>OZ026531.1:51126302-51631302 GCA_964019695.1 Loripinus fragilis
AAGTTTTAGCAACTGCTATTAAAATGTTTTAATGTAGTATTTTGCATTTTCAAATGTATATTAATTCTCTTTATGGGGAATAAAAAATGTTATCATTAAACTGTTTTTACAGTTTGTTTATTCAAACATAAATAAGCAAACAAAACGAAACTGTTGTAAAAATTAATGAAATACTTTAATTTACCTGTTGGGAGGTCAAACAGCAAATCATGTCAATTTCATGCAGCATATACTAGTTTCACACTCATCATGCTATTTTTAGCTCTCCAGAGGGTAATATTGCAGAAGTGTCAAAAATATTAACTTGGAAACTAGTTCGAGCTAGTTTTCATGCAATATTAACTTGTGGACCCTTTTAGACCAGTTTCCAGGTAGACATAGAGATTTATGAAGATAAATTGGGCCAATCAGGAGACAGGATTCTCTCCAGTCATATAACAAACTTTATTAAATACATGTACCTATAAATGATGCATATTTTGAACTGTCTGTTTTCTGGCTATATGATACAGAAATCCGGGACCAAACGAACTGAGGATTTCTGATTACGTATCAAAATCCTTTAAAACTAGGCTAACTGTGGTTATTTATTTTGGCGGGGATCTTACGTAAAGTAAATTTCAAGCATGGAACCAGAGACTGAAAACATGATGACGTAACATCAAGAAACATAACGTAATGGCAAATGTTCCCGCAATTTTTCAAGATTAAATACCAAAACAATTTATAAAATCAGAAAAAATGTCAGAAAAAGGTATATAATAAACATATTACTATAATAGTAACTTGATCTGCCATAAAGTATCACATCTTGTGGATTAGCCAGAAGCAGTTAACAGTACTTTGTGCACATACTTTCACTTGTAACTGACAACAACCCTTCTTGAATCAGCGGAAGGGAGGAGAATGGCTGTAGAAATTATTTCATGATCAATCTGCACAAAAGTAAGGGTCCATATCGAGGCCTGATATAAAAGATCTAAGGGAGCTAACTCAGAGCTTAAGGTGTGATAAGTAAGGAAACTTACTCTGTTAGCTGTACTTCAAGGAAGAGTAAAATAAATATGAGGAATGCTGGGACAATGGCAGCAAACATGTACCACACCTAGGAAGGTCTAAGGGAACTTACTCTGTCTAAGGGAACTTACTCTGTTAGCTGCACTTCGAGGAAGAGTAAAATAAAGATGAGGAATGCTGGAACAATGGCAGCAAACATGTACCACACCTAGGAAGGTCTAAGGGAACTTACTCTGTCTAAGGGAACTTACTCTGTCTAAGGGAACTTACTCTGTCTAAGGGAACTTACTCTGTTAGCTGTACTTCGAGGAAGAGTAAAATAAAGATGAGGAATGCTGGAACAATGGCAGCAAACATGTACCACACCTAGGAAGGTCTAAGGGAACTTACTCTGTCTAAGGGAACTTACTCTGTCTAAGGGAACTTACTCTGTCTAAGGGAACTTACTCTGTTAGCTGTACTTCGAGGAAGAGTAAAATAAAGATGAGGAATGCTGGAACAATGGCAGCAAACATGTACCACACCTAGGAATATCTAAGGGAACTTACTCTGTCTAAGGGAACTTACTCTGTTAGCTGTACTTCGAGGAAAAGTAAAATAAAGATGAGAAATGCTGGAACAATGGCAGCAAACATGTAATACACCTAGGAAGGTCTAAGGGAACTTACTCTGTCTAAGGGAACTTACTCTGTCTAAGGGAACTTACTCTGTCTAAAGGAACTTACTCTGTCTAAGGGAACTTACTCTGTCTAAGGGAACTTACTCTGTCTAAGGGAACTTACTCTGTCTAAGGGAACTTACTCTGTCTAAGGGAACTTACTCAGTTAGCTGTACTTCGAGGAAGAGTAAAATAAAGATGAGGAATGCTGGAACAATGGCAGCAAACATGTAATACACCTCCATACGTTGCTTCATACCCATCGGATTTATGAACCAATTTTTCAGAGATTTGTCTGTATGGCTTAACTTATCTGGCAATATCAATTTCTGAAAAAGAAAAAGTAGTGTTTGATAAACATAGAATTGCCCCCAGAACATATGCAGTTCACAGTAGATGATGATGATGGTGGTTGTGATGATGATGATGATGATGATGATGATGATGATGATGATAATGATGATAGTCTGATGATGATGATGATGATGATGATGATGATGATGATGATGATGATGAAAAGATGATGATGATGATGATGATGATAGTCCGATGATAATGATGATGATGATGAGATCATCATCATCATCATCATCATCATCACCATCATCACCATCATCATCATCATCATCATCATCATCATCATCATCATCATCATCATCATCATCATCATCATCATCATCATCATCATCATCATCATCATCATCATCATCATCAATCATCATCAATCATCATCATCATCAATGCAGGTGCACCATACACATCAGTGGGCTCCCCCACCCCCTCCCTACTCCAGGTGACTGGCTAACTGCACAACAAGCAGATCTTACACCTGATCTGATCTGTTTCTTGGGTATTGACTGTTGCAAGCCTCCACTGATAACAGTTGCTCTCCATCCATTTCAAATCTTCCATGTCATTTTGGGCCTCTCTGGCCCAGGCCTTCCAGAATTAAACAAATTGCAAAAAAGACATAAAATGCTAGGCAAAGCCACTCATTTCACTCTTTCCTCAACTCATTTAACCCATAAAGCGCCACCTACAATTTGCAGCAGACGACAATTTCAAAATTTGCCGCTTTTCAAAAATAACAAATAAGGCATGATATTTCATGAGAATTGTCTGCTGGCAGACAATTCTCATGAAATATCATACCTTATTATTTTCAAAAATTAGGGAAGATGTCACAAAATTTGTTGTCTGCTGCAGTTGTGATTGGCGCTTTAAGAGTTAATAAATTCAATAATACATGAGCACTTATGTTCGATCCTTTATCACAGCCACCAATCCAGCCCCTTCATCACATATACCAGTTGGATTAAACTTTCTGTCTCCTAATTCTGAGAACAAAATTAAGAAATTGGGCGGTGCTATTCGATGAGACACTCATTGAACTTTTCGACGTTGATATTGGTTTTAAGAGGATATTCTGCTTGACAGTTTAAAATGGTTTGTAATGAAGAAAACTGGCATTTTTTAACTTCAACACAGTTTCTAGAATCAGTTTATGTGCCAGGGCACACTATTTGAGGTATGTCGAAGTAAACATCAAGGCCATCAAATAGCTTTTTCGGATTTCTAAAATTTTGTAATGGTTCGAAAAAAAAAAAGATTTTGCTAAATTTAAGACCCATCCCATTCATAGGAAACAGGTTCCTCTTCTTCACAACACAATATTGATTTTATGAGGTGAAGGAGCTGGATTGGTGGCCGTGTTAATGAAAAAGCTATGCACATAGTGCTCTTATGAAAGTAACAAAGATGGCAGAGATCAGGAAATGATACAATCAAGTTCCACACCTGACCCAGGATACCACATGGGAAAGTAACAAAAATACAATTAACATCACCAACAAGAGCCAAGAGGTCAGCCCTTTCCCAGCAGGTGACCACAAGGCAGCAATGAACAGATGCAAAAGCATGACAAACACAAGACATAAACTAGAGGACCTGAAGGTCCTGAAACGCTCACCTGATCTCCTTTATAATGTTATTATAGACCAAGGTCAACAAAGGCTTATTATTCAAACATATTTTGTTTCACTATACATGGGCAGTGGCCATTTTGATCAAGTGACCTTAAAAATATCATATTTATATCGTTTTATCTACTCCATATGAAATTTCAGTTCAAACAGCCCGGTGACTTCTGAGAAAAAGATGCTAAGATACATATAAGGCAGTCCAATATAAGTGGCCTTGGATGAAAGGTCAAAGGTCAGACAGCTTGACCTTTGGTGCTTATAGAAAACTAGTGTCTCAGTAGGTTTAATATTTTTTGCAAGTATTTCAGCTTATAAAGTTATAGAAAAATAAACATTTCAAGATTTTTCCAATATATGGAATCAAATTTGGCTTTGTGGTAAAAAGACCAAGCTCAACCCAGATTCATCATTTGTGCAAACCTGGTAGGGCCCACATCCCCAAAGCCCCAAGGCCATTGGTCTTTTTGTTCCAGAGTAGAAGAAATTTAAAGGGTTTTTACCTTATATGGGCAAGGCTCCCATCTTGGTCATGTGACCATTAACATTTGGTACAAACTTACTCCCCTCAACTTAAAGATTCTCCATATGAAATTTGAGCTCAACTGGCCAAGTGGTTTCTAAGAAAACTATGTTTTAATATATTGATGAGTCTCAAATATGAGATGTCAAGAGTCAACCTTGACCTTTGAAACTTATTTATAGCCATTGCCTCTTAACATATCAAGTGAGAACAATGACTTTGGCTTCAACAGTATTAAAAAAAAAACTTTTAAAAAAATGTCCAGTTTAAATGCATTAGGAAGCAAGTTTGACCTTGATGTTTAGTGGGTCAAGGTCAACCTATGATCATCATATGAACAATCTTGGTAGGCCCAACATCCAAAATATTACATACCAAGTCCCAAGGTCATAAGACTTCTAGTTATCGAGAAGAAGATTTTTAAAAGGTTTTTACCATATATGGGCATGTCGGCCATCTTGGTAATGTGACCAAAACAATTTGTATAAATCTTGGCTAACTTGTTGTAAGGAGTCTTCATATGAAATTTGAGTTTGATTGGCCCAATGGTTTCTGAGAAAACTATGTTTCAATATATTGATGGGACCCCAATATGAGTGGCTTGGCTGAAAGGTCAAAGGTCAACCTTGACCTTTGGAACTTATTTACAGCCATTGTCACATTAGATTAAACACATCAAGGGAAAATAATGACATTGGCTTCAGCAGTTTTCAAAAAATCAACTTTTCAAAACTTTCCCATTTAAATGCATAAGGAGGCAAATTTGACCTTGATGTTAAGTAGGTCAAGGTCAACCTAGGATCATCACTTGAACAAACTTGGTTGGCCCTACAGCCCGGATGCTAAATACCAAGTACCAAGGTCATCGGCCTTCTGGTTCTTGAGAAGAAGATTTTTAAAGGGTTTTTACCATATATGGGCATGTCGGCCATCTTGGTCATGTGACCAAAACAATTTGTATAAATCTTGGCTAACTTATTGTAAGGAGTCTTCGTATGAAATTTGAGTTCAATTGACCCAATGGTTTCTGAGAAATCTATGTTTTAATATATTGATGGAACTCCAATATGAGCGGCTTGGCTGATAGGTCAACCTTGACCTTTGGAACTTATTTATAGCCATTGTCACATTAGATTAAACATATCAAGTGAGAATGATGACATTGGCTTCAGTAGTTTTCAAAAAATCAACTTTTCAAAAAATTCCCCATTTAAATGCATTAGAAAGCAAATTTGACCTTGACATTAATAGGTCAAGGTCAACCTAGGATCATCATTTGAACAAACTTGGTAGGCCCCACATTCCAAATGCTACATACCAAGTCCCAAGGTCATCGGCCTTCTGGTTCTGGAGAAGATTTTTAAATGGTTTTTACCATATATGGGCATGGCGGCCATCTTGGTCATGTGACCAGGAACATTTGAACAAACTTTCGTTCCCCCATCCTAAGGAGTCTCCATATGAAATTTGAGTTCAATTGGCCTAGTGGTTTCGGAGGAGAAGATGTTTGAAAATGTTGACGGACGACGGACGGCGGAGTCACTGGTATACTAATAGCTCACCTCGGAGCCTTCCGCTCAGGTGAGCTAATAACACAAACGATCCACAAAAAAGTGTCACCTTTGAAAGGTCAGTAAAAATATTTTACTGGAGGGCTTAAACCAGTTTCACGACGCCAACCTCACACTTAGTTCAGATGTGGATCAAGACTTATAGATGTTTGGTTTTTGCATGAAAGACCCCTTACTTATCAATGCATCATCTCCTAGAACATATAAATCAAGATATAAAAAGGAGATAAAGCAAAGATAAGGATAACACAGTATTGGATTTATGCCGTGAATGAGCTGGATTGACGGCCGTGTTTATGAAAAACTTATGCACTTTTGCTCTTATGAAGTGCAATACGGTATAAAATTTAGAAAACTAAGTAAAAAAATTTCTCACCTGAGTGAAAGTATCTGCTAGAAAATGATCAAATAGCACCATCATTATTATAGCTATAAACATTCCAAAGTCTCCAAGTGCTCTCCGAGCCTGTAAAATAAATATAATATACATTTGATTATCATTAAATTTTGGGAGTAAAATTAGGAATATTTTCTGATCCATCAGTTTAAACACTTTCTTTGTGTGCTCAAAAGAACCATCTCATTGAGAAATATAATTGAGCCGCGACATGAGATTTCCAACAATGTGGTATGTGTGACCAGCAAAGCCTCAGATCAGCCTGCGCATACACGCAGTCTGATCAGAGCCTTGCTAGTCCCATGAATATTCTATGAGTGTTAAGCTATTAATCAAACATCATTTAGAGTTTATAAGCTTAAAAGGAGGCTGCTGGGTAAGGGCTGACCTTGTGACGTCTAATTGTGACGTTGTCACTTTCCCATTGGTATCCTGGGTCAGGTGTGGTGCTAGGTTGTATTGAATCCTGATCTTTGCCCTCTTTCTTACTTTGCACAGGCTCATCTGAGTCTACACTTGTCAAAATGCCTCACTGTTGGAAATCACATGTCGCGGCACAATTATGTAGATCAAACCATCCACTAGCAGGTATACAAGCAAAGTTATGTAAATTCAAGGACTTTTCAAGGACCTGTAACAGACATTTCTACAGCTTTCAAGTACTAAACTTATGGAAAAAAATATTTACACTTTAAAGGGGCGTCAGAACTAAAGTTTACATCCTCTGTAAACATGGTGCTCAATAGACATGGGTGAAAGTTCCAAATTTACAAAATTCTGAACTTTCCAAACTCCAGTCTTGAAACTTCCAGTATGCCCACAAAATATTCACAATTTAAAGATTAAATGGTCAAATGCCCTTAGACAGACTGAAAATAAATCAGAGAAGCTGTTATGATCTCCCTAAAAAGTCAGCCTCAAAATCTTGAATTCAGGAATAATCCTGAAAACTATTACCCGTGAATATGTTTACTAATATGTAAACTAAATGCTATATTGAGAAAATGTTTATGAACCAGTTAAAATTGTTTTGAGATGATGCACCAAATAAATTCAAACTGATCATGGTCCATTCAAAGGATACCAATTACAGAAATAGTAAAAGACTAGTACCTTTCAAGGCTAAAGAGTGATTTTCCAAAAGATTTCAAGGCAAACATATTTTTAAGAACTTTCCAAGAAAGCCCTCCATATTCACAGTTATATTCCAAGAAAGTCTCCATATGCCAGGACTTTTTGAGAGAACCTTCCATATTCAAGGATTTTTCAATAGAGCCTTCCATATTCAAGGAGTTTTCAATAAAAGTAAGAAAGGGTGCAAAGATCAGGAATCAAGAAAGCCCTCTATATTTAGGGATTTTAAATAAAGCCCTCTGTCTTCAAGGATTTTTTAAGAAAGCCCTCTATATTAAAGGATTTTTCAAGAAGTCCTCCATATTCAAGTACTTTTCAAGAAAGCCCTCTATATTTAAGTTCTTTCAATAAAGCCCCCTATATTCAAGGACATCTCAAGAAAACTCTCTATAATCAAGGATTTTTAAAGAAAGTCCTCCATATTCAAGTAATTTTCAAGAAACCCTCCATATTCAAGGACTTTTCAAGAAAGCCCTCCATATACAAGGATATTTTAAGAAAGCCCTTCATATTCAAGGACTTTTCAAGAAAGCCCTCCATATAAAAGGATTTTTCAAGAAAGCCCTCCAAATTCAAGGACTTTTCAAGAAAGTCCTCCATGTTCAAGGACTTTTCATAAAAGCCTTCCAAACTCAAATTTTTTTCAAGAAAGCCCTCAATATTCAATGACTTTTCAAGAAAGCATTCCAAACAGAAAGCTCTCCAAATTCAATGAATTTTTAAGGAATCTCTCGATATCCTAGGAATTTTTCAAGAAAGCACTTCATATTCAGAGGACTTTTCAAAAAGTAAGTAAGTATGATCAGGAAATACCATAATCACACACTGCAGACTAACCCATGGCACCATAAGGAAGAGCCACAGAACAGTTACAGTAATAAGACAATCCTAAAGACAATAAAAGTAAAGCAACCAGCTTTCTCTTCCTCCTCAACAAGATGATTGCAAAACTAGAAAGGACACAAAGTAATGCGTACCAAAACAAAGACAAAACAGAACCCCACAAACAATTGGAGGTATATAAAACAAGAGATCAACAACAACAGAACCACTGCCTTAGAACGGACAGCAGCATAAGCTACCGGGGGGAGGGGGGGGAAACAAGAAAAGGGCTCATAACTTCAATTTGAGCTATAGTGGGCCCGGCCAAAGACAGGCATTAGGCACTAACCAACAGATTAAAGCTTTACTTCAGGGCCGTCATTGAGTTTGAGGCCTGACCCACCGTCGTGCAATTAAAGAGGAAACCATAGCTATAAACTGTGATTGGGTTTACAACCAGGCATGCAGACTGTCATACAATATCCATGTCGTATCCCACACTTTTATAGTGTTTAATTATTATTGTAAATTGATCACAAAAACTAGGATTTCCAACAATTCTTTTAAATTCATAAACTAAATCACCATAAACAGGGTTCATACAGGCAAGTTTGAGCAAAATTCAAGGACATTTCAAGGACATATAAAAGTATCTCCTACAGTTTTCAAGGACTATGTTTATGAAAAATACTGATATGTGTTAAAATTCTACTTCAAAAATGCTAGACTGAGATAACGGAGAAATTAGTTCCAGAAAATGAGTATAAAATTGTTGTGCCTTTATTTGGTGCAGCATATGCTGCACCAAATAATGGCACAACAATTCTATACTGATTTAGATTCCTATTAACAGTGTTGAGTCCTACAGAAAATATTAGAATTCAAGGACTTTTCAAGGCCATTAGAGTGATTTTCCAGTACTTTTCAACGCAAATTTAATCTTCAAGGACTTTTCAAGCAAGCCCTCCAGATTCAAGTACTTTTAATGCCTGTGCAAACCCTGATAAAGCCTGATAAAAATGATCATAATTAGGTACTTACACTTCTCCCCAAAAATTTGCTATTCCTAAAAATCCTGAGAAAATAGGCTATAAGAAATGTTCCAAATATCAATATAGTTGATAATAATGCTGTATTTGGCTCGTTGAAATTCTCCGAATAATGATGCATTTTCCGGTACAACTCATGGTCGTCAATGATCACCAACTTTTCCGCGGAGGACTCCGTCCTGTTTTCATCCTTTATCACAGTTGTTTCGAATGTTTTCGTACTCGCCGTCTCCGTGGTTGAGCTAAAATTGAGCGGCGGCGGCAACGTTGTATAATTAGCACTATAATGGTCTGTTGCATTGTCAGTTATATCACAGTAAAATGCTTTAGTTCTTAAGGGATGTTCTGTGTATATCTGAAAAAAAAAAGAAATGTATCAGCCCACGAGATAATAAAGGCCAACCTTAAAAATATTAACGTTATCCCTTACCTGACCCTGTTTTACAGGTATGGGTCGGTCAGATTTTTTTTTTTTACTTCTCAAATTCAATACCCATTAAACTTAAATGTAAATAGTCCTAACATAGGCAATAAAAATAAATACACAAACAATTCAAAGATAGATGAGAATCTTTGTAAACAAGGCAAATTCGACGAATTTATATCCCCCGACGAAGGGTTATTTGAGAGAAACATGTAAATCACAAAACATAAATCCCATTTATCTAACCCTTAGTTCACCTACAGTATCATTCAGATCATAACAAATGCCTGTCAAGTATGTTTTAGTGCTTAGTTAAATAAAAAATATATTTACATCTGCACAAATTCAGTATCTGACCTTTAAACCCAACCTCAGAGGTCAAGATTGTGTGTAAATTCAAAGAGTTACCTTGCATGTAGGTCTACACTTCTTCCACTTTACTTTGATATGCAACATGACCACTTTTAGAAAAGAACAAAAATGACCCTTTGACCCCACCCCAGGGGTCGTTGGTGTGTGTAATGACAGCACACTTGCTTTCATGGTGCTCTGTGCTCAATTCCCTTTAATTTGATATGCAACATGACTACTTTCAGTAAAATATATAGTTTGACCTTTTGACCCCACCCCTTGGGTCGAGGGTGTGTCTGTGAGCAAAATAAATGCTACCATGTTGCTGCCAGCATCCTCAGCTTTAATTTGAAATGCAACATGACTACTTTCAGAAAAATATATAGTTTGACCTTTTGACCCCACCCTCTGGGTCGAGGGTGTGTCTGTGTGCAAAATATTTGCTACCATGTTGCTGCCAGCGTCGTCAGCTTTAATTTGATATACAACATGACCATATTCTGAAAAAGTTTAATTTTGGCCTCGGCCCCACCCCCTAAGTCCACCAAAGGGGCTCGGAATCAGGCCTTCAAACTGAAATCCTGTTTGATATGTTTCATATCTATTGCTGCTCTGCCTGCTTGCAAAATTTCAGCAAAAAATTGCCTTAGTTATTGCGAAATTTAAATATTTGACCTTTGACTCCTTAGTGGGGTAAAACTTTGACACTGCCATTCTTATCTACAGGCACTTGGCAATCATGGTCTATAGCGAGAAGTTGTTAAATACAATAGCTTTGATGAAATGTGAAGATCATCACACAAAAAAGCTAATATAGGCTTTGCCTTATAATTGCCTTTACTTGAACAAGGGCAATGAAAAAAGTCAATAAGCAATGCTTATTAGATACCCCCCGCACAGTAAGGGTCAGTGAAAAAACTTAGTTTTGGCAAGTGATAGTTCAAACCAGCAGACCCTAGTTTTGAGAAAAAAATTCAGTAGATTAGAATCTGTGAAAACAAGATTTAAGTAGAATCTGTGCAAATGATCTTAAAGCTTGCAATCTGGAACATTTTTTAAGATCAAATACACAAAATTATTCACACCTGAAAGCTCTATATGTCAAAGCTTATACGAAAAAAAAAGTCTAAGTTCTCATAGATGTCATTTTATCAAAAATTATTTTTCCGAACCAAACTCCTTCATGCATATGTTCAATGTGTCTATATTGTAAAGGCAACATATCAAATTGCTCCATCAAAAACTGTGGTAGGAGTTCATTGGCCCATGAGGGCACCATCAATGCATATACAAAAGCCTTGTTAGGGGAAAATTGTCTTAGTTCTAACAGCTGTCATCTTGTCAAAAATTATTATTTCCAAATCAAACTCCTTCATGCATATGTTCAATATGTCTTCATTGTAGTGGCAAAGCATCAAATTGCTCCATCAAAAGCTGTGGCAGGAGTTGATCGGCCCATAAAGGCACTATCCATGCATATACAAAAGCCATATAAGTGAAAAATTGTCTAAGTTCTCACAGCTGTCATTTTGTCAAAAAATATTTTTTCTGAACCAAACTCCTTCATGCATATGTTCAATGTGTTAACATTGTATAGGCAAAGTATCAAATTGCTCCATCAAAAACTGTGGTAGGAGTTGATCGGCCCATGAAGGCACCATCTATGCATATACAAAAGCCTTATTAGGTAAAAATTGTCTAAGTTCTCACCGCTGTCATTTTGTCAAAAATTATTTTTTCTGAACCAAACTCCTTCATGCATATGTTCAATGTGTTAACATTGTATAGGCAAAGTATCAAATTGTTCCATCAAAAGCTGTGGTAATAGTTGATCGGCCCGTGTATGGCCTATAATAGCATAAGCATAAAACCCTATACAAAAAGCCATTTAGAACTACAAAGGGAAATAACTCTAATAGAATTGGCCCCTAGCCCTTACTTTTTTGTTTAAAGTATTTGTCTTGCATATATGAACATGTTTGCAAGGTTTGATGAAAATCCAGCAATGACTCTTCAAGATATTAAGGAAACAAAGCGTTACGGACGGACCGACGGACGCACGGACAGACAGACGCACGGACAACGTGAAAACAGTATACCCACCACAAACAAAGTTTGCGGGGGGTATAATAATTCAAGTGTTAAGGGGTCGATTTTGACTTATAGGATATCAAGAGTCCATGGTACTAATCTTTTGTACCAAGAATGAATTAAATCTGACCGATACGTACTGAGATATGGTTCCGGACAGACAAAAAGTGTTGACAGACAAATGGACGGAGGCACGCACGTGCGACGCCAAAAACTATATCCCTCCGACTTCGTCGGCGGATAACAAGGGCAATAACTCCAGTGTTAAGGGGTTGATTTTGACCAAACTTATAGGATATCGAGAGTCCATGGTACTAATCATTTGTACCAAGAATGAATTAAATCTGACGAATAGATACTGGGATATGGTTCCGGACAGACAAAAAGTGTGGACGGACGCACTGACCACGCCAAAACTATATCCCTCCGACTTCGTGGGGGATAACAAAAAGTATGAACTTATCCAGGTACATATAATAGGTATTTTATACAGGTATATATCATTAACTGCCTCAAATTGCAGTTATACATTTACTGTTATTTACCTGTTTCAATGAATTTAGTATAGTCCTATTAATATGCATCTTTGAAACATCAGTAACTAAGAATATTTTTTAAAGATAACACTGTATACATTCGACAATTATTCTCTAAGTTTGCAATGAATTTTTTTTTAAAAATTCTGAAAATTTAATATTTTTTGGGGGCCAGGGCCTTTTTTCATGGTCGGTCTGGTAAGGGGAAACAAATGCAATTTTATTTTAGGCCTAAGGGTTAGAGCACTGATGTTGGTGAAAATTATCTCCAGTTGGTTTATTAACCCTTTATTCCATAATAACGCCTTTTGACACCTTTGAAATACTATGTATTTGAAAATATCATGGAAATCGAGCATTTGCTCCATTGGAGCAAATGCTCCATTTTCAATAATATTTTCAAAAGTATTCAAAAGTTTACTTACATTTTTCATGATTTTTTTTAATGTTGTCTAAAATAGAAATGATGTCATGATCTAAAAATAGCCTATGGAGTAAAGGGTTAAAGGGCAGCAGTCCCCTCCAATGTAAAGAAATAATTACAATTTTACGCCCTAATTTATTTGGATAAAAAAATAATTAAAATTTTACGCTAAAAATTGCTCATCTAGACACATGGTATATAAAATATCAAAATATTATCAATCAACACAAACATCGTGTAGAAAATTTCAATCTATACACATTTAAAATCTATACCTACCTCTTGGAGTTTATGTATCACTTCAAATATAAAAATAAGCGAGATCAGTATGGCAAACACCTCCTCTGTAAATCGTGTAATATATCGCACAAGAAAACTCCCCTCTACGGCTATTACAAGAACAGATATCACAAATACCCAGAGACCGATCCACACACGCCACGTAAGGAATTCTATATGGCTAGTTTTACAAAACTGAAAGAGAAAGAAAGAAAAACTTTGAGTTTAACTTATCAGGCCTAAAATATACTGATGAACTTTAAAACTGCAACACTAACTTTCCTTTATATCTTTCAAAAGACAGCTGTATGTAAAATTCCTTTGCTTCGATGATGTCATCATGAGTTGGCTTCTTCAGTAAGTAAGTAAGTAAGTAAGTAAAGACTTTATTTTATGAGGGTGACAACATTTAGTATACAAAGACTAATCTTCCAGAAGGCCCTCAGTGAATAATATATAATTTATACAGATAACACAAAATATATACACTAAAATGTTAAGAAAAAGACTACCATATTTACTCATCAAAGATCTGTGGAACTGCAATTCATGGGCCCAACAAAAAGCATTCTTAAAGCATAATGTGGGTGAATAATATAAAAGTGTTGTGAAGGCATCCCCACAACATTAGATCATACCCCTTCAACAGGATAACTTTGCTGGAGCATCCTACTGGAGGGGAATTTTAGGAATGAATATGGTAATCAATTTCTTGAGTTTACTATTTAAATTATCTACATATATTTACTGTTCAGAATACAACTCCTGCTCAAGGTAATTCACAATGAGAAGCAAGAAAAACAAGATGGACTGAGTGATCATTTTCGTGATATTTGAGTATTTGGCAAGTTACTGTACCAACCATTTTAGACATCTATTATGGAAAGTTTCCGCTGTCTGTGCACTTTTAACATTACTAGGTAAACTATTCCATATAAGACATCCTGAATATCTCATACTTTGCTTAAAGCATTCCTTCTTTGGAAGTGGTGGAACAAAACATCCTGCTGCTGTTGACCTTAAGTGAACCGACATATCCATTTCATTTCTGAGGACAAAATTTTCCGAAATATATTGGGGTGTTAATCCATGGTATACCTTGTACATAAATTTTGCTTTGCAAAGGAATAAGCGATTAAAACAGATAGAATTTTTAAGGAACGAAAAGCTTCAAGGGAATCATCAACATTATAATCTAAAATTACTCTACATGCACGTTTTTGCATCTTAAAATTTTCATTTTATTTGACTCAGATGAGTTGGCCCAGACAATATTGCAAAAGTCAATGTGAGGTTGTATATAAGATTTATAAAATTGTACACGGTGCTCTTGTGACAAAAAGTATTTCATTTTTGAAAGCAACCAAATATATGAAGATATTTTTTTACAAATGTGTTTTACATGGTCTGACCAGATTAGATTGTTGTCAACAAAAACTCCCAAAATCTTATCATTGGATATCATTTTCAATGATTCATCACTATATTTAAGGTGAAGATTAGAACTAGCTAACCTCTGTCGTTTCTGACAGGTAGTTATCAACATTACTTTTGTTTTTGCTGAATTCAAAACCATTCCATTGCTTTTACACCAGATGTGAAGCTGATTTAAGCCTGTCTGGAGGTTATGTTCGATCATTTCAACAGAGTTTTGGACATCATAAAGGGTAGTGTCGTCTGCATAAAGGTCAGCAGAAACATTATTCACATAAAGTGGTAAGTCATTAATAAAAAGCAAAAACAAAAGTGGTCCTAAAATGGATCCCTGAGGAACCCCAAAAGTAACTGTTTCAAAGTCAGATTTGTTATCATTTATAGACACCTGCTGTCGTCTGTGTGCTAGGTATGTGCTAAACCAATTAAGAGCTTCTCTAGCTATGCCATATAGTTTTAATTTAGAGAGAAGAATTTGATGGTCAACAAGATCAAAAGCCTTTTTAAAATCAACAAGGACAACTCCTATCATTTTTCCATTATCCATTGCATTTAACCATGTATCAATCATCTGAACTAAAGCAGTCTCACAGGAATGTTGTGACCGAAATCCAGACTGGGTCTTGTGCAGTAGATTATACTCCTTAAGATAAGCTGATAAACAGTCATGCACATGCTTTTCAAGGACTTTAGACAAAACAGGTAGAATTGATATAGGACGGTAATTATTCACATCATCATGGGGTCCATTTTTATGAAGTGGAGAAACCTTGGCTTCCTTCCATTTTCTGGGGAAAGTAGCCGAGTTGATGCTATGGTTACAAATGTATGAAATATCATCAGCTATATATGGGGCTGCAAATTTCAGCAGTCTAGGCCCAATATTATCAGTACCAGTTGCCTTGCATGAGTCCATTGATGAAAGATATTTTAAAACTTTATCTTTTTCAATATTACTTATATTGAATTGGATATTGTCTGGCAGCCTGGAATCACAGAAATCTTTAAGTTTGCTATGATTTGAGTGTGTAACTGGCCCTTTAACCTTCGCTGCAATATTAGCAAAGAAACTATTAAAAGTATTGGCCATCTCCGTGGGGTCTTCGATATGCACCCCATTCTGATTGACAGAAGAAATGTTAGATGACTTTCTAGACCCTTTTCCTGCACCAACTTCTTGAAAAAGCTTATAGATGCTTCCTGGATTATTTTTATTATTCTCAATAAATGTCTGATATTGATCTTTTTTGCTCTGTTTTATCAATTTGTTTACTTTATTTCGCCATGATTTATATATTCGTTTTCGTTACCTAGTGACTTATGCCTATCTCTTGTTTTCATGGCATCTAAGATATCTGATGATAGCCAATCCGGCTGGGTTTTTCGCTTTACCCTGTGCTGTTTAATGGGAATGTTTTTGTCAACCACTTGTAAGAATAGATCAGTCAGTAAACACTTTAGTTTTAATTGTAAAACTAAACCCAACCAAGAAGGGAATCTTTCACTGATAATATTTTGTCACATGTAACAGTTGACCTCTATCTCAAAAAATCTACATTTTTAATTCGTTCAATTCGTTTTAATTGGAAAAGTTTTCCATGTGTTACTTACAAATGAATACTCTTTAACAATCAATAAAAATTATTGCTCTGCCTTCTTTTTTGAGACATAAATTAAAGTTGCTATCCAAGTGTTGCATTTTTAAAGTCCGTCAGTATATGTATATTGTCAGATATATGGTTGGAAATTTAGTTTTAACACAACACGTGAACAGGGCAGTAAACCTTGATTTCCAAAAGTATATTCAACGAACTATCTCCCCTAATGAGCATCTTAAATATGAGCCGCGACATGTGATTCCAACATTGTGGCATTTTGACAAGTGTAGACTCAGGCGAGCCTAAGCAGCCTCCTTTTAAGCTTAGAAACTCCAAATGCTGTTCGGTCAGTAGCTAAACAGTCATAGAATATTCAAGCGACTAGCAAAGGCTCTGATCAGACTGCATGTATGCACGGGCTGATCTGAGGCTTTGCTTGCCGCACATACCAAATTGGTGGAAATCTCATGTCGAGGATCATATGGTTATCTCCATTCTAATGCACTTCTGGGCTTGTTCACCGTAAAAATTATTTTGTTTCTTCTCAAATTGAAGCATTACAAGCCCTATTAAGCCACACATCATCTAACAAAATGTCACATAATAATGATGTCAAACTATTTCCGACAGGATATTACATGATATACTGTAGCAAATTTCTAACGTTATCCAATCAGACATCCTGTTACATAATAAGTGCATAAGAATAAAAAATGGTTTAGCCTTTCCTACCTACCCAGGTATTTTAACCCCTACAAATATTATTTAACAGCCGCAGAATGATTATTATCACATGATGTCGGGTCTGGGAGTGATATTACGCCATGCAATAAAATCGATAGGCCACTATTGGTTTATAGATTTCATAACTTTACATAATGTTGTCCATTATACCACCCTTACCAACTTTAGCACAAAATATCTCATGATGTGCAAGGTCTACACTGATGTAGGTGGTATAAAATAGTTATACCATGTTTGTTCGCCTGTACGTAAGATAATCCACTTGCTAAAGCTCGTGGATTATCTCCACGTACAGGTGGACAACCCATGGTATAACTATTACCTATAACATTGCGTAAAAGATGACAAAATCTTCACGCCAAAAATGCGATTTTTAATTGATTTTAATGTAATGTAATAAATAGAATCTAATATTCATGCTCCTGTATTACTGAATTTATTAAACATCTTGCAAAAAAAGAGATAAAAATGCTCAGCAAGCCTCCCATTTTATCTCTTTTCCTCAACTTGTTTAATAAATTCAATATAGCATGAGCATTCATGTAAGATCCTCTATTTTTTACTTTTGGTCTGTCTACTCAAATCTCAACTCAAATAACCAAATATCACTCCCAGACACGATGTCATGTGATAAATTAAGTTTCCCCACCCAAGCATTTTTATCACTTTTCACAACCTTTAACAATGTTAGATCTATTTATCATATGACACTATGAGTACTTTGAAATCAGGTTTTTACCCTGCAACCTTAAGATTCAGCCATACAATTTTTATATGTGCCAGTTTGGTATGACCGTAATAACATAACGTTACAAAATATGTATTCTAATGCACTTGCTTTTGTAATGCAACATCTGATTGGATAACTTCAAAAATGTGCGACAGCATTTTGTTAGATGACATGTGTCTTTATGCGGCTTGCAAAGCTCCAATTTGAAAAAGTGCCTTAGAATGGGGATAACCATGTTCAAAATTTTCATTTGGGGAGGTATATGGTCGGACATACGGTCGGAAATACAGTTATCCCCTAATTGATTTAATTATATGCTGTTACATGTATATCACTCTCAGAAACGATGTCATGTGATAAATCATTTTTCCCACCCCTCCCAAAACTATATTTAAACCGCGACATGCAATTTCCAACAATGTGGTATGTGCGACCAGCAAAGGCTCAGGCCAGCCTGCCCATACCCGCAGTCTGATCAGAGCCTTTGCTAGTCGCTTGAATATTCTATGACTGTTAAGCTACTTACTAAACAATTGGAGTTTCTAAGCTTAACAAGAGACTGCACAGGCTCATCTGAGTCTACACTTGTCAAAATACCACATTGTTGGAATTCACATGTTGCGGCTCACTTCCATTTTTAGGATACTTACACTATACAAATGTTTTTCAAACACTAGAACAGGGCCTGTTGGTCCGACCAACATTAGGGGCTGAGCAGAGAACAGTCCAAAGACTATATTTGTTATGGCGGTACTTAAAATAGTTTCTACCACACCCATCTTCCCATACGTCTTCTCCTCTGAAAAGTCAAAATTTGAGTCTAATTATATATTTTGTTTAGATTTGATTCTTTATATATTTTGTTTAGATTTGATTCTTTACTTCTCAGTCAACAATTTTTTAGTTATGTCGGGACGGGTCTTCGTGGGTTGAACCAGTGCTAAGCAAGGATTAATGCGTCTTGCTTAAGGACACAATGCAGTGCCTCTGCTAAGGCTCAAACCTGCAACCACACAATCCCAAGTCAAGAACTCTACGACTGAGTCACTGCGCTCCCTAATATGTGCATAAAAGAACCCGAGACGTTTGTGTGCGTACAAGAAACGCCTCAAGGAGACGTTTCTTTTATGCACACAAAACATATGATTTTTAGGATAGTATTTAAATAGTTCATAAGTAAACACTATACTCTGAATCCAATGAGTCCGAAACTCATTTTGAACTTGTAAATTCAGAGAATTTATGTCCCCGCCACTTTATGTTTGTCTTTGAATATATGAACTATCATGAAACAACTTAAGTTTGCAGAACAGAAATCCGAAACAAAACTTAAGAATTTTAACCCAAGCATATCCATATCTTCAGGCCATGACATAAGCACATACAGATGTTTCATAAAGAATTGTGTAAAACTGTAGGAGAATTCGCACTCAAAGGTACTACATATATATAGACATTGATAAGATATTGATCGCACTGAAGGCGAAAAATGATGGAAAAGTGATAGACATTAAGCTGAGGATTATATGATAAAAAAAAAAAAAATCTGAGGATTATATCCAAACCACATGCATATCTTCAGACCACGACAAAACACCAGTGAAGTTTGGAAAGAATTGGCATAAAACTGTAGGAGGAGTTGCACACACAAGGCATCCACTATCCATTCACTTTCTTATAGATAATGCCCCAAAAATGGCTAAGTTCAACTTGTGAAAAAATAGCCATCAGAGGAGATGGCAAATCCCCCGACCAAAAAGTAATTGATATGCAGTTACAAGCAGCCAACCTAGTATATATATTTGATGTGATAATACTGAGTGTCACTGCGAACAAAAGTGGAAGGCTGACTGTAGAGACTTCATTTTTACCTTTAAATTCATCCAAGGGAGGTACGTTAAAATGTAAGCCCTAAAGAGCAATCATTCTTAAACCGAACAACACACTGTGAGTCAAAGATATATTTATACTTAACACCATTAAACTCTTAAACACCAAGGGAGAAAATTCAAAACGACAGTTAGGGTAGCAACCATTATTGCACAAGATACACTGTCTTCACCTGATATTTATGTATACCAAATATCATTAAAATATCGCTAAGTGTATAAGAGATATTGAGTGCACAAGCTTTCCCTATAAAGTTCATTCAAGAGAAGTAACTCTAAAGGATAACAAGCAGGAGCTGTCTTGACCTGATATATATGTATACTAAATATCATCAAAATATCTCAAATGATATGAGTCATTGAGCACAAAAGTTCATTCAAGGGAGATAACTCAAAGGGCTGTAAGGGAGAACAACCATTCTTGCATGTGACACACCGTTTTCACCTTATATATATGTCTACCAAAGATCATAAAAATATCTCAAAGGGTATTAAAGTTATTGAGTGCACAAGCTTCCTCCTATAAAGTTCATTCAAGGGAGATAACTTATAAGTCCAGCAAGGGAGAACAGCAATTCTTGAATGCAAGACACCCCCTTGACCTATTATACATATATACCATATATTATCAAAATATCTCAAAGGATATTAAAGTTATTGAGCGCACAAGCTTCCCCCTATAAAGTTCATTCAAGGGAGATAACTCAAAAAACATTAAAGGAGAGCAACCATTCTTGCACGCAACACACCGTCTTCACCTGATATACATGCATGCCAAATATTATCAAAATATCTCAAAGGGTATTAAAGTTATAAAGTGCACATGCTTCCCCCTATAAAATTTAAATTTCACTCAAGGGAGATAGCTCAAAAGTCCATTAAAGGAGAGTAACCATTCTTGCACGCGACACACCGTCTTGACCTGATATACATGCCTACCAAATATTTTGATATTAAGGATATTAAATAGATATTAAATATTAGATACAAGGATATTAAAGTTATTGAGCGCACAAGCTTCCCCCTATAAAGTTCATTCAAGGGAGATAACTCAAAAAACATTAAAGGAGAGCAACCATTCTTGCACGCAACACACCGTCTTCACCTGATATACATGCCTACCAAATATTATCAAAATATCTCAAAGGGTATAAAAGTTATTGAGCGCACAAGCTTCCCCTTATAAAGTTCATTCAAGAGAGATAACTCAAAAGGCCAGCAAGGGAGAGCAACCATTCTTGCACGCGACACACCGTCTTGACCCGATATACATGCCTACCAAATATTATCAAAATATCTCAAAAGGTATAAAAGTTATTGAGCGCACAAGCTTTTGTCTACGGACGGACAGACGGACGGACAGACGGACAGACGGACAGACGGACAGACGGACGGACGCCAGGCTGATCGCTATATCCCCCGATCCTTTTCGGGTCGGGGGATAAAAAGTAACAAAAAATAATCTGAGGATTATATCCAAACCACATGCATATCTTCAGTCCTTGACCCAAAACTCCTGTGAAACTTCCAAAGAATCTGTATAAAACTGTAGGAGGAGTTGCGACCACAAGGTGTCCACTATTCGTTCACTTTCTTATAGATAATGCCTGAAAAATGGCTAAGTTCAACTTGTGAAAAAGTAACAAAAAATAATCTGAGGATTATATCAAAACTACATGCATATCTTCAGTCCTTGACCAAAACTCCTGTGAAACTTCCAAAGAATCTGTATAAAACTGTAGGAGGAGTTGCGACCACAAGGTGTCCACTATTCGTTCACTTTCTTATAGATAATGCCCGAAAAATGGCTAAGTTCAACTTGTGAAAAAAGTGACAAAAATTCATCTGAGGATTATATCCAAACCACACACATACATGTATCTTCAGACCATGACCAAACACCAATGAAGTTTTTAAAGAATCAGTATAAAACTGTAGGAGGAGTTGTGACCCCAAGGTACTTACTTCTAAAGGGGGAAGGACAGAGAACAAAATCTAAGTCCCTTTTCTTTGAAAAGGAAGGGGACAATAAGCGAGTATTAGGAAAACTCAGTTTGAATATTCGAGGATACTGTATTAACAGTTTCAATTTTGAAAATAAATGGTCTTTTAATATAATAGTTAAACTGACAAATCAGAGAAAGAAATACAAGATTTTTCAGAAAGTTTAACTGGAGACCCTCAATATTTATCATGGACCATCCTGACTTTATAGTATGTAGCTGTATGGAAGATTTCATTGGTCTGAAAAGAGTTGACTTACCAATTAGACCTCCAAATGCTATACAAGGCGCCAGGCAAGCAAAGAATATAAATATAAAGGCCATCACACATTGGAGATTAAACGCATCAGTAATGTCACTTATAATATGAAATAGGCACACCTAATGGGCAACCAACCACTATTTGATCTGAGAGGATAGCACAGTATACGGTATTTCTTGCGAGTCGGTACTCGTGTGAGTATAAACGGTACTCGTATGAGTATAAAAAGTGAGGAAGAACGCAAATGTCAGGAATCGATACAATTAGTATCACACCTGACCCAGAAAACCTTATGGGAAAGTGACAAAAGAAGAAAACGTCACATACAGAAGCGCCTTGCGGGTCAGCCCAGACTCAGGGCCGTCACCGTGTATTCCAAATGGTCCGACGGAGGAAACCATCGAGTGCCGAAGGCACGAAAGGGTGGAGAGCACTAGAGGTTTATCATTCCACCCTATTCTATGTCCGTTTTTAATATGTTTGGGCCTAGATTGCAGTCGCTTTGGATCATGCTTTTTTTTGGCTAGAGTGGAGTGAAAAACCGAATGCTGGACATAATCCTTCATCTTAATGAAGCCGGGGCCTTATGACGAACCACAACGGTTAAACACTTCTCTGTCCACATGGTCCAGGCTTCTTTAAGGCAAATGAACGTTAAAGGAACCGAACACACTTGTGCTAAATTGGAACAGGTAGGAATTGTATATCCGTAACGGAATAGACATGGGCTCACGATGCTCACATATATATAAATTCACAACGTTTTAAACATAATTTTACGCCCGATATGTTGTTTCATTTAGAATCATTAGAAAAAAAAGCAAATTGTCAATATGAGGGAAACAAAACTGGATCACAGAAATTATCATGACTTTGATAAATGAGTCTCAACATGAGAAAACCCGTCTTCGGGGTTTTCGACCATGCAAGACTCAAACCAAACTGCTCAGTTACAGAGATTGGCTATAATGCTGAAATTTTGCTTGTAACAAGTTTATCAATTATACTTTCCAGAGATTGAACAACAAAGTCGCTGACCAGTTTGCGCGTCTGCGCAGGCTGGTCTGCGCCTTTGTTGTTGAAATGCAATTACCTTAGGTTTTCCCGCGACACGACCCATAACCCAAATCTCTGTGACTGCTTGTTTTAACACCTTGGCAATGTCTATTAATGACATGCGCAACGTTCGGAGTGTTTCAGTAAATTGTCGCATGATTAAATAAAATCAGAGGCAAGCTCAAAGAAAAAAAAACGAAACGAGATAAAGGAACACGGTGGATAGCATACTCGGCCAAAAAAGGGGGTCCAGCAAATGCTGCACCTGCCGGACCGGCGACGCTGGCCTTAGCCCTTTTCCCAACAGATGAACACAAGGCTGCAAGACACATACAAGGCAATATGTCAAGGGCGAACATAAATAAAGAAGTTCTGCCTTGGAACGGCCAGTAAGAAGTTTAAAAGCTTTGAGTATAAGGAAATAAAATAATCCTGCAAGCTATTTTATACCTTGAACGGAAGTTCCTATTGGATACCATGAGGATTTGTAATTTGAGCAGCGACATGTGCTTTCCAAACAATGAATGTGGCATTTTGACAAGTGTAGACTCAGACGAGCCTGTGCAGTCTCCTTTTAAGCTTGGAAACTCAAAATGATGTTCAGTCAATATCATAACACTCATAGAAAATTCAAGCGACTAGCAAAGGCTCTGATCAGACTGCGTGTATTCGCAGGCTAATCTAAGTCTTCACTGGTCGCACATATCATATTGTTGGAAATCTCATGTCGCGGCTCATTTCAAAGGCGTGACGATGCACGTGGCAGTTTGCGTTTGGCTCAAGACGTTATCACGTCGTGACGTAACGTTATAAGAATTGTGACGTCACGTCATGGGGATCACGCAGCCGCTTGCCTGAAAGAGCTATCACTACTGTTCAAGCTCCTGGTGATAGAAAAAAAATCCATCAGTCTTATAGCTAAAATATGACTTTAATATCAACAAAACTGGCATTTTCGCGATTCACGTTTACTTTTTGTATTTTTTCAATGTCAACTATGACCACGACATATTTTTCAACAGTAGAATTAGGTTCTTAGTTTGATCTAGATTGGTTCCCCGTATCGACTCCGTATAGATACAGTATCTTATCAGGTAAAGAATAGACTTACCTATCAAACCTCCAAATGCTATACAAGGCGCCAGGCAAGCAAAGAATATAAATATAAAGGCCATCACACATTGAAGGTTAAAAGCATCAGTAATGTCACTAATATAATGTGGATATCGCCGTTTAATATCGTTTATTAATCCACCGAATAGTCGACCTGTCCGCTTTAATGGATCTAGCGGTATCTTATCAGGCAAAGGTTTAACTTACCTATAAGACCTCCAAATGCTATACAAGGCGCCAGGCAAGCAAAGAATATAAATATAAAGGCCATCACACATTGGAGATTAAAATGCATCAGTAATGTCACTAATATGTGGATATTGCCGTTTAATATCGTTTATTAATCCACGGAATAGTCGACCTGTCCGCTTTAATGGATCTAGCGGTATCTTATCAGGCAAAGGTTTAACTTACCTATTAGACCTCCAAATGCTATACAAGGTGCCAGACAAGCAAAGAATATAAATATAAAGGCCATCACACATTGGAGATTAAAAGCATCAGTAATGTTACTTATATAATGTGGATATCTCCGTTTAATATCATTTATTAATCCACCGAACATTCTGCCTGTCCGCTTCAATGGATCCAGCGGTATCTTATCATGCAATAGACTTACCTATTAGACCTCCAAATGCTATACAAGGTGCCAGGCAAGCAAAGAATATAAATATAAAGGCCATCACACATTGAAGGTTAAAAGCATCAGTGATGTCACTTATATAATGTGGATATCTTCGCTTAATATCGTTTATTAATCCACCAAATAGTCTGCCTGTACGCTTCAATGGATCCAGCGGTATCTTGTCATGCAATAGACTTACCTATTAGACCTCCAAATGCTATACAAGGCGCCAGGCAAGCAAAGAATATAAATATAAAGGCCATCACACATTGGAGATTAAAAGCATCAGTAATGTCACTTATATAATGTGGATATCGCCGTTTAATATCGTTAATTAATCCACCGAATAGTCGACCTGTCCGCTTTAATGGATCCAGCGGTATCTTGTCGATTTCTTCTTTCTTGATTAAGGCTGAAATAAACAGAAACAGAGGGTTGTTTAATCATAGAATTTAGCTTTAAATATAATATGTCATTTTGTGTCAAAAGTCTCGAAAAGAAAAAGAACAAGATAAATGGATGCTCATTTGTAGTTTTTTGTTCACCCTTTTGTTCCAATCAGGTACAGTAAAACCTGTGTAAAACGGCCATTCTCAAAAAGACCAAAAATGGGTTTTCAAGACCAGTTATCTCTTAATGCAGATCAAAAGTATTGCAGAATGCTCCTAAAATACCAAATTGCTTGGAAACCAATTACTTTATAAGGTATGGGTAAAAGTTAAAAATAAAAAAAATCTTAAAGAATTTCAAATTTTCAAACTTGCAGTATGCCCTATTTCAAATTTATTTTCATCAAATTGTCTAAAAAAACTGATATTAAATCAAAGAATCTATTATTATCTGCCTAGCACAGTATTTTGAGGCTGACCTTCCATGAGCAGTCAGCCTCATAATCCTGAATTCAGGAGTAATCCTGAAAACTTTCACAGCTATAATTTCATTAATTGACCATTATTATGATTAATAAGGCATCTTAATTAGAAATCATAATACTACCACTGAGCTACCTAAGATAGCTAGATAATTTAGATTTTGGGCTTTGTAAGCATAGCTATTATTTTTTCCTGAAAGCTAACAACAAAGGCGCTGATCAGACTGCCCATATGCGCAGGCTGGTCTGCGCCTTTGTTGTTCGCAAACCCTAGAAGACAGGTTTTCTCGTGACGAGACACCATATAATAATTGAATGTTTACCTTCCATTTCTTCCTTCTTTTTTAATCGTTTCCGGCGAATCTTCGCCCGTTTCCGAGCCATATCCATCACAGGAAGTAAAGTTTTTTGGTCCCAGTCGCCAGGTGGCAGCACTATTGATTCGTTCAAAAATTCATTTATGGCATGTAGAATTTCTGACCTAGATTCCGCTCTATACACTATTTCATGAAAATGCTGAAAAAAAGTATATAAGGCCAGAATTAACTTCTAAAATTATTTTTATATTTTATCCGCCGACTCTAAATATTATTTGTTTCATTGAAAAAAAATAATATATTTTTGAGGTTCTGTCAGTGTTCTTTTGAGAGTGACACTGTTATAAGTGATTGTCCTAGATCCAAATTTTTAGGAAAATGATAAAATATTTAATACAGACTCTTGGTTTACCTTACTAGTTTTACTGTTTTTTCTGGATATTAGAAAAAGAAAGAAAAAAAGCTCTGAAAATAACAACAAAAAAAAGCTCTGAAAATGACCAGTTAACTGGTCATTTTCAGAGCTTTTTTATTTATTTTTTTTTCGTCCCCCCCCCCTAAATCTGAATTTTTTCGCCCCGTAAATCAACTAATAGAACAATTCTGGCCTAAACAGATCAATATACTCATAGCTCACAGGGACCAGTCCGGCTTTTACAATATGCCAGCTTGGCTATTATACATGCTCTCCAGAAAAGAGTGCAAATAAATCAAAAATTTAAATCAAAAATTAATTTTCTTATTTCTTCACCAAAAGATATGTTGTGGTTACTCAAAAGAACTGTATCAGTGAGACAGTTCTGTTGAGGACCCAAAATATGGATAAGAAAATATTCACAATTTTACACATAAAATTTTTGATTATCTAGACATATAGCCCTTGCTGTAATAATTTTTTTTTTTTATTTCTTAACCAACGGTTGAGTAAGACGTTTCTTTTGGGCACCCAAAACAAATGTTTAAAACTGATTGATAAAAATTTTCACATTTTTGCGCTGAAAATTTGCATATCAAGACCTACATAAATATTGACCTAGCTCAAGGTTTACTGTTTGTCAACTTGGCTATTATACAGGTCTCCAGATAAGAGTGTGTAATTAAAAAATTAATTTTCTTATTTCTTAACCTAAATATACATTGACTCAAAAGAACCATCTCAATGAGACAAATCTTTAGGGCGCCCGAAACAAATGTTAAAGCTGATGGATAAGAAAATATTCACAAAATTGAATGTTAGATCGCGAGAAATGTCCATAAATAACTGCAAATATATTTGATTTTATGTTGCAAAAATTCCATAAGGAAGATTTGTTGATATCTATAGAACACATGCTAAACACAACCATTCAGGGACCAAGCTGGCCCAGAATTTTAGGGAGAAGTGACTTCTCCCTGCAGGACAATTAGGGAAAAGTGACAGTCAGATAGAAGTTATAGCGCAAAACTACGACATTTTCTGTCAATTTAGAAGCAAATCAGCCATTACACATACTATTGTCATTTAATGGAAGGAGAAACACGATGCAGTGGTAGTAGATTGTCTGATAATGTCACCACAGCTTGCATTTGTGTGGTGACAGAATGAAAATGAGTCTACCTAAAAAAAAAAAAAAAAAAAAAAAAAAAAAATTTTTTTTTTTTTTTTTAGGGAGACTCCCACTTCTCCCTGGGTCCCATTTAGGGCGAAATTCCAGCCCCCAGGGCGACCATTTTGCCCTAGTCGCCCCCTAGCTTGGTCCCTGCTATTGCTTTTTGCACTAGGAAAAAAGTGGTTTTAAATGTGAATTGTTTAAGGTGAAGGGCCATGTTGTTTTTTTTTGCGTTCTGACTTTCTAGAGTTTAGCGGGTGTCCCTTAATCCCTCACTCTAGAAGCATCACTGACTGATAACAAAACAAAGTATCACTAGAAACCATGAAAAAATAAAAACAATAAATAATGTTTTTTTGATTCTCTTTTTAATTTCTCATGTTACTCACATATTAATATATCAAACATGTTTTCTTTCACTTTGTTGTATATCTTTTTTAAAGATATTTCTTGTTTAAGTACAGTAACAAATGTCAACAGCTATTTGATTGAACCATAAAAACAGGACTTTAGATAAGAGCGTGTAAATGAAAAATGTTTTTCTTATTTCTCAACCAAAACATATGTTGTGGGTACTCAAAAGAACCATCTCAACTGTCTCCATGAGACGTTTCTTTTGAGCACCTAAAACATGTTAAAAATAATGAGTAAGAAAATGTTTATTATTTTACGCTGAAATTTTTTGCTTATACAGATAAATATGGACCCCTTGATAAGAGTGTGTTTGTTTGTTTGTTTTGTTGCTTAACGTCCCAAGTCAACAGCTATGGTCATTGCGGGACGGTCAGTTCACCTAACCACACTTTTTCCTGGGCAAGCTTGAACAAGCAGTTAACCAGTACTTCGTGCACATACTTTCGCTTGTAACTGACAACAACCCTTCTTGAATGATTCAGCGGAAGGGAGGAGAATGACCGTAGAAATTATTTCATGATCAATCTCCACGAAAGTATGGGACCGGGCCGGGATCGAACTCGCGACCCCTGGATCTGCAGTCAGACTCGCATCTGTTGCCAGACACGTTACCGACTGTAAGAGTGTGTAATGTTGTGGGTACTCAAAAGCACCGTCTCACTGGTCTCAGTGGTTCTTTTGAGCATCAAAAACGAATGTTAAAACTTATGGATAAGAAAATATTCACAATTTTATGCTGAAAAATTTCACTTATCTAGACATACCTGTATATAAATATAGCCCTATCTCACAGTCAAGGGCAGTAATCAAAGAAAAAAAAATTAATTTCTCAACCAAGACATATGTTGTGGGTACTCAAAAGAACAATCTCAATGAGACGGTTCTTTTGAGCACCCAAAACATATGTTAAAAATAATGGGTAAAAAAATATTCATGATTTTACACTCAAAATTTTTCATCTATCTTGACCTATATGCATAATGAAGACCTAAAACAACTTACCTGATTTGACATAAGTGTAGACAAAGAACGACCAACTTCATGGTAATCCATAGTCCCTTCAGGCCCTAGCAATATGAACACAAAACGCACTGGTAATGGCACTTCCGTCAAATTCTCCAACACCTGCTTCTCCGCCAATCGTACGAGTGCCATCGCAGGCTTATCCAGGAAGTCCAGACAACCCACTAATACTGTACATGCTTCAGCGTCACGGGGAATCCTACGCAGCAGATCGTGTTTTTGATCGGATTTTTGGTCTTTGGATTCCGGTACGATTCCGATATGTACTCCATCCTGCATAGCCTACAAAGTAAACAAAAACAGCAGATGTTATAAGCAGACAGCATTTTCAAGACAAAAACTATTTGGCAGGATAATAATCACAGCTGCATGCTGGGTAATTTTTCAAGCTTTTGTTGTCGTCTGCTGACTTTTTTCAAAATTAACTTATTCAAAAAATTCTTTCAGGGACACCATCAGTGTCAACCAATTTGAATCCAGATCAGGACCGACATTCTGTCGGTCTGTTGGTCCTGATCTTGGTCCAAGCTGTTTGCAAAGGTTAGCAGCAGACGACAAACAACCCACTAATACTGTACAGGCTTCAGCGTCACAGCGTCTACACAGCAAATCGTGTTTTTGATCAGATTTTTGGTCTTTGGATTCTGGTACGATTCCAATATGTACACCATCTTGCATAGCCTACAAAGTAAACAAAAACTTTAACTCTGTGCAGCAGACATTAAAAGCAGACAACATTTGTAAGACAAAAAAATATTTGGCAGGATAAGAGCTTATAATAGCTTGGTACGGAGATTAATCTCTTTGCATTCTGGGTAATTTTTCAAGCTCCTGTTGTCGTCTGCTGATTTTTTTCAAAATCAACTTATTCGAAAAATTCTTTCCGGAACACTATCAGAGTGTCAAACATTTTGAATCCAGATCAAGACCGACATTCTGTCGGTCCTGATCTGGGTTCAAGCTGTTTGCAAAGGTTAGCAGCAGACGACAAACAACCCACTAATACTGTACAGGCTTCAGCGTCACGGGGAATCCAACGCAGCAGATCGTGTTTTTGATCGGATTTTTGGTCTTTGGATTCTGGTACTATTCCGATATGCACACCATCTTGCATAGCCTACAAAGAAAAGAAAATTATCAACTCTGTGCAGCAGATGTTAAAAGCAGACAACATTTTCAAGACAAAAAAATATTTGGCCGGATAAGGGCTAATAATAGCTTGGAATGGGCTTTTATCTCTCTGCATCCTGGGTAATTTTTCAAGCTTTTGTTGTCATCTGCTGACTTTTTTCAAAATTAACTTATTCAAAAAATTCTTTCAGGAACACTATCAGAGTGTCAAGCAGTTTGAATCCAGACCAGGACCGACATTCTGTAGGTCCTGATCTTGGTTCAAGCTGTTTGCAAAGGTTATCAGCAGATGACAAAAAATGCCGCTGGCAGGGAAAGAGTTAACTCTTAACATACCTATATCCTATAAATATCATCTGCTCATCTTGTCTAATCATGCATGTTTTCACATGCACTAAACACGTTTTTATCATGAAAGCAAACAGTATGAAACCTGATAAGATTGACCAACAGACAGTTATACATTAAGCAACAAATCACTGCCACCAATAATTTTATGAAACCTGATCAGATTGACCAACAGACAGTGAGTGATACATTAAGCAACAAATCACTGCCACCAATAATTTTATGAAACCTGATATGATTGACCAACAGACAGTGATACATTAAGCAACAAATCACTGCCACCAATAATTTTATGAAACCTGATCAGATTGACCAACAGACAGTGATACATTAAGCAACAAATCACTGCCACCAATAAAATATTATGAAACCTGATCAGATTGACCAACAGACAGTGATACATTAAGCAACAAATCACTGCCACCAATAAAATATTATGAAACCTGATCAGATTGACCAACAGACAGTGATACATTAAGCAACAAATCACTGCCACCAATAAAATATCGTGAAACCTGATCAGATTGACCAACAGACAGTGATACATTAAAGGCCCTGTCACACTACGATGTATAGCACCAACGTATGCCAACGTATGAAAAATTCAGTAAGTACGTTGGTATACGCTGAGTACGTTAGAAATAAGTTTTAAACACGTTACTAATACGCTATTGTACGGTGGTATACGTTGACATATGGCCAAGAGGTCCAACGTTTTGTGTATCCATAAAAATTGACAGCGTTTGCGAATGTATTGTTTCTATACGCTAGGCATACGCTAGATGTACGCAGCAGGTAAGTTATGCATACGTTAAGGTACGTTAGCAACAACGTATGCGGACGTATGGGAAATTAAGCAAGTACGTTGGTGTACGCTGAATACGTTAGAGATAAGTTTTAAACACGTTACGAATACGCTACTGTACGTTGGTATACGTTGTCATACGGCGAATAGATCCCAAAATTTTGTGCTTGCATAAAAAATCAGCGTACGTTAGAAATAAGTTTTAAACACGTTACTAATACGCTATTGTACGGTGGTATACGTTGACATATGGCCAAGAGGTCCAACATTTTGTGCATCCATAAAAATTGACAGCGTTTGCGAATGTATTGTTTCTATACGCTAGGCATACGCTAGATGTAATAGATAGTTTTAAACACGTTACGAATACGCTACTGTACGTTGGTATACGTTGTCATACGGCGAATAGATCCAAAAATTTTGTGCTTGCATAAAAAATCAGCGTATGCCGACGTATTGCTTATACGTTAGGCATAAGTTAGATGTACACAACAGGTAAGTTATGCATACGTTAAGGTACGTTAGCACCAACGTATGAAAATTCACCAAGTACGTTGGTGTATGCTGAATAAGTTAGAGATACGTTATCAATACGTTACGAACACACTACAGTATGTTGGTATACGTTGCCATATGACAAAATGGTCCCAAAATGTTGTACTGTTTTATACGTTTGACATAAGTTAGAAGTACGCTACATGTAAGTTATTCATACTTTAACGTACGTTATATGTACAATTCATCATACGTTAGCCGTTCATTGTGCATAAGTTTCAAGAATGCTAGTGATACGCTGGGCATACGCTTTTATACGCTGATACAAGTATAAGTTATGTTACGTCGGGAATAAGTTATGAATAAGTTACTCATAAGTTAGACATACGTTCTATGCTCGTTTCGCGTACGCTTTGCATAAGTTCAGAGAGAGGCTTCCTCTGATTTTTTTTATTAGATTTCAGCGTATGCCAGCGTACTAGATATATATTTCATACGTTGGCATACGTTGGCTAAAACATTATAGTGTGACAGGGCCTTAAGCAACAAATCACTGCCACCAATAAAATATTATGAAACCTTATCAGATTGACAAACAATACAATGATACATTAAGCAACAAATCACTGCCATCAATAAATTATAAAACCTGATCAAATTGACCAACAGTGATACATTAAGCAATAAATCACTGCTACCAATAAAATATTTTTTTATTTAACACACAAAAAAGATTGAAAGTATGAATGATTCCTTCAGATTTTATTCTGCGATCTTAAACTGAGTGTTAGAATTTTTTACAAATCTTGTTTAGACTAAAAAAGGTAATTTCATATATGTCTTAAATGTTCATTTGTTGTAAAGACGTTGTTACACCGTCTAATGTCAATATTAGGGGGCTTAATCCGGTAGTTGTGCCATAAAAAAGTATTAAAAAATCTGTCCAAATAGTGCTAAATAACATCATGATAGTCTGCCCAGTAGTTTGTTTATCAGTAGACTTCACCATTGGCTAAATAGACAGGGTGTGTAAGAATTACTGGCTTGTATGCATATGACATCACTTTTCATAGTGAGAAAGCAGTTACAATCAAAATATATATGGCAATATTCAAATAATTCCCTACCATTACCATATTATTATCCACGTCTACTTTAACAAACTCCAGTTTGCCAGGATCGTGAGCACCATTCTGACTTTCTTCTTCAAGAAAGATTTAAAGAATACCATCAGTGTCAAACAGGTCGAATTCAAATCCTGACAATATGTCAGGCATAATCTGGGTACAAACTGTTATCAGCAGACGACAAAATTCATCACTAGTGAGAAAGCAGTTACAATCAAATAAATATGCAGGCCTCTAGCTAAGAGTCTGTAAATAAAAAGAAGTTTTCTTATTTCTCAGCCAAAACAAAAGCTGTGATACTCAAATGAACCCTCTCAATGAGATGGTTCTTTTGAGCAACCAAAACATATGCTAAAACTGATGGTTAAGAAAATATCGACAATTTTACATTTAAAAAATTCAAGTTTATCTTGACCTATAAATATGGTTAAATTAAAATGTTTCTCTCATCAACTGGTTGGTTAGTTTGATTCTTTACGTCTCAGTCAACAGCTTTGGTCATGTCAAGATAGTCAGTTCACCAAACCACATTTTTTCCTGGGCAAGCTTGACTAAGCAGATAACCAGAACTTTGTGCACATACTTTCGCTTGTAAGTGATACAACCCTTATTGAATCAGCGGAAGGGGGATAATGGCCGTAGAAATTATTTCATGATCAATCTCCACGAAAGTATAGAATCAGGCCAGAATTCCTCTTCCATTACCATATTGTTATCCACGTCTACTTTAACAAACTCCAGTTTGCCAGGATCGTGAGCACCATTCTGTTTGACCTTCTTCTTCAAATCCTCCTCGTGGTTATTCGAAATCTGCCGCTTAACCGTGTAGCTGTCATTGGGCACTGACAATGATCTACCGTAATGCTGTAGATTGACCGTCGAGGTGGGACTGGCCAAGCTTGCCGACGAGAATGTCTTCATTAAAGACAGTTGATCTCTTTGATGTCTGAAATAAAATCAGTGCAAAGAAATTTACATGATTTCTTTTATTGTTTTATTTTTTTGTATCTGTTATTCTTAAAAATTTTGAAATATCTCTTTTTGTCGTCCATAGTTCTATTGAGCAGTTATCAATTTTAGTACCAAGTTCTTATTTCAAATGCAAATTGGTAATTGTCCAAAAAGTTCCAACACTTTTCTCTTTCTGTTCTGATATATAATGTTGGTTTTCCCCTGAAATTTACAAAATGCTTGTCAGAATAGGAAACAGGGAAGACTCTGATCAGACTGCTTCTGCAGAAGCAGTCTGATCTGGGTCTGCGCTGTTTGCCATGGCTTTATTAGCTTGCAACTATTGTTCAAAATTGTAGAACATTTACTGTAACATGAGTCATGAATGCTGATTGTGTCAAAAAGCATGCAGAGTCATTGTTCCGGTATAGGTAATTATTTTGTATATGGGAAACTCCTAAACAGGTTCTATAGAAAACAGTGAAGACCCAGATAAAATACAGCATTCAGTGATATTTCATCAGGTTCTGCACATATGTAAAATAAAACATCCCTAGTTCATTGTACCAAACAAGCTGGAAGAATTATTCATTTGTGTCAAAGGGTCATGATGCAATTCAAGAATCCTCACATCCAAGAAAACTGAAGGAGCAAATACATGTATATAATGCTATATTTCTGGGTCAGTTGGCTAAAAGCACCGCACATTACCTTCCTTTTCCTGTTTTGCGGGGTGAAGTGCGATGTCCATTTATGCTGTGATACCCACTGAGAGCAGGTGTCTTTTATTATTAGTTGCTTGAGCTTTTCACAGTCAGTCAGGAAAATGGTGATTAATTTGTCACCTGATAAATAAAAATGTCTGCAAACATTTACAAAATTATGTCCACTTATTTTGCTCACCTTCTTGTTTAGGGAATTCATATTTTTGGTCATTAGAATTATTTTGCTAGCTTGTTTGTGCTTGAGTTTAACGTCCCACCAACAGCTTAGGTCATATGGAGAATGGTGTGGTAATTTAAGATATTGAGAAGTTCATTTTTAAAAAAGTCTGTGTTTATTCAATTGTATGTTTTATGATGTTTCCTGTCAATTTTACTTCATTTTTAGATAGTACAAATTCTATTGAGTGTGTTGTCACCAATGTCATAGATGGCATCATAACATTAGAAATATCATCAGTATTTGTATCTCAGAGAAGCTCTTCCATCTTAAAATGCTAAATATTTTCTCAGATTGACCTGTAATGTCAATATGATCAGAATATTTTTCTACATAATATCTGACTACAAGCCATAACAAAAGTACTACTGATCTAGAAATATGCTTAAATAAATGGATATGTACTCTGCATAGCTTACAAGCTTATAAAAGAAAGTAAACATGTAGCACTACAGAATAACATCTAACAGGACATTGTAGCACATCTGATCTCACATTTTGTCTAACACTTAAAATCTTATTTTGTACCTTATTTATTTTGTACCTTATTTATTTTTTGTACCCTATTTATTTGGATACAAGATGGGGGAGGGGTGTCTCAAGTAACAGGAATGTTTATCAAAATATTTGATTTAACTGGTAAGCTACAACCAGTATGGGTTTTGTGGGTCAATCTCCATAGAATTCATTGTCCCTCGGAGAAAAGTTTAAATCTACTCAAATGTGTCTACCTCTTAATCAGTCACTTCTCTCTTAGGCTTTCGTGAAAGTAGATCAGCACATTGATTTTAGTGTCCCTTAATACATACTGGAACCACAATTGTTACTTGACATTCCTATGATAGAAACTACAAAGTTTAACCTATATACTTTGATCTGGGAATACTACTTAAAGAGACTAAGTCTGCAACTATGAACATTTTTCGAAGTTTTTTATTTTGTTTTTGAATCATTTGTAAAGTAGAATTAAGTTATGTTTTCACAATAAATCTGTTCACTATTGCTGAAACTTGCACGGAAAAGTGAATTATAAAAGAGGTGTATTTTTCTCTTGTTGGTAATTATTTGCGTCCCTCCAATAATCATAGACAGTTAATTTTAACATAAATTCTGTTGTTTTGATACTGATAATTTGTTTAGATTTACGAAATTGGTAAAATGTATACCTGAATTTTAGTTTTTTTACTGTGTTCTTGAAAAACAGAAACATTAGTTCTAAAATTAGAAGATCAAAAGTTACAGACTATGCAGCTTTAATATTTGACAAGCAAGTGACCTTTTTGACAAGGATTTTTAATTTATGTAGCTTGAAGTCAAGCTTCTACTAAGAGTAATAAACTGCAAAGGTCTCCTTTCAATAAAATGACTCATTTTTTTTTTGGTTTAGCTAAATATATGAGAAACATAAAATATATCCATCTTAAAATTGCTATAAAGGAATCATCATCACACTGGTAGATTACACATGTCCCTATACAGGAATGACTTGTATTTATAAATTATAGAATATTAAAAATGGATATTTGATAGAATTGTTATTCTACTGCTTGACTAAACTTGTCCAATAGACAGGAAGGACTTGCATTTATTCAAAGCTTGGTGTATGGATTATATACCACCAGATATGTTAGTAAGGGATAACCCTAACCACAGTAAAGATCAGATTTCTGATGAATGACCAGCATGTGAGAGCAACAATAACTTAAGCTATTTCTGAAAAGCTTTGAACAAATGTCAACATGGTTGATCACAATCTAGTTTCACATTCTGTATCCAAACGTAGAAATTTACATTACATTGTTCCAACTACAGACCAGGTTCTCCTAACCTGTCAAACACCCTTTCAAATGAAGAATATACTGTATCCTATATATCCCACTAACATATAGGTAGGTTGTGAGGCAGTGACATGGACTTTGTTTATAAATATCAGTGGGTCTCTGCAAAGTCCAAAAGGCATTATATAAAAATCAAAGACACCACCATACTTCATATGTTACATTGATTTTTTTTTTACTAAATTCTGAAAATGTTCTTGTAAATGAGACAAGTATGTGAGGTTGAATTATAACAAAAGGAGATTAAGGGATCAAATAATAAAAATGTTAAACTGCCATTGTAAACCTACATGTGTGTTAAACTATCTATAGCAACATGTAAGGAATATATATTTGGAATCAAATTATTCAATTAAGCAAATAGGATTTTATTAGTAAACAATGCAGATTAGGTGAATGAAAACAGCTTACACTAATAATCATTGGAAAAATACAAGACCTCAAAATTATTTCATGATGGTTTGTGACGCTATTCCTCACTTTGAAACAAACAAGACATGAATATTCAGCCATACATAAGATTTTTTTATACAGAAAACATTCCTTTAAAATGAGGTATGAGAATTACAAGTTACATCTTCAATTAACAGGGTTTTTGTTTGTTTTTGCAAAATAGTTTTTACTCCAATAGGAAAATACAAAATCTTAAATGCTATATCAATGTCAATGTCTAAATGTTATAGGAAAAAAAAGTCACCTCAAAATAATTATGAACTTTTATTTTTTGATACTTTGCATGGTATAGATTTAATGCATATGATATACATCTTCTCAATCACAAAAATCTGAGTTAAATATACAGATATTATCCAATTATTTGCTGTTTGAGCCTAAAACCTACTTGCCAAAAATAAATGCTCATTCTTGTGATGGACATTCCTGATTTCAACAAAAATGTTTTCTGTTGTGTTCTTACATACAAGGTATTTTACTTTAAATGATCTACTGAGTCTTTGTTCAGTATTTTGTGACTCTTCTGCTGACAATTTAATTAAATTTCTAGCCTTTTTGCTTAAAAAGAAAAAAATATTTGCAAAATATATGTTGTCCTCAAAGCAAGGCTCAATGTTAGTGTCTCTGAAAGAAGTTCTTTGTAAATACCTCTATCAACAGGTGTATTGTCCTGAACAATTAGCATATTTCATTTTAATCTATGTTATTATAACAAAAGCTAAACTTTACAAATAATTATTTGGATTCCCTCTTTATAAAAAACAAACTCCAATCCCAGTATAACATTAGCTCCAACACAAAGTCCCTAAGCCCTCAAAACATGTTATTTCTATACAAACACCCTACCAAAACAAATCTATATTTTCTATTAGACAAAACTCCATTCCCAACTTAAATACTGCCTGTTTACACACCTTCCCAAGGAATTAATGTGTTAGATTGTTACTTAAATTCTATTGCCTTATTGGAGTATATGTACAACCCATATCATTTGCTGCTTTAAAATATATTCAAATGCAATGAGTTTCTATTCACATCAGAGAACACTACACATAAATGAAATGTGATATGCAACATGCAAAAAAAGCATGCAGGAAAGAAAGAAAGTAGAAAATTCATTTAACAAATATAAAACAAGTCATGCATTCAGTAGCAAATGATAAAATGCACATGCAAGAGTGTGTGTATGATGTCTCAAGTCAAAATGGATGCCTGATAATAAGGTTTGTATAATCATAATTTTATATACCAGTTCAAGGCCCATTTTAACTAGATCCAGCTTCATTATAAAGATTAAACAAAATGGTTCCCATTTAAGAAAAGAGAAATGTCACACTTAGTGTAATGATAATCAACCTAAACTTTATTATCATCAATATAGATGCATCAGTTAAACTAATAAGGCCAGAATTTTTTTATTAGTTGATTTACGAACCCTCCTACTGTAATTTTCCAGAAAGTAAGAAAAAAATAAAATTTAATTTCTAAAAAAAATTTTTTATTTTATCCGCCGACTCTAAATGTTATTTGTTTTGATGAAAAAAATGATATTTTTTTGAGGTTCTGTCTGTGTATTTTTGAGAGTGACACTGTTTAAATGTGATTGACCTGTCCAGATTTTTAGGAAAATGATATAATATTTAAAAAAATTAATACAGACTTTTTTTCTGGAGATATTAAAAAAAAAAAAAAAAAAACTGAAAAAAAAAAAAAAAAAAAAAAAGCTCTGAAAATGACCAGTTAACTGGTCATTTTCAGAGCTTTTTTATTTTATTTTTTTTTCGTCCCCCCGACCCTAAATTTGAAAAAATTTTACCGTAAATCAACTAATGAAAAAATTCTGGCCTAAGGATGTTCCACAAGACTCATCCTTATATTTGTTGGAAGAGCCCAATTCTATTTTTATAAAAATGATTCCAATTCCATTTTTATAAAAATAGAAATCAAAAATATAATCAAATGATTACAAAAATGATCAAAGTGAAAGCTTTACGTATTCTCTTTTCTTTTACAAGGTTCCCTAGTACAGATAAAACCTCAGCCAAAATGTTTTTTGTTTGTGTCAGTAATTTTTCAGACATCTTTGGTCATTTCCTGGGTTGAGCTAGAACTAAGCTGAGGGTGCATTATCCAGCTTGAGGATACAACACAGTGTCTCTAGCAACCCCTAAATCTCTAATCAAGAAACTGTGCTCCTCAGCGAAATGATGTCACTAAACTATAGCATATCTAAAAAAGGCCACTGCAGTCAATAATTTTATATGTTTTCGTTTTATACAGTTTTGCTCCAGTCTGATTCAACTGAAAAATATCATTAAAGTTCCCTTCTTTAATTGAATTTTGCTGTTTTCTTCACATCCATTTTGTTTCCAACTTGGCCATGATTTTCTCCATAAAACAATATATAAAAGAGTCCAAAACTGTATATGCTTGTTTTTAGCTTAACTACTGCTTTCAGTATACAGGTATGAAAAGTGGAAACAATGTTTGAAAAACATTATACTTAAATGATAATGTTTAGAAATGTTATAATTTACTATATGAAATATTCATTGTGCATTTTCCAATATTTCATTTAGTAGAATCAATTTGCAAAAAAAAAAACATATATCTTAAACCATTTTTATTACAAAATATTCCAAAGAATACTTGGCATTTAAGACAAATCACATTTTACAAATATTCCACTATGTTACATTACTACCCATATTACTGAAAATAATATATTTATGTTAGGTAATATTTTAGGATGATTCTTTTTTTAATACAAAATGGAAGATATAGACCTTTAATGATGGGGAAAACATTGAATCAAATGATTAAACAAATTTATACAGTTTCTTAGGAAATGGTCTTTTGACAGTATTAGTAGAACAGAGGTGTTAAGCTGTTTGCCAGCTTGTCTTCAAGCAAAAAGAGCCTATAATATATGAACAGTTGTCTGGATTAACCTTCACAGCAGTCTGATTAGGGTCTTAAACTAGTGTTCATTCACTGCCGGACTGGACACCATCATTTTCAGCACCCTTATCATACAACTTGAGTGTGCATTATGCTAAAACATCATATCTCATATACCCTTCAGTTACACTAGATCTGCCGGTGACATTTGTGAAACTTCTGTCAAAAATAAAACTATTAAAACTGATTGATAATGCCTTTCATGAGTTTCTGGTTTGAGCAAAATAAAAGAAATGTATCAAGGAAAGAGAAAGACATTTGTTTATGCAGGGTTCATACAGGCAAGATTGTGTACAATTTAAGGACTTTTCAAGGACTTCTAAAGCGTTTTCCTACTGTTTTCAAGGACTGAAAACTTAAGAAAAATACTGATTTACACGTTAAAACTCTATTCTGAAATGCTAGAGTCCATTACTAAAGATTGTAGTTTAAGATCATTAGTATAAAATTGTGGTGCCTTTATTTGGTGCAGCATTTGCTGCACCAAATAATGGCACCACAATTTTAAACTGATTTAGGTCTCCCAAAAACACAGTTGACTCCTCCTGTAAATAATAAAATTTAAGGACTTTTCAAAGCCGTTGAGTGCTTTTCAAGTACTTTTTAAGGCAAATTTAATTTTCAAGGATTTTTCAAGACAATCTTGTATATTCAAGTACTTTTCAAGCCTGTGTAAACCCTGTTATGGCACTTTTATCAACATGAATATTTGAATTAATTGCTGTATTAATCATTATTTCCGTTTATTTGTTGTTGTTTTTTGAGTCGGATAAAAATTCTCAATTTTAACTGAAATAGTGTCTTTATAGAGCATATCACAAATACATGGGTGAAAGTTCAAAATTTCCAAAATCCTGAACTATAGAAAATCAGAATTTAAAAATCAGAATTTAAAACCTGCTGTATATCTCCAAAATATTAAAAAAATTCCTAGTTAAATGGTCAAATACCTTTAGATAAACTGAAACTAAATCAAAGACGCCATTAGAATCTGCAGAAGGCAGTATTTTGAGGCTGACTTTCCATGGAAAGTCAGCCTCAAAATCTTGAATTCAGGAACAATCCTGAAAACTTTTACCCATGTAAATAGGCATGTAAGCATAATGACTGATCTGGACTGTTACTGTACACATATATGATTTAGCATCTTTGTGCATGATACAGCCCACAGTGACCAGTCCAGTATTCACAGTATGCCACAGGTAATTACGGTAAACATTCTAAAATTTCGGACACTAATTGCCTGCCAAAAAGGCCTAGACAAACAGGGCAGACCCAGATCAGACTGCTTCTGAAGAAGCAGTCTGATCAGAATCTTACCTTTTTGCTACTCTGACAAGAGATTTGCAAATTCCAGCCCTGAAAACCAACATTTCATTTGAGAACGGAAAGAGAAAAGTGTTCGAAATTTATGATCATTTACCGTAGTCGATAATTGGGTTACTTTGTAGTCTATTTTTAGAATAGGAACAATGCATATTGTAAATCTGGACTGGTCTCTGTATTACAGCACATGTGTTAGACTGATTGCCAACCTGTCATCAAGCCCAAAGAGATTCTGAAATGATTTATTACGCCGTATTAACGTCTTCACGGTCCCATCGCCCACGAATCTGAAATGTGTCAAAGCGGGGTAAACTGGAGGCAAGAGGTGTGAGATGAACAGAGAATGAATAAAGAAAATAGCTGAAAATGTTTCCAAAACTACCACACTTTCAGAGTAAATTTACTTTCAACAATTTTTCTTGAAATCAATATGGTTTACCTTTGGAACAACCACATGCTACCCACTCCCTCCAAAATAATAAATCACCAGTTGCGTGTAATCTATCCAAATTTTACTATCAAACACTATATATTCTAATGATTATTTCCACACACTTCAAATAATGTGAATGTTTATTTCAGAACTTTGCAACCCAATTCAATGTGCTTTCTCCCCTTCTTTTAAGCATCCTCAACAAATGCCAGATTTTTTTGTTGCCGATGCTTTACATCCCAGTCGACAATTTGTTGAGTCTTGTTGGGGAGTTTCCCCGTCTTCTTGGGTTGAACTAGTACTTAAAGCAAACCATAATGTGTCTTGCTCAAGGACATACAACAGTGCCTCCAGTTGAGTCTCAAACAAGTGACAATTCCATACCAAGTCTTACACTCTACCAATGAGTCAATGCATTCCTCTAAACAAATAAATAGAAAGTAACCAATACAGTATTTGTCAATACCAATTGAAATTAAATTCCTAAACATACAAGAAAATGTAGAAGTAATAAAGGACAGCTTATAAGATTTTGGTGTTAAACAAATAGACTACTTACTAGCGAAAGCACTGATTAGCCTGCCTGTCTGTGCAGTCTGGCTAGAGTCTTCACAATTTATGAGAGCAGACATTCATTCAAACCAAAAGTTAGATATGTAGCTTCACTGGCTCACTGAACATGCATATTCAACCCTTAACTCTTTGCCTACTGGGTAATTTTGAATGATTTTTTGTCGTCTGTCAAGATTTTTTTTTAAAAATCAACTTTTTCAAAAAATTCTTTCAGGAATACCATCAGAGTGTAAAACAGCTTTTAGGTCAAGATCAGGCCAGACTTTTGTCAAAACTGCTTGCAAAGGTTATCAGCAGGTGACACTTGTAGGCAAAGAGTTTAAGAGTCTACCCTAATTTGCAGCAGAATTAAATCTGCTGCATCTTTACTAAACCAAATAAGGTTTACTTTGTCTTCTTGCTGTTGTGTCTGTGTTGTGCGTCTCTTCATAACCATGTTGTCTGTGGTTTGTGGTCTGCGATTGTGGTACTTCCTGGTCATACTCTCTTGTTTTTTTTTATATTCCATGCGATGATTTTCTTTTTTCTTTTTTTTAAATCAAGAAAGAAATCAAAATATTTGTAATCTGCTGCTGTCATTGTTTAAGTTTGATTTATTCGTAAAGCACCATAATCAAATAAGCTGGCTTACAACATTGACAATGTGTGTGAATTAGCTATAATCTGAAAATGATGCACAATGTCTTAATGAATTTAGTTGAACTGTTCCACATAGGGACAGTCTTGTGCGAAAGCAGGATTTATTTTGTTATAGCAGTAAAATACAGATACATGTAAGTGACACACAATGTCTTAATGAATATAGTTGAAATGTTCCACACAGGGACAGTCTTGTGTGAAAGCAGGATTAATTTGTTATAGCAGTAAGACACAGATATATGTAAGTGCTAGCAAAACAAAATGTTCCTGGTAGTGTGTAAATGCAAAATATTTGGCAATCATCTGTACATCGATAGTCTAGTTTTTTGGGAATTTTACATCACTGTCTGGGCTTTTACCAGCAATTTTGGGAAAAGGCCCCTGGCCAAAATTGGGAAAAAATGATCGAATTAACATCAAAATTGGGAGAAATTAACTGCATAGAAAAAAGATGACAAGGGCAGAAATCTATCCTTAAAATCAAGTTATTTTAGATTGTATTATGCCAAGCATACCACTTAAGCACAAGTGTTTAAGTATCATTCTGATATGAGTCATTGCTTCTCATAAATAGTGGTTTCTAAAGAAAAAGTAAAAAAAACAAACAAAAAAAGAATTAACTTTTCTTTATTTGGGAAAAACGGACATGGTATTGGGAAAAAGGGTGGCTATTTTCGATTGGGAATGGGGCAGAAATTCGGCCCCTAGAGATGGGCATAAAATCCCCATACTGTCAATGATCTTTAAGTCATATCACAATGGTCTGTTCTACCATCTGATTGTTCCTGGGTAGTCAAAAGGGGTTAGCTTGTTTTTTTTTTGTTTGTTTGATTCCAAATCAACATTTTTTCAGTCCTTCCTGGGTTGAGCCAGTACTAAGCAGAGGATAAAGTGTCTGGCTCAGGGACAAAATGCAGTACCTCCAGTGAGGCTCGAACCCGCAACCCCTGTATCTCGAGTCAAGCCACCATGCTCTTCATCAAAATGGGTTAGATATTTTTATTTGATAGTTCATGCCCCAGAAACATTTTATGGTCAAGTTTGATGCTTTTTGGGGAGGGTTGAACCAAAACTGAACAGTGAGAGTGAAGAGTCTTGCTCAAGCCACTGGTGATGCTCAAACCAGAAAACTCTTGATCTCAAGTGGAGCACTCTACCAATTAGCCTTTATTGATTTTGAATCTGGAAGGACAACTACACAAGCTGTAAGGAACATTTTCTCTGCTTCAAATCAGATAAGAATTTCCTAAATCACAACAAGCAGGCCTCCAGATAGGAGCGGGAAATAATAAATTAACTTTCTTAATTTTCAACCAAAACATATGTTGTGGGTACTAAATAGAACTATCTCAATGAGACTGATCTTTTGAATACCCAAAACTTATGTCTAGACCAATTGGATAAGAAAATAATTGCAATTTTACCCTCAAAATGTACTTCTTATCAGTGTCTGGGCCTATGGACAAGTATGAAGTACATGTAGGGCCACATTGTTTTTATCAGTTGATTTACGAACCCTAACTGTAATTTTCCAGAAAGTAAAAAATAAATAAAATTTAATTTCTAAATTTATTTTTTTATTTTATCCGCCGACTCTAAATATTATTTGTTTTGTTGAAAAAAATAATATATTTTGAGGTTCTGTTTGTGTATTTTTGAGAGTGACACTGTTACAAGTGATTGTCCTATGCAGGAAAATTATGAAATATTTAAAGATTTAATACAGACTATTGGTTTACTTTACTAGTTTTACTGTTTGTTCTGGAGATATCAAAAAAGGCTCTGAAAATGAAAAAAAAAAAAAAAAAAAAAACTCTGAAAAGGGCCAGTTCACTGGTCATTTTCAGAGCTTTTTTTTATTTTTTTTTTCGTCCCCCGACCCCCTAAATCTGAAAAAAAATTCCCGTAAATCAACTAATAAAAAAAATCTGGCCTAACATGCAGTTTATGAAAGAGATTTGGTACTACAAAAGTGGATTAAATGGCAAAGGTTTATAGGAAAGTGTCCAGCATTAAAAAGCTTGAAAGATGACCTTACAAAAAGCTCTCCCAAGCTCTTATTTTTAACAGTGCAAGAAAAAAGTATTTCATAGATTATTATATACATATAATTATTTAATGATATATATTGTTAAAGAAGTATTGGTTTCAGTAATGTCATTTATCACATGACGTCACGTCTGGGAGTGATATAATGCCATGCAATAAAATGGATCAATCACTAGTTGTTTACAGATTTAGTAACGTAACATAATTACGCCCATTTTAACAGTGCGTAAAAGTTGCCAAATCTTGACTTTTCACGCCAAAAATGCAAATTTTTAGTAATTTTAATGTTATGTGATAAATAGAATCTAACATTTATGCTCCAATATTATTGAATTTATTAAACTTGGCAGGCCTTGCATTTTATCTGTTTTCCCCAACTCTTTTAATAAATTCAATAAAACATGACCACTCATGTAAGATCCTCTTTGCAATGAAGGTAATAAAAACGTACCGCATATACATGTAATGGCAAAATCTTGAGCTTTGCATACTAAAAGTATAATTTCAAATTACTTTTAGTGTCATAATATGATAAATAGAATCTTATATTCGTGTTCTTGTATTATTGAATTTATTAAACAACATTGGGAAAAGAGATAAAATGTGAGGCCTGTCCAGCATTTCATCACAATTTTCATTAAGTTCAATAATACAGGTGCATGACTATTAGATTCTTTTCATTATATGACATTAAAAAGTATTTTCAAATTACACTGCCAGCGTGAAAACTTTAGGATTTTGGCTATAATGAAGGCAACATTGTTTTGGACTTCATTACATACCATTACTAAATATGTAAATCACTAAAGGCTTACCGATTTTAATACTATAAGAATCTATAATGAGTGTGAGGGTAGGATAGAAAAATTTGTCACGAGGATCACCGTTTGGCATCACGAGGCTTGCCAAGTGATGACAAACGGTGATCCCGAGGGACGGATTTTTCTATCCTACTCTCACCCAAATAATGGACTCTTTTTCTTGCTCACCACTAGATACCACATTTTATTCTTAAGAAAAGGCTCCCAGAAGTTCCTGAATACGCCGAGATGCGACATGTCATGATGATGTCACTTTAACATAACAATGACGTCACTTGACAACCATGTGCGTGAGTTCTAATACAACCAATGTTTTTAGCCCTTACGTGACAGCCTGGGTAAGTTAGCATGGGTAAGATAAGATTTTCTAACCCAGGGTAAAATCTCAGATGTCCCTATCCGGTGTGCAATAAATGGAGTTATATCACTCCAAGATGTGACTTCATATAAAACAATTTTCAACGCCATTTAAAATATCAGTGCAAACAATATAACAAACAATGAATGATGTAAAGGTAATAGTGTAAAATCATAAATGTACATATAATGTATTTTATCATTCCTTTTTGGAAGGAAAACTATGTGTGCATAATATGACTGTTTTGATAAGCATGAATAAATAATGAAATAAGGTAAAAAAAATATGTCTTGTTTCCAGAAACTCTACCGACCCCTCTTTTTGGAGGCCTACTAAAATATTTTTGGGACATCCAAGATTTGTTTCCATTTTTAGGATTTATGAATGATTCTGATGCTTTTTTTTATAGAAAAAAGCTAGCAGTATGCCCCTTCAACTTTTCCAAAGTTGGGGGCATAAAAATGCATGCCTACCAACCCTTAAATATTGAGAAGTTTCTGGAAACAAGAATTTTTTGCCTAATAAGGGAATCTGACATGCCAATGATAATAATCTAAATATAAGAAACTGCAGCAAAGATACAAATATTCCATAATCTATAAACTTAAGGAAAAATAAATGCTCCATATTTCTCAGGAACTATATTTTTTAGCCTTTAAAAATTAGACATTTACTACAAGCCAAGCAAACCCATTAGCAATACTCTAAATTGTTATCAACACCTAACAATACTCATGTTAAATAAAAAAAATGATAAAAAAAATCCAAAACAAACACTGCATACTACACTCTTGGACGATTCAAAACTACTATTAAACAGCAAAACTATACCTAAGCCATGCCATTCTCTAATTGGAATTTTTCAATAATAACATTTTCATTACTGATTGAAAAACACATAATTCTTTGCACATTAGTGACACTTTTTGTCGTTTGCTGGTAGCTTTAGCAAACAGTTTCAGGTCAGGCCCCAACAAAACATTGGGCTTGATCTGAGTCAAAACTATTTGAATCTGGATACAAACCATTTAACACTCTGATATTATTCCTGTAAGATTTTTTAAAGTCCATTTTAACCGAAAAAAAAACTGCAGATCACCAAAACGTATGCATAAATAACCCAGCATGCAAATCTGTATTTCAGTTCTTAATTTTTGCATTTGCATTTGTTTTTCTTGGCATTTGTTTTTCTACCAAAAATTTTGTTTATCATGACCTTCGTGTACAGTACAGTTATATGACAGTAACCAAGCTGATTTTTATGAAACTGTTTTAAAAATATAAAGTTGAAGCAAATGAATACAGTATAACCACCTTGCCTAAGTTTAAGAGAAATGGTAATTTGTTTATGTTGATGCTTTACATCCCAGTCAACATATTTCAGTCATGTCAGGATGTTTTCCTGTCTTCCTTGGTTGAACCAGTACTAAGCAGAGGATAAAGTGTCTTGCTCTAGGATACAACACAGTGCTTCCGTGGAGTCTCAAACTAGCGACCCTAACACTTTACCACTGCGTTCCTTATAAATGAAATGATCTAATGAGTCATCATCCGGTCTCTAGCTAAGAGTGCATAATTAAAAAATAAGTTTCTTATTTATAACCAAAACATATGTTGTGGGTACTCAAATGAACCATCTCAGTAAGATCGTTCTTTTGGGCACCAAAGACAAATGTTTAAACAGGTGGAAAAGAAAAACAATTTTAGGCCCAAATATTTTGTTTATCAGGACAAATGGTAAGAGAATTGAACTAAGCCAGAAAAATGAAGCTGAAAGCAAAGCTTTTGCCACCTAAAGTATTTGTGAGAAAAAGCCAAAGCTTAATGAATGAACAAAATCAAACAATGTAAAAAAAGGCGAAAAAATTTGTGCTCTTCATGAGAAGTTAAATAAATCTAAAAGAAAAAAAAAAGAAAAAAAAAAGATTTCTTCCTATTAAAAACCAAACCCCCAAAAATAATTTAAGGATTGTTTGCTATGAAGATATGTATCAAGAGAGTTTGCAAAATATATAAATAAAACTAGTATTTTCATATATAATTAAATGAGTATTTTCAGCGCCGTAAATCATCTTTGTCTGACCCTATTGCATTCAAAATGGCCAAAGTTCCTCTTCCAAAGGCAATACGGTTCCATAGCTGTGCAATTACTTTAGAGTGGGAGTTTATGATTATGTACTATATTCATTAGTTCAAATAGAAATGAAAATGTTCTTGATGTGTTTTATATGGGCATTTGTGCAGTAATCAAAGTGAATTGAATAATTGCATAGGAACCTCTTAGATTCCAGCAGCAGAAACAATTTAAAAAGCCTTTTTAACAGGAAAAATGATTATACCTTTCTAATTTCTCCAAAAAAACATACATTTGTTGTGAACTCAATGGAACTGTCTCAATGAGACACTTCCAATGAGAGTACCCACAAATGTTTCGTTGACAAACAAGAAAACTAGCAACCTTTAGACGCCTCTAACAGAGACTCTCATAAACGTAACAAAGTCAAAAAGCGCCAAACTCTTACTTGTGTTTCATGAGCAACATCCTCTGGACTTGTCCACGACAATCAGACTTGATCTGGTCGTGAATAACCATGTCCTCGACGACTCTGTGAATAATTGTCGGTAAATCGGACGCTTCTAAATCTAGTAATAATGACCCTGAAATATAAATGTATTGCCTGTAATACATGCACAACTTCAAAATAAATAGACAAGCCTACATGAGTGCTATTAAATATATTTAATTTAATAAATAAGTTGAGTAAGAGATAAAATATGAGGCTCTTTTTTTATCTCCTTTACACAATGAGCTAAATGAATTCAATATATCTATCCTCCTCACATTTGATCCAACATACCTTCCCTATCAATAACAAGCAGACGATGGTTAGATACTGGGAAACCAGTAAGGCATCCAACTAGGGCACCTCAGTAAGCTTAGCATTCAGAGCTTATGGCACAAAACAATTCATTTTGGAATGCTACAATATACAATCTTTGAGACTATGGAATGACAAAAGCTAAGCCAGTATGCCTCTTTTCTATATCCTCCTCAAATTTGACTAACAGACCTTCTCTATCAATGACAAGCAGACGATGGTTTGATACTGGGAATCCATTAAGGCATCCCACTAGGGCACCTCAGTAGGCTTAGCACTCGGAGCTTATGGCACAAAACAGCATTTCATTTTGGAATACTACAATACTACAATATACAATCTATGAGACTATGGAATGACAGAAGCTAAGCTAGTATGCCTTTCTTCTACATCCTCCTCCAATCTTATCTAACAGACCTTCTCTATCAATGACAAACAGAAGATGGCTTGATACTAGGAAACAAGTAAGGCATCCCACTAGGGCACCTCAGTAAGCTTAGCATTCAGAGCTTATGACACTGTTTGTGCCATAAGCTCTGAATGCTAAGCCTACTGAGGTATCTTAGTGGGATGCCTTAATGGTTTCCCAGTACAATCTATGAGACTATGGAATGACAGAAGCTAAGCGACTATGCCTCTCTTCAATATCTCCTCAAATTTGATCTAACTGACCTTCTCTATCAATGACAAGCAGACGATGGTTTGATACTGGGAATCCATTAAGGCATCCCACTAGGACACCTCAGTAGGCTTAGCACTTGGAGCTTATGGCACAAAACATTTCATTTTGGAGTGCTACAATATACAATCTATGAGACAATGGAATGACAGAAGCTAAGCGAGTATGCCTCTCTTCTACATTGTCCTAAAATTTGATCTATCTGACCTTCTCTATCAATGACAAGCAGACGATGGCTTGATACTGGGAAACCAGTAAGGCATCCCACTAGGGCATCTCAGTAAGCTTAGCATTCAGAGCTTATGGCACAAAACATTTCATTTTGGAGTGCTACAATATACAATCTATGAGACTATGGAATGACAGAAGTTAAGCGAGTATGCCTCTTTTCTATATCCTCCTCAAATTTGATCTAAAAGACCTTCTCTATCAATGACAAGCAGACAATAGTTTGATACTGGGAAACCAGTTAAGCATCCCACTAGGACACCTCAGCAGACTTAGTACTCGGAGCTTTTCGCACAAAACAGCATTTCATTTTGGAATGCTACAATGCACAATCTATGAGACTATGGAATGACAGAAGCTAAGCGAGTATGCCTCTCTTCTACATCGTCCTCAAATTGGATCCAGAAGACCTTCTCTATCAATGACAAGCAGAAGATGGTTTGATACTGGGAAACCAGTAGGGTATCCCAATAGGGCACCTCAGTAAGCTTAGCATTCAGAGCTTATGGCACAAATCATTTCATTTTGGAATGCTACAATGCACAATCTATGAGACTATGGACTGACAGAAGCTAAGCGAGTATGCCTCTCTTCTACATCATCCTCAAATTGGATCCAGAAGACCTTCTCTATCAATGACAAGCAGAAGATGGTTTGATACTGGGAAACCAGTAAGGCATCCCACTAGGACACCTCAGTAAGCTTAGCACTCAGAGCTTATGGCACTGTTTGTGCCATAAGCTCTGAATGCTAAGCCTACTGAGGTGTCCTAGTGAGATGCCTTAATGGTTTCCCAGTACAATCTATGAGACTATGGAATGACAGAGAGGCTATGCAAGTCAGCCTCTCTTTTATGTCTTCCTCATACTTCATGTAACAAACTTTCTTGCCAGTTGAAATAGATCTCAGTTTTAAATATGCACATATACCTACCACTTTCTAATCCCTTCCTGAGTTCTATAAGACTATGGAATGACAGAGAAGCTACGTGAGGTTTACCCCACCTATCTGCCCCTTCTTCTACGTCTTCCTCAAATTTGATCCAACGGGCTTTCTCCCGCCACTCAAAATCATACTTTTCTCCATGGTACAGCTCATCCAATTCTACGAAAACCTGAAACAGTCAATAGAAATAAATTAATTTCTTCCAACTTGATCCAAGGGGATTTCTCTCGCCACTCAAAATCATACTTCTCTCCATGGTACAGCTCATCTAATTCTACGAAAACCTGAAACAGTCAATTGAAATAAAATAATTCCCTGGAACTTGATCCAACGGGCGTTCTCTCGCTACTCAAAATCATACTTTTCTCCATGGTACAGCTCGTCTAATTCTACAAAAACCTGAAACAGTTAATAGAAATAAAATAATTTCCTCAAACTTGATCCAACAGGATATCTCCGGCCACTCAAAATCATACTTCTCTCCCTGGTACAGCTTATCTAATTCTACGAAAACCTGAAACAGATAATAGAAATAAAATAATTTTCTCAAACTTGATCCAACAAGTTTTCTCTCGCCACTCAAAATCATACTTCTCTCCATGGTACATCTTATCTTACTCTACGAAAACCTGAAACAGTCAAATGAAATAAAATAATTTTCTCAAGCGTTATCCAACGGGATTTCTCCCCCAATCAAAATCATACTTCTCTCCATGGTACAGCTCATCTAATTCTACGAAAACCTGAAACAGTCAATTGAAATAAAAAAATTTCCTCCAACTTGATTCAACGGGTTTTCTCCCGCCACTCAAAATCATACTTCTCTCCATGGTACAGCTCATCTAATTCTACGAAAGCCTGAAACATTCAATTGAAATAAAATAGTTTCCTATAATTCAAAAGGGCTTTCTCTCGCCACTCAAAATCATACTTTTCTCCATGGTACAGCTCATCTAATTCGAAAACCTGAGTCTGACAATAAAAATAAAATAATTACCTCCAACTTGATTTCTCCTGCCACTCAAAATCATATCTTTTTCCATGGTACAGCTTATCTAATTCTACGAAAACCTGAAACAGTCAATAGAAATAAAATAATTTCCTCCAACTTGATCCAACTGGGATCTCTCGCCACTCAAAATCATACTTTTCTCTATGGTACAGCTCATCTAATTCTACAAAAACATGAAACAGTCAATAGAAATAAAATATTTCCAAGCTTGATCCAACAGGTGTTCTCTCGCCACTCAAAATCATACTTCTCTCTGTGAAAGATCTCATTTAATTCAAAAAAACCCTCAAACAGTCAACTGAAATAAAATAATTTCCTCAAATTTGATCCAAGTGAAAAAATATTCTAACATGAGTGAAGAGGCTGTATATATGGGCCTCGTCGCCAGAAAACCTGTCTTCGGGGTGTCTGACAAAGTGAGTTTCAAACCAGTCTCCTCAGCTACAAAGACTAGCTAAAAAATCGAAATTTTGTCTGTAGCAAGTTTAGATATGGTACTTTCCAAAATGCGAATAACAAAGGCCCTGATCAGACTGAGCGGATGTGCAGGCTGGTCTGCACCTTTGTTGTTCGCGAACCCCCAAAGACAGGTTTTCTCGCGTCAAGGCCCATATTATACAAGGGTGAAATATCCAAATGCATGTAGTATACAGCATCATTTCTTTTGGTTTATTGGATTGCATTTAAGCTCTCTGGTAGCTAAGGCTGTCCTTTCTAAGGCGGTGGTTCTCTTGTTGATGATATAATGTTTTAAAAGGGTCATCCAAAATGTTCTGACAATGACCCCATAAAACAAAACATTTTTCTCTAGGATGTGTTTCATTAATCTTCACAAATTATTAAGAATATAGGGATTTGTATCACAGGTTCAAATAATTTCAATTTGGCAATCGTAACGGTTGCTAGGCAACTAAAGAACACTAGGTAAAGGGTCATGGACGGGACACTATATGCGGTACACATGCCCAAATTTCTAAGAAATTACAGACTCCTTTTTAAAACTTTTTATTTAGATCAATAAAGACATTATGTGTGTTGATTTTGAACGTCACAGATAATGATTTAGGTTGCAACTATGGTGTCAGCAGGGTTTTAATCATGTTATATCACCCATTTTACAACAGATATTTTCCTTGAAAATGGGTTGTACTAATAGTGTATTATATTTGGTATAAAACATTTATTGAAAGTTATTATTTTCTATGTGTTTAAGAAGACTATATAACAGATTTATCGAAACATGTGTCTATTAATATGCAAATTTGTCATAGTTGCTTATATAAGTGTTCAAAATATGCTATTTTATTATTAGCGCTTAAAGTGAGGCAAAAATCTAATTTTCTGTTGTTGCCTAGCAACCAAGAACGTTCAGAGCAACTACGTTAATGTTGTTATGGTATTTGCTTTTATGGGTCAATTATGTATTCAGACAACATCACCAACCACTAATGTAACGTTCCAAAGACTCATACTGCATCTTTAACTAACTCTACCCCCAGCAAAAATCAGTTAAAAACGTGAATTTTCGCGGCCATGGACTCTAACAGTATTGTTTACAAATTTGTATAGCATCGGATCAGGTTATGATAAAACCTCCATATTTCAAACATGAGTAGGCAACACCCATGGCCACATGCAATGAGTAATATAATTCTGATTTCAATGATAGTTTCTGATATATGAGGCCATTGTCAGAACTTATTGGATGACCCACGTATGTACCTCCCATAGCTTGAGAGGGTTCTGTGTTTGGTTTTGGCATGTATTACTTTGTGTCCTTCTAGTTTTGCTATCATTTTGACGAGGAAGGGACGGCTGGTTTCTTTGTTTTCATTGTCTTTCAGATGTCTTGTCACTGTAAATGTTCTGTGTCTCATCTCATCACGGTGCCGTGAGTTGGTCTGCAGTTTATGATTGTGGTATTTCTTGATCATACTCACTTACTTTTTGAGCTAACTTTGCATCTGTCAAGAGTGTGTAATTTTTAAATGGTAGAGAAAATCAAAAGTACTTGCCTCATGTGGACTATGGTCAAATGATTTATTCGAAGGTTTCAAATGCTTTCTTTTGATTTTATGGGGTTCCCCCAATATGTACCACCGATGCGAATCAAAATTACTTTCCTCCTGTGGACTATGGTCAAATGATTTCTTCAAATATTTTCTTTTGATTTTATGGGCTTTCCCAATATGTACACCTATGAGAATCAAAATTACTTACCTCATGTGGACTTATGATCAAAGGATTTCTTCAAAGGTTTCAAATACTTTCTTTTGATTTAATGGGCTTTGAGAATCAAAATTACTTGGGAGTGCAGTGGCTCAGTGGTAGAATGCTTGGCTCGAGAACGAGAGCCACGAGTTCGAGCCTCACCAGCGTCACTGGGTTGTGGTCCTTGAGCAAGACTCTGTTTAACTGAAAGATTGTTGATGGGACGTAAAGAATCAAATCAAACAAACAAACAAAATCAAATTCCTTACCTCGTGTGGACTGTGGTCAAAGGATTTCTTCGAAGGTTTCAAATATTTTCTTTTGATTTTATGAGCTTTCCCAATATGTACCACTGATGATATGGTTTTGTGTTTCTTTCGCTCTATCTTGTGTCTTCTCATTCCCTGAGGATCCTCAAATCTGTGACCTTGAAGAAACAAAATTTTTCAAATACAATAACAGGGTTCCCACAGAAATTCAAAAACACAATTCCATTATTTTCCCATGATTTTCCATGATCAACAATGTAATTTCCATGACTATTTAATGCACGTCATTTAGTTGAGATAATGAGTTGCAATGCTATTTCCGTCAAAATTTGACATTTCAAAGTGCTGTTATGACCTTGAAAATTAAGGTCGGCAAAATCTAATCAACTCTTTACCCTTCCCAACAATGTTTATATGCAAGTTTGGTCAAAATCCATCCACTGGTTCAGAAGATAGAGTGCAGGAAAAGAACCTATGTAGATGTGGACTGGACTTGGATGCGGATGCCAACAAGATTCGCACCACAATCACTATGTCCCCCTCCCCACCTTGGTTGGGGTGACATAATTCATTTATCTCTTTCAGGTGCTAAATTTCTAAAATGGCTATCACTAAATAATCTGCTTTAAAGGTTTCATAAATATAAGTTTGTGTAAAATTCAAAGAATTCAAGGACTTTTAAAAGACTCTACTATAGTTTTCAAGGACATTAAAACAATGAAAAATTCCAAATTAGAAGTTAAAATACTACTTCCTAAATGCTAGACTGAGATAATGAAGAAATTAGTATTTGAAAGTTGGTATAGAATTTTTATGCCTTTATTTGGTGGAGCATCTGCTGCACCTAATAAAGGCACAGCATCATAGGCAGATTTGGGTTTCCATTAACTATGTTAAGTCCAACAAAAAATAGTAAGTTACCAGGACTTTCCAAAAAAAAGTCCTCTATATTCAAGTACTTTTCAAGCCTGCACATGCATAGCAAGGCAATTCACTTGCAGTAAAAGACCTGCTTTGATGCTTTCAATATACTTGTCCTGCCGTGTTTGTTGTGTTTTTTCACTTTCCCAAATGTGTCCTGGTCCACAGAATTAAGGGTGAGGTTGATGCCTTGAAACTGGTTTAAGCCCTCCAGTAAAATATTTTAACTGACCGTTCCAAGGTGGACCTTCTTTTGTGGATCATTTGTGCTATTTATGTTTTGTGTTTGTCATGCTTTCACGTCTGTTCATTGCTGCCTTATGGTCACCTGAAGGGAAGGGGCTGACTTCTTGGCTCTTGTTTGTGATGTTTGTTGTGATTTCGTTACTTTCCCATTTGGTATCCTAGGACAGGTGTGGTACTTGATTGTATCGATTCCTGATCCTTGCTGTCATTCTTACTTTGATGACATCAAGATGCACAAAGTAACCTGCATAGTGTGAATGTAGTTATGTGAAGCTAGTGTTTGGCCTGGAACTGGACTATTCAAAAAATACACTCTAAAAATGTTTGTTTGTTTGATTTGATTCTTTGCGTCCCATCAACAATCTTTCAGTTAAACAGGGACGGGTTTTCCTGGGTTGAACCAGTACTTGACGCCGGTGAGACAAACCCGTGGCCCCTCAGTCTAGAGTCAAGCACTCTAGCACTGAGCCACTGTGCTCCCTCACATATAAAAATGCTCCCACATGAAGTATAGGTACAAAAGAAAGATATTGCGAAATTTGTCACCTACTGCAGTTGAAAATAGTGCTAAAGGTTATGATTTACTTGTCATTTCATCAAGATCAGCTTTATGCAACAAAATAGCCTCCTCTGTCTCTGTCGGTACCCTGTGTAAGGCGTCGGATAGCGTCACCTCACTACCTCGCTGACGTCGGCTCAACAGATCCTTCTCCTTGTAGTGATCATGATGGTGGTGATGATGGTGGCGATGTTTGTGGTGCTTGCCATCAGATCTAAAAATAAATCTTATACCATCAGATCTAAAAATAAAGTCTTATACCATCAGATCTAAAAATAATGTCTTATACCATCAGATCTAAAAATAATGTCTTATACCATCAGATCTAAAATAAAGTCTTATACCATCAGATCTAAAAATAAAGTCTTATACTATCAGATCTAAAAATAGTCTTATACCATCAGATCTAAAAATAAAGTCTTTTACAATCAGATCTAAAAATAAAGTCTTATACCATCAGATCTAAAAATAAAGTCTTATACCATCAGATCTAAAAATAAAGTCTTATACCATCAGATCTAAAAACAATGTCTTATAATCTAGAGATACACATAAAAATAGTGAAGAGCATCCTCGCTTTCATTACAATATTTGCATACATGATTTATACAAATTTTCTATTCAGGTACAGACAGTTATCGATTGTTCAAGAAATTATGAGTAAGATCAGGAAATACCACAATCACAAACTGCAGACCAACCCATGGCATCTTGAGGAAGAGCCACACAACAATCACGAGACACCAGGAAGCCAATAAGCAAAGCAACCAGCTCTCTCTTCACCATCGAGATGATTGCAAAACTAGAATGGACATAAAGTAACGTACAACATAACATAGACTTACAATCTCAAGATGCACATAAAAATAGTGAAGAGCATCCTAATTCTCACTACAACATTTGCATTCATGATTAATACAAGTTTTCTGTTCAGACAGTTACGGATAGTTCAAGGCTTATGATTATAAATGGGCCTCGACAAGAGAAAAACTGTCTTCGGGGTGTTGTGAATAACACAGGCGCAGACCAGCCTGCGCATCCGCACAGTCTGACCAGCGCCTTTGTTATTCGCTTTTTTGGAAAGTACCATATGTAAACTTTCTACAGGTGAAATTTCAATTTTCTAGCTAGTCTCTGTAGCTGAGGAGACTGGTTTGAAACTCCCTTTGTCAGAAACCCGGAAGACAGGTTTTCTCGCCACGAGGCCAAAATTAAAGCAATACAAAAGTGATGATACTACAATTTGGATTTGCAATTAATCCTTAATGTGTCAATCACAACAAAAGTCGTCTGCTTTTCTCGTCTGCTGAAATGTTTAAGAAGCCTCTATGACAAACAGTGTGGACCCAGATCAGACTGCTCCTATAGGAGCAGTCTGATCTGGGTCCACCCTGTTTGCTTCTATACTTAAATTTGTCAGTAATGTTAGGCAATTATTTGCAGCACAAGACTTTAGCAGACGTCATTTTCAATTGCATTTTTTGGTGCTTTAAGGGTTTATTCAAACACAGCTCGCCTATATTGCCAATGCTTAAAAATCTTGTTATATGAAACAACAAAGTCACAGTTTTGAAAGTGCGAGGAAAGCGCATGCTAACAGACGTCATTTGCCACTGCAAAATGACTTCAGTCATGGTGTTAGATGGTGTAACATCATTTTGACGCTTGAAAGATGTTACAAATAGATGTAAACGTATGCAAAACAGTCCAACTATTGCAGTATTTCTTCAAAGCAAGGGCGGAAAGTTGGAAGAAGCTGAAGACTTCAAATGTGTTTTCCTCCTTTATTGTGTGTTCCACTTGAAATAGATCTGCTCTAGTGTGTGAATTGTTGAGTAATAATTCACTGTTTGTCGGTCAGTTTGCGCTATGTGCTCGTGATTTGATATTCTTTACAACTGACCTCCAATCAGTGAATTATTACTCAACAATTCACTGTTAGAGTGGATCTATTTCTTAAATCTAACACAAGTGATGTGATTGTGGAACACAAATGCCTCCATAGCACATGCAACTGACCAATTTTAAATTATTTAACTATACAGGGATTTTCCTAACTTCTGAAGTCAGGCCAGAGGCCTGTTAAAGGGAAAAAAGCATTTGGACCATCTAAATTAGGAAAATTTGATGCAGTCTAAAAGAACTGGATTGCCATTTTAAATGTGTTATAACCATATAAGAAGTTAGCAGTGTATTTAGTATCTTTTTTCTTTATTGCCCTTCATAAAATCTCATGAAAATTGCATAAAATTTGAATGAAAACATGTTTTCATTCACATTTTTATACAAATTTTCATGCACACCGTAACTTTGCTTTTTTTGTTAGGATTTTCATGAAATTGTCACCAAAATGTAGAGCTAAGAAATCGGGAATAATATACACCATTTTGGGAAGTTTTTACTCATTTTTGAATTGGGAAGTGGTCGATATTTTGCCCCAAATCAGGTCTAGGAAAATCTCTGCTATATCAACAGTTGGTTAAAGATTGTCATATATTTTTTTGTATATTTGAATATCTCTTACTACTTTATGCCACAAGCTCCAAATTTAGCTTTGACTAGTTCCAGAAAAGATGTTAAACAATTGGTATATTTTCAGATTCTGCAAAATGCAGATAATATTTTTTTACTCAGTGATAATTCTGCTGTGATCCCTTTTCCAAAGGTCTAATTGAAATGAATACTCATTCTTGACAGGCGCCACATTTCCTAGTTCCAAGGATGATTTCTGTGCTTGTGGTTAGAACTGTTACCACAAGGTATACACATATGAAATATCAAAGCTCTAGGTCCAGAAGTTCAAAATTTATTTCCAGCATTTACATTTGTTGCACACAGGTCTACATGCTGACACCACAAGTGAATTACATGATTTTGGAAACATTATGGAATGACGCCTTACACAACGTCCCATATATAAGACAATGCAAAAAAGTGTTTTCACACCAAAAACATGATTTCAAAGTAATATAAGCGTCAAATGGTAAATATAGATTCTAGATTTTTAAAAGAAACTTGTTCTAGACTTTAGTCCCACCCTTTAAATGTGAGGTTGGCGCCGTGAAACTGGTTTAAGCCCTCCAGTAAAATATTTTACTGACCGTTCCAAGGCGGTACTTTTTTGTGGATCTTTTATGTTTTTTTTCTGTCTTGTGTTTGTTATGCCTTTGAGCATGTCTGTTATTTGTGCCAGCTGGTCACCTGCTGGGAAAGGGCTGACCTCTTGGCTCTCGCTTGTGGTGCATAACTGTGAGTTTGTCACTTTCCCATTGGTATCCTGGGTCAGGTATGGTACTTGATTGTATCGATTCCTGATCTTTGCACCCTAACTTACTTTAACTTACCGTAAACTTTTACTGGAGCCTTTCCTGTGTTTCCTTTCTTCTCCCTTCTCTCCTTCTACTTTCTCTTCTTCATTCTCTTCTTCTTTCTCTTCTTTGACTTCTTCTGTCTTCTTGTGTTTATCTTCAGTGGTAGCCTCATGTCCCCCCTCCTCCGCTTCATCCCTCATCACCCAGATGGAGTGACTTTCCTCGTCATACGAGCGATCCTCTTCGGTCTCCCCTATAATGTTAGAAGTACATCATTAAATGTTAACCATTCACCAATATACAATTGATGCATTCTTTTGAGGTTAACATCAGGATTTGTCAACCTGACAATAGTGTTCACCTAGGCAGAGCACTTTTAGCTCTCAGGCATTGCCCTCCAGAAAGCGTCCGTACAGACATAAATTACTGGTCCATTTTCCCCAAATACGGATAGAGTTCCATGCTGGACGACAGTCTCGCAGAGGCTTATATAAGAGGGGAGTTCTCACAATTTTCATGAGCCGAGGGAAAAAAAAAAAGTCATGCCTAATTGAAACTTTACCTTCTCTTTCTTATGTTTTTGGTCAATTTAATTGCCAGGCTCTGGTAAGGGAATTTAAAGCCGACATTTCTGTGTCTGACAACAGTCTCACAGAGGTCAATATTAAGAGGGGAGTTCTTACAACTCTTGAGTGACAGGAACAGCCTTAAGGTCATACCTAATTGAAACTTGACCTTCTCTATTATGTTTTTTTATCAACATAAGCTCCTGGTTCTGGAGAAGGGGAAGCCTACATATCCATGTCTGACGGCAATCTTGGAGAAATTGATATAAGAGGGGAGTTCTCAAAAATTATCATGGGTAGCGGGGAAACATTAGGGTCGTTTCTAATTAAAACTTGACCTTCTTACTGGTTTTTCCAGCAATTTTGGGAAAAGGCCCCTGGCCAAAAAAGGGAAAAAATGATCGACTTAACAGCAAAATTGGGTGAAATTAACGACATAGAACTTAACAAGGGTAGCATAATATATCCTCAAAATCAAGTTATACCCGACAAAAAAAGAAACGCACCACTTTGAACTGTTCAACTCTCAGAAAGACCACAAGTGATAGGCCAGTCTAGTTTACATCAGTGCAAAGGTATGTTATGTACTGCTGCATTACACATCTTTTGCAATCTGGCGTCGAAATTGTGTTAAAGAAAATTGACCATGAATAAAGTGGGGTTCAAATTGTAAAGTCACAGGAAATAAGCGTTTTTAAAATGCTCTCTTGCTGGATAAGTGCTAGCAATTGGAATCATCTCAGTAGACTAGATTATACACAGACCATTTTTCTTTGCAAATTCTATCTTTAAATTCATCATACGCGATAATTGAACTCTAGGTAGCCCATGTATTGTGACTACCCTTTGGATAATGTTTCCACACTGGAGATAAACCTTAAAAATCATTTAAAGGTTTCAACATTTTTTAATCAATTTGAACAGTCCTAACTGATGAAAATGGAATGTTGAATTACAAAAAAGCATAAAAAAACACATTGGTTGTCTCACATGACGACAACATATCGTTTTCATACTTTGCAAATGTAAAACATGCTTGGAATTTCATGCAGACAGTAGCGTTGATTTAACGCTTCCAAAACTCATTTACCATTCGCCTTGATGTTTTTTGTGCATACACAGGGAAAGTTCAGATACGTATCTACGTCACACTCAATTTTCAGTACAATTTGTTCAGAAATGAATATTTCATGACAATTAACATTTTCGTATGAAAAGGAGGTCTTAATGGGAAAATTGTAGTGGTGCGTTTCTTTTTTGGTTGGGTATATTTTAGATTGTATAATAAACCATACCACTTAAGCAAAAGTGTATAAGTATCATTCTGATATGGGTCATTGTTTCTAATAAATAGTAGTGGTCTCTAAAAAAAGCAAAAATTTTTTTCTTTTTTTTTCTTTTCTTAATTGGGGAAAAAGGTGGCTATTTTCGATTGGGAATGGGGCTGAAACTCAGCCCCTAGAGAAGGACAGAAAGTACCATGGACCGGAAAAACATGAAAGTCATACCTAATTGAAACTTGACCTTCTCCTTCTTATGTTTTTGGTCAATTTTAGCTCCAAGTTCCGGTGAAGGGGTGGCTGACATTTCCATGTCGGACGGAAGTCTTGCAGATGTCGATATAAGAGGGGACTTCTCATTCTCGTCATCATCCGATGCATCCTCAAGAAGAATAACTACTGGTTTGTCATCTTTGACAGCTTGCGTCACATCTGAGGCGTAACTCATGACTGGCGTGTCAGGGTGCTCTGGATGAACACCTATTAAAATAAGATCAACAGGGCTTGATATTACATGTTTTGTTTGTTTGATTTGATTCTTAACGTCCCATCAACAATCTTTCAGTTAAACAGGGACAGATCTTCCTGGGTTGAACCAGTACTAAGCTAGGATAAATGTGTCTTGCTCAAGGACCACAAGGGAGTGACGCCGGTGAGGCTGGAACCCGTGACCCTTGGGTCTCAAGTCAAGCACTCTACCTCTGAGCCACTGCGCTCCAAATATTACATGTTATTACTACCACGCAACTACCAAGTTAGCAAAGAGGTAGTTTATGAACTCGAATTTGGAGATGTAGCAGTCATGCAAATATGAACAATTTGCAGTAGAGTGACAGGAATTTTAATACTGATTGGTAGTTTGGGATGTTTAAAAGAGGTAAAGACAATGGACATACTTGGAAAATGTAAATTTCCAAATAGTTTTCTTCCTTATTTTCAGTAACATATGTTGTAGGTACACATTGGAATTGCCTCTATGAGGCAATTCCAATGTGTACCTACAACATATGTCTTTACAATAAATGAGTTTTTCACCATATTAAGCTTTTTTAAAACAAATTCTCAACCACTTTCATTTATTTAAAGAAATGAGCATGAAGAAATGAACTACTTTTCATGTAGTTTGTCATGCACCTGGATGACAATAAAAGACTGTCTATTTTATGCTTCTGACAGCTTATCTTGAGATGTTTAATTGCTAGTTGCGTGGTTGTATGTAGTTGAAAAGCACTGATGAAAGACAAAATGATGATCTTGAGTCACACTGTCTTCTAAAAGGGTATATTTTTTATATAAAAGATATGCCTACAATACACTTATAAAGTTATTAGAATTAGGGGATAACTGTATTCAAAATTTTCATTTCGGGAGGTATATTGTCGGATATACGGTCGGAAATTTAGTTTTACAGCCAAGCACGAGCGGAGCCGTAGAACGTGATTTCCAGACATATATCCGATGATATACCTCCCCAAATGAAAATTTTGAATATGGTTATCCCCATTCAAATGCACTTCTGCAGTTTGAGCTCAAACCAGAGCATTGCAAGCCGCGAAAAGCTGCACGTCATCCAACCAAATGTGACTTAATTAATGATCTTTGACATTATCCAATCAGACATGGCGTTACAAACTCAAGTGCATTAGAAGGATTAATAGTGACTGAGTTTAACCATTTCCCCTAATTTCTGTTTTTAAATCTCCAAGAAAGAAAACTGTAAGATGCATCACCCCAATACTCACCAATGTAAAAGCCAGGTGCTTTAAACTCAGAAGCTATCGAACCCTTCGACTCGATTGATCCACTTTGAAAGTTCACGTCAAGAAGATTTGAATCCGATTCACTGTCTCCTTCCGACGTTCCGGACACCGACGATGGTTTCGGAACTGGCAACAAAAGTTTACTGTCCAATTCATCCAGTGATTCATTATCACTCTTTGGTGGTGACACTCTGATGTCGATTACGCTTTTATGCTCGGGTTCTTCAATGAAGAGCTTCGTGGTGGACGTGGCGTCAACCTCATCTTCTTCGTCGTCATCGTCGGAGCTTTCAGATTCCTGTGGATCAGAATAAGAAAACAGTGGTTCAGATAACGAAAGACTTTAACATAGGTTTGGAAAAAAAAAATTTAAGCAAAATTGTAAACATTTTCTTACCCTTCCTTTTTAACATATATTTTGGGTTCTCTGGCAATAGTGCAAATAGTTTTCTGCTAAAAGTTTGATTTTTCCGTCAAATGTTTAGATCTTAGAGCTAAAAGGCAAAACCGGTTTAAAACTGAATGTTCTGTTCACCCTTTTCATACAATTTCTAGTTGAAAATCATTTTTTTTTTCAAATTACCTCCTTTCAATTAAATATAGTTTTAAATTAGAATGCTCAGCAGATCAAATCCTCGCTCTAAAATTTGAATTTGTTTCTTTTGACCTCTTGAAGGTAGCCATTAGATTATTTGCAAACACCTGACATGCTTGCCCACCTGCTAATAAAAAAAAATCTAATGCTTAAAAGATCACCAGCGAGAAAACGTGTTATAACTATTTGCTTAACTTTTTTCCCTTAGTATATAAAAATCTGAAACTTAAATGGCCATTTTACCTTAGAATCTACAGGTTAGCAAAAAGTAGCTAAAAGAGATCTTAAATTTCCAGTGAAGAATTTTGGTGGTGACATAAGTATTCTAAGAAAATATAAAAATCTGAAACTGAAATGGTCCAATTATTTGAGAATCTAAAAAATAACTCAAAATGCCATAAATAATTCATCTGAACATGGGATACTTTGGACAATGCAAATAAGCTGCAAGGTTGGAGGGCAGCTGAAACATTTGACTCTACTCACAAGATAGAAGGCCAAATTTTTTTTATTAATTGATTTACAAGCCCTCCTACTGTACACAAGTATTCTGGAAAGTAGAAAAAAATCTAATTTTTTTATCCGCCCACTCTAAATATTAATTGTTTCATTGCAAAAAATAATATATTTTTGAGGTTCTGTCTGTGTAATTTTGAGCGTAACACTATTAAAAGTGATTGTCTTATCTAGATTTTTAAGAAAATTATGAAATATTTAAAGTTTAATACAGACTGTTGGTTTACCTTATTACTTTAGTTTTGCTGTTTGTTCTGGAGATATTTTAAAAAAAGCTATGAAAATGACCAGTCAAATGGTCATTTTCAGAGTTTTTATTTCGTCCTCCCAACCCTAAATCTGAAAATTTTTCCCACGTAAATCAACAAACAAACAAATTCTGGCCAAATGGAAAAGGCACTATCCCTCTCATCCCCAAGCAAAAACATCATTTGGTAGGTAAACATAGAGTACAAATTACATTTAGGTGATCTAAGAATCTCAAAGGAGATCTCATGTAAGGTATTTGAAAATGAAATTAAGTACTTAGGTCATAAAATTTCATAATCTGGAATAACATTGTTACTCAATAATAACGCCTTTTGACACCTTTGAAAAACAAAGTATTTGAAAATATTATGGAAAATGAAGCGTTTGGTCCATTGAAGCAAATGCTCCTTTTTCCATAATATTTTCAAAAATATTCAAACTTTACTTAAATTTTTCTTAATATTTTCAATGTTATCTAAAAATAGAAAATGATGTCAAGATCTAAAAATAGGCTAAACTGATCATCTGTTAAAAAATGTGAATTATAAATGCACACAATATATTTTGAAGTGCACACAGTATTTTTTGAAGTGAGTCACACATATAAAACTAACAATTAATCAAATAGTGGAGTTCAAAAAGTGATTTTCAGTTACACAAGTGAAGTTAGAATGACTGATGTGATTATTTTTTACTTGGTTTCTATTTTATTTTTATTTAATTCTTTACATGCTCAGTAATTTTTTCATGCTTTTCTTGTCATCTGCTAACTTTTTTTCAAAATGAATCTTTTTCAAAAAATGAACTTTTTCAAAACATTATCATAGTGTCAAATAGTTTGGATCTAGAACAGGACATACAATGTGTAAATTCTGATCTGGAATTATGCTGTTTGCAAAGGTTATCAGCAGACGACAAAAGGAAAATGCTTTGTGAAATGATAACAGTAATTTATAAAATTGTTATGGATATCTTTACATCATGACAAAACATCTAAGGCCAGATTTTTTTTTATTAGTTGATATAAGGAAAAAAATTAAATCAGATTTTTTTTTTTTTTTTGGGGGGGGGGGGGGGGAGATGAAAAAAAAAGCTCTGAAAATGAAGTCAACTGGTCATTTTCAGAGCTTTTTTTTCAGAGCTTTTTTTTTTTCAATATCTCCATAACTAACAGAGAAACTGGTAAAGTAAACCAACAGTCTGTATTAAATCTTTAAATATTTCATAATTTTCCGAAAAATCTGCATAGGACAATTACTTTAACAGTGTCACTCTCAAAACTACATAGACAGAACCTCAAAAAAAATTTTTCAACGAAACAAATGATATTTAGAGTCGGCGGATAAAATAAAAACTAGACGACCTGAAGGTCCTGAGGCCCTCACCTGATCTCTTTTATAATGTTAAAATAGGTCAAGGTAAACTACGGCTTATAATAAACATATTTTGTTTTACCATATATGGGGGTTGCAGCTATTTTGGTCAAGTGACCTAAAACAATCTAATGAATACTCCATCAAACAGCCCAGTGATTTCTGAGAAACCAATGTTTAGATAGGTATATGGCAGTCCAAATGAGAGGCATTGGACGAACAGCTTGACTTTTGGTACTTGTACAAAACCAATGTCTCATAAGGTTAAACATTTCTCGAAAGTATTATGATTTCGGCTTAAACAGTTATAGAAAAATGAACATTTCAAGATTTTTCCCATATAAATGCATTAGGAATCAAATTTGACCTTGCCATAAAGTAGGTCAAGGTCAAGCTAGATTCATCATTTGTGCAAACCTGGTGGACCACATCCCCAATGCTACATACCAAGTCCAAAGGCCATTGGCCTTTTGTTCCAGAGAATAAGATATTTAAAGGGGTTTTACCATATATGAGTGCGGTGGCCTTGACCTTTGAAACTTATTTATAGCCATTGTCTCATTAATTTTAACATATCAAGTGAGAATAATAAGTTTGGCTTCAACAGTATTAATAAAATTAACTTTTCAAAAAAAAATCCCATTTAAATGCATTAGGAAGCAAATTTGACCTTAATGTTAAGTAGGTCAAGCCAACTTAGGATCATCATTTGAACAAACTTGGTAGGCCCCACATCCCCAATGCTACATACCAAGTGCCAATATCACAGGCGTTCTGGTTCTGGAGAAGAAGATTTTTAAATGTTTTTTACCACACGTTCGTCCACACGTTGGTCATGTGACCAAAATAGTTTGCATAAATTTTGGCTAACTTATCATAAGGAGTCTTCACATGAAATTTGAGTTCAATTGGGCCCAATGATTTGTGAGAAAACTATGTTTTAAAATATTAATGGGACTCCGATATGAGGGACCTAAGCTGAAAGGTCCAAGGTCAACCTTGACCTTTCGAACTTATTTATAGCCATTTTCTCATTAGTTTAAACATATCAAATGAGAATAAGGATCATTGACGGTTTGGGCCTTATACACCTATTTTTTCTGATTCCCAGAACGCTACTTTTTAGCTTCTAGTGTGGTGTATGTAGTATCAGTGCAATTGGTGAATCTAATGGCAAGAGCCAGCTAGCAAAATATTTTCAAAATTCCTACGCATTCGAGAGTTATGGCGGGTAGAAAGGGGAGGGGGTCTGAAATTTTATGAAAATAAAAAGTGCTTTAAAAAGTGATTTCTGCACGTTTTCTTGATTTATTTGGTAGGCATGGTGATATCTATTGAACATACCATATGCAGAGTATTAACTAATCACGATAATTGATGAAATTGTTTAAAAAACAAAATATGTTTTGTAATTAAATGATTTTGGGGAGATAATTTAGAAGTTACCTGTACATTTTTGACTACATGTACCGTAAATAATACAAAACTGAAAGCTCAACAAAAGAAATAAATATTTGTGAAGGAATGAAAATGTTCCATTTAGCATTGGAAGTAAAACTGATTCTAACTAGATCCTTTGAATATTACTTTTGCTTTGTTTAAAGGGCATAGCATGTTGAATGTATTTAAAGTGTCCTAATATTTATGGTATACATGATGCATGTATATCCCTATATGAGACAATATATTGAACACTAAAGTATTTACCTGTTATAACTCTTTGCATGCCAGTGGATAATTTGTCGTCTGTCAATAGCCTTTTGCAAACAGTTTGAACCCAGATGAAGACCAATAGAATGTCGGTCTTGATCTGGATCCAAACTGTTTGACACTCTGATGGTGGTCCTGGATGGTTTATTTTGAAAAACTTAATTTTGAAGAAAGTCAGCAGACGAAAATAAAAACATGAACAATTCCCTAGCATGCAAATAGATAAGTACAGGACGTTTGCAAAATAATGTCATTTAATAACATTGAGATTTTTTCTTATGAAAAAATGCATAAAACCTTGCTAATTCTACTTTTAATCTTTAAGTACTTTATATTAAATGAGCACAGGATACAAAGCAATTTAGGAGGTTGGTTCTAGAGAACTTCATAACTGTCATTAATTTCTTATCTGGTAGAAAAGGCATTTTGTGGGCTTAGGCCCTGGGTTTTTGGGCTGCTGAACATCTTTCCCCCCCGTGTGCCAGCAAGCCACTTCCATACAAAGTGTAAAATATGGTAACACATATGTAGGCAAAAGCTTTTGCTGGCACACGGGGGGAATGATATTTTAAAAAATGTTTTCGGATTCCTATATATCTTAATGTAAAACTGATTGTTCTACTCATAATTTTACATCTTTGAAGCATTTAATATCGAAAACGGATTTCACAGCCATAAAGTACTCAGGTCAGGGTAGCATCAAGGCGAAGAAAGGGACGATTGACAAACTTTTATTTTTACTTAAAACCATAGGCATTTACCCATAGCAAGTGTCAATGATCCTTACTAAGCCTTCCACAGTTTTTAAAAGAATAAACTTTTCAGAAATTTTCCCATTTAAATGCATTAGGAAGAAAATTTGACCTTGAGGTTAAGTAGGTCAAGGTCAACCTAGGATCATCATTTGAACAAACTTGGTAGGCTCCACAACCCCAATGCTACAAACCAAGTCCCAAGGTCATCGGCCTTCTGGTTCTGGAGACGAAGATTTTTAAAGGGTTTTACCATATATGAGCGTGGCAGCCATCTTGGATATGTGACCAGGACCATTTGGATACACTTTCATTCCCACGTCCTAAGGAGTCTCCATATGAAATTTGAATTTAATTGGCCCAGTGGTTTCAGAGGAGAAGATTTTTGAAAGTGTGGACGAACGGACGGATGCCAGAGTGACTGGTATACTATAAGCTCACCCATGACCCTACGGCTCAGGGGAGCTAAAAATAATTTTAGAATTTTTTTTTCTACTTTCCGGAAAATTACTGTAGGAGGGTTTGTAAATCAAATATTAAAAAAATTCTGGCCTAATTGTAAGATGGCAAAAATAAAATAAAATAGGTCAGTTTATATGAAGGTTAATTAATGAAGTGAAGTAAAATGCAGGCTGAGATTTGATGGTTCCCAAAATTTATGTGAGTTTATATGCCTCCTGTTGCAGCTATATTGTTGGTCAACATAAATTTAGACATTGTTGTAACGGACATCGTCATGGCGTTACTTGTTCCCACTGAAAGTGTTATGTAATGTGTGGCCAGAACATTATTTATGACATGACGTTATCCACTGAATAACAGTAACATCATATGATGAATATTTTTAAGAGATGAAATCTAGTGTGAACTGGATCTAAACAGTTTTCAAAACAGGTTCAGCTGGGCAAGGGTTCAAATCAATATTACATAAATAAGGCAGCCGGTATAAGACAATGTTGACAAATTGTCACAAAAGCAGTAAATGAGCAAAGAAAAGTTCTAATTTATAATGGCCTTTCAGATATTGACAAACAATATGATTGAAAAGGGAAGCAACTCAATGCAAATGGAAACCATCTTTTGTGACAATAACTGTGGACTAGTAATGTGTACCAACCAAGGAAGACAACAGCCTATTATTTAATTTCTGAAATAATAATTTAACAATGCTAAATTCCATTTTCATTGTAATAAAATGACCAGAAAAAAGACATCAAAGCCAATATTATGTGACCAGACCATTTTAAGTACATGTAAGACCCAAAAGTCAGCCTTTTATGACACAAGAAATAAGTGTCACAGCTAATTCAGGGACCAAGCTGGCCCAGAATTTTAGGGAGAAGTGACTTTTCCCTGCAGGAAAATTAGGGAGAAGTGACAGTCAGATAGGGAGAAGTTATAGCGCAAAATTACGGCATTTTCTGTCAATTTAGAAGCAAATTAGCCATTACACATACTGTTGCCATTTAATGGAAGGAGAAACATGATGCAGTGGTAGTAAATTGTCTGATAATGTCACCACAGCTTGCATTTGTGTGGTGACAGAATGAAAATGAGTCTCCATAAAAAAAATAAAAAAAAAAAATTTTTTTTTTTTTTTTTTTTTTTTAATTTTTTTTTTTTTTTTTTTTTTAATTTTTTTTTTTTTTTTTTTTTAGGGAGACTCCCACTTCTCCCTGGGTCCCATTTAGGGCGAAATTTCGGCCCCTAGGGCGACTATTTCGCCCTAATAGCCCCCTAGCTTGATCCCTGTAATTGAAATTCATTGTAGCAATATGTGTATTGTGTGAGGGACATACTTTTGCCATTTTATGGACAATGATGAAAAATGGACTTAAACTTCATTGATGGATAAAGCTTCTTTTTTTTACTCTGGTTAAGGTCAGCTTTTTTGGGGGTGTGTGGGGTTATATTGTTTCCAGAGGTTCGTTATGGATGGGCGGAATTTTCTAACAACTAAAAAAAAATCGCTGTTTCAAGTGCTTAAATTAAAGAGGGAGTTATAATTTATTTGTTTGTGGCCATCTATTAGGAAAAAAGGATACTAATGATTCAAAGATATATGTTTTGGTTGAGAAATGAGATCATTATTTTTTTGGTACGCAATCTTAACTTAAGGCCTGATTTATGTTGATAGAATAGTGCCACGCAGTGAGAAAATCTGTCTTCCAGGTTTCTGTCCAGGTCATGCTCAAACAAGCCTGTTTAGTTACAGAGACTAGCTAGAAAATTGTAATATTGCTAGTAGCAAGTTTAGATATGATACTTTCCAATAAGCAAATGACAAAGGGGCTCATCAGACTACGCAGGCTGGTCCTTGGCTTTGTTGTTCCCAAACCCCCGAAGACAGGTTTTCTCGAGTAAAGACATAAGGTCTTGCATTCCATAAACTGTTGATTATGTCAATTAAAAAGAAATGGTTACTAAAAAGATGTTTCCATAATTGAATAATAGGCTGTTAGAGTGTATTTACCCAGTAAAACATTGGAAGAATTTCAAGATGGTCTGAAAATGACACAGCTTTTGTCTTCTGTTCTATAACCATCATTTCCTAATTGGGTCATTACAATTGATTAATTGGTACAATATGACACACAAACAACAAATTACTTCCAGGTCTGACACATAAAGCCACTCTATATAGCCAAAGCCATGAATAATTACAGCGAAAAAATACACATGATTGTACAGAGGATGTTAACAGCTAACTCTAATGCACTTGCAAATGCAACGCGACGTCTGATTGGATAACGTCAAAAATTTGCGACAGTATATCCTGCAATATACTGTCGGAAACCCGACGTCATTATGTAACGTTGCTTTTCATTGGTTGACAAGTGAATATATGCTGCTGTCAAGCGGTTTTATGCAGCTGGCAGCCGCTGGACATATAGGCGCAATAAAGAACATTTTTAGTCTTTTTGAAGGGGAAATGTTAATGGTGAATTAGAATGGGGATAACCATATTCAAAATTTTCAGTTGCGGAGGTATATCGTCTGATATAGGTTCGGAAATCACATTTTACAGCTCCGCTTACGCGTCGCCATAAAACTAAATTTCCGTCCGTGTATCCAACGGTATACCTCCCCAAATGAAAATTTTGAATACAGTTATCCCCTAATTTGATGTCTGTGAATTTTGATGACATCAGAATTTGTTTTTATGCTTGTGAGACAATGTTGCATCTCTTTCGCTTTGTCTAAAGTGATTTGTTGCTTAATATATCACTTTCGAGATTGGTCATGAAATGGAAAAATCACTTAGGACTGGCATATAAATAAACAATGCAAATATCTGCATGCAGATATTTGCATTATTTATTTATCTGCCAGTCCTAAGTGAATAGATCATTCCAGATTCATTTGTGATTTTTCCATTTCATGACCAATCTCAAGTGATAGATTAAGCAACAAATCACCATGGACAGTGATTTTTTACTTAATGAATCACTTTTGTCATTATCACTTATTATGCTTTATCAACTTTTATGATTTATCACCAAACATGATAAATTAAGCACCAAATCACTAAGGAAGGTGCTTTGTTGCTTATTAAATCAAATTTTGTCATCCTATCTGCACTGTTTGTCTATGTCTCACAAAAAGGACACTAGCACTTATTGAGCTTTATCAAGTTTTATGAATGATCTTGGAAAACTGATATATTAGGCAACACAGCACTGGTGACAGTGCATTGTTGCTAAATGTATCACTTTTTGTCATATATTACTTTTTGTTCTCTATCCACTTTTATTAATTATCTATGAAGTGGTATATTAAGCAACAACTCACTGCATATGGTGATTTGTTGCTTAAACTTACATTTATTTCAGTCATTATCAGTGAAAATATCACTTATTGTGCTTTATCCACTTTCATGACTGACTCCCGAAAAGTGATTTATTTAGTAACAAATCACTGTTAGTATGTGGACAATTTATTGTTTCTAATGTACCGCCTTTTGTCGGTCAGGTAATTTGTTGAGCTTATCCACTTTTATAAATGATCACTTAAAAGACAGTGCTTTGTTAATATATCACTTTTTGTCATTAAGCACGTATTGGGCTTTTAAGCCTTTACCCTCTTTTTATTGCTATATCCCATTCAAAAAGTGAAAACTAATCAACAAATCACTGTGAACGGTGATTTTTTTGCTTGATATACCACTTTTTGTCAGTCATTTAACAGTGTTTATATTGCTTATTATGCCTTATCCACTTATTATGATCTCCAAAAAGTAATATATTAACACTATCCCACTCAGAATGGCAAAAAATGATGCATAGATCTGAATCTTAATTCACACCTCATCTTAAAAAGAATTACTTGTTTGATGAAATCTAAAATTAAGTGCAAAACTTTAAGCAGATATGTTAGTGGCAACAAAAGCGACAAATCATTTTATTTTTCTCTCAAACAAGTAATACTTAGCCCTTTGGCAATGAGAGAATATCCAAATGAAAGGTCCATCCAATTAAGTTCATGGGTGAAAGTTCAAAATTTCCAAAATCCTGATCTTTTGAAATTCAAATTTTAAAACTTGCAGGATGGCTACAAAAATGGATAATTTAAAATTAAAATAATAAATTGTGTTTAGATAATCTTAAAACTAATCAAAAGAGCTATTTTAATCTCCTTAATTCAGCATTTTGAGGCTGACTTTCTATGGAAAGTCAGCCTCAAAATCCTGACTTCAGGATTAATCCTGAAACACTTTCACCCATGTAAGTTATCAATTAATTCCTTCCTGAAGGAAGTATACAAATAGTCCAAAATCAGACTGCTCATCTGTTTAATCGGAGCGGGGACTATTTTGTTTGCACATGCATCCCCTGCCTGAGCAATTTGGAAATCCCACTGTACTCAAAGAGTTAATAGATAAATGCATTCAAAACAAAGCCACTCACACACTTCACAAAAACACTCCTATGAATTACATAGAAAACATTTAGCCCCCACTATTTTTCTTATTTTTCCTCGTAATGCATGCTGTTACAGGCCTCGAAATAAATAGAGAATACTAGGTGAGTGTCTTTTGATTTCAAGTTTACCAGGCAAGACTGTGACAAAGCTTGTTGAGTCGCCAGGCTTGCCAAGCGATTCAGCAAGCCTTCTCGAAGCAGAGGCTGGTAAACTTGATATCAAAAGATGCCAACCTGAAGTTACATTTTATCAGTTTACAAGTTGCTTCACTCGTCAAACTTGCGATTATGACGTAGTTATTGATTTTCGATGTGGATTAAACATTATGAAAGGGTCATTCAAAACATGAAGACCTGATAAAGGCACATGCCCTGAGATAGACAAAGTTTATCAGGTCAACATGCAACTATGTAGATTATATAAGAGGTAACTGATAAACATACATTTGGGACGTATTGTTTATATTTTCTAATTTTCTTATCTATCAGTTCAAACATTTGTTTTGGGATGGTTCTTTTGAGTACCAAAAACATATGTTTATCATCATCACATATGTTTTTGGTATGTTTGGTTGAGAAATAAGATAATTACCTTTTGACTAAACACTGTTATTTTGAGGCCCGTTGTAAGTACTCATTACTAGATGAAACATTTCCAGTGAGAAGTCTAAGAGCTCTGTACCCTAATTTAAGGAAGGAAAGTAAGAAGTCTAACTGCTCTGCCTTAATTAAAGGAAGGAAAGTGAGAAGTCTAACTGTCCTGCTCTACCTTAATTAAAAGAAGGAAAGAGAGAAGTCTAACTGCTCTGCTCTACCTTAATTAAAAGAAGGAAAGTGAGAAGTCTATCGCTCAGATCTATCTTAATTAAAGGAAGGAAAGAGAGAAGTCTAACTGCTCTGCTCTACCTTAATTAAAGGAAGGAAAGTGAGAAGTCTATCGCTCAGATCTATTTTAATTAAAGGAAGGAAAGTGAGAAGTCTAACTACCCTGCTCTACCTTAATTAAAGGAAGGAAAGTGAGAAATCTACTTTAATTAAAGGAAGGAAATTGAGAAGTCTAACTACCCTGCTCTACCTTTTTTAAAGGAAGGAAAGTGGCAAGTCTAACTGCCCTGCTCTACCTTAATTAAAGGAAGGAAATAAAGAAGTCTAACTGCTCTGTCTTACCTTAATTAAAGGAAGAAAAGTGAGAGGTCTAACTGCCCTGCTCTACCTTAATTAAAAGAAGGAAAGTGATAAATCTAACTGCCCTGTTCTACCTTGATTAAAGGAAGGAAAGTGAGAAGTCTAACTGCCCTGCTCTACCTTAATCATAGGAAGGAAAGTGAGAAGTCTAACTGCCCTGCTCTACCTTAATTAAAGGAAGGAAAGGGAGAAGTCTTAACTGCTCTGCTCTACCTTAATCATAGGAAGGAAAGTGAGAAGTCTAACTGCCCTGCTCTACCTTAATTAAAGGAAGGAAAGGGTGAAGTCTAACTGCTCTGCTCTACCTTAATTAAAGGAAGGAAATGGAGAAGTCTTAACTGCTCTGCTCTACCTTAATCATAGGAAGGAAAGGGTGAAGTCTAACTGCTCTGCTCTACCTTAATCATAGGAAGGAAAGTGAGAAGCCTAACTGCCCTGCTCTACCTTAGTTAAAGGAAGGAAAGGGAGAAGTCTAACTGCTCTGCTCTACCTTAATTATAAGAAGGAAAGTGAGTGGTCTAACTGCCCTTCTCTACCTTAATTAAAGGAAGGAAAGTGAGAGGTCTAACTGCTCTGCTCTACCTTAATCATAGGAAGGAAAGTGAGATGTCTAACTGCCCTGCTCTACCTAAATTAAAGGAAGGAAAGTGAGAAGTCTAATTGCTCTGCTCTAGCTAAATTAAAGGAAGGAATGTGAGAAGATTAACTGCTCTGCTCTACCTCAATTAAAGGAAGGAAAGTGAGAAGTCTACCTTAATTAAAGGAAGAAAAGTGAGAAGTCTAACTGCCCTACTCTACCTTAATTCAAGGAAGGGAAGTTACTGCAGCCCAGGGTTGAGACCATTCAATGAGTTCCTTTCACTTAGGGTAAATTGGTCTCGACGTGAGAAAACCTGTCTTCCGGGTTTCCGACAAAGAGAGTTTCAAACCAGTCTCCTCAGCTACAGAGACAAGCTAGAAAATCGAAATTTCAACTGTAGCAAGTTTACATATAATACTACCAAAAATGGAATAACAAAGGCCCTGATCAGACTGGGCGGAACCGCAGGCTGGTCTGCGCCTGTGTTGTTCGCAAACCCCCGAAGACAGGTTTTCTCGCATCGAGGCCCAAATGTAAAATTAGAATTTGAGACTACCAAGTTTTACTGCCAAACAAAATAAGATTTACTATCAAAGTTTGAATTATAAGAAATGATTAAAGGGAAATGCTCATCACAAAGCAAATGTGTCTGAAAATTTAGACATTACCATGTAAACCATAATATGCAAACTTGGTGAAAAAAGGTTGAAATATCACTTGGTTCAATCTTATTTACGTGACTATATCTAAAATTTGTTAATATGTCAATTTCTGCTCAATTTGACTCACAACAGCTCAAAATATGTTATAGGAGGTTGAATGGTCGTAAAATCTTTAAAAAAAATGTTAGTGTATAGGATAAAAGACCATATTTACTCACCAATCTGTAAAAAGACTGAGCAGCAAGGAAAAGGACAAAAATAACAGGTAAGTATATATGGTACAGTAAATGTTCGAAAACTTCTAACATTTTTCATTTTCGGTTCTCAAATAAAATTATGCTTATCAGGGCTGGAATCCACAAAATGCTTATCAGAATGGCAAACAGGGAAGACCCTGATCTGACTGCTTCTTAAGAAACAGTCTGATCTGGGTCTGCACTGTTTGTCTAGGCCTTTTTGGCAGGCAGTAAGTGTTAGAAATTTTAGAGCATTTACGGTATATACATGTACATGCAATAAGGTTACAGAGTAAAACTAATACAAGCTTAAAACATGAGAAAACATCCCTTATCATATGATGTCGCGTCTGAGAGTGAAATAAGACCATGCAATAAAATCGATAAACCACTAGTGGTTTATAGATTTACGGGAAACGTTATGACGTCCATAACAACGTTGAGTACATAATGACAAAATTATAACGTTTTTACAGCAGAAATGAGATTTCAAAGTATTTGTCATATGATAAATAGAATCTAACATTCGTGCTCTTGTATTATTGAATATATTAAGCTCGTTGCGAAAAAGAGATAAAATGCTCGGCAAGCCTCGCATTTTATCTCTTTTCCCCAACTGGTTTAATAAATTCAATAAAACATGAGCACTCGTGTAAGATCCTCTACTTCACTTATAAGCTTTATAGCATGGCATGAACCGAGAGCCATATCTTGTTTGAATTAGAAAATCTAGTCCAACAGCACCTGATTAGTTCAACCGGGCTGTGAGGGAGTAGCCATCCCCCCCCCCCCCAAAAAAAAAAAAGATTGTAATGCCGCCATTTCTTAGGGACAGCTGTACTGGAAGTGTTGAGAAGAATTGAGCCGCAACATGAGATTTCCAACAATGTGGTATGTGTGACCAGCAAGGGCTCAGACTAGCCTGCACATACACACAGTCTGATCAGAGCCTTTGCTGGTTGCTTGAGTATTCTATGAATACTAAGCTACTGACCAAACATTATTTGGAGCCTCTTAGCTTAAAAGGAGGCTGCACAGGCTGGCCTGAGTCTACACTTGTCAAAATGCCACATTGTTGGAAATCACATGTCACGGCTCAGATTATAATGGTCATAATATGCCCTATTTGTATATCTATGTTGTTCTGGGCCTTATTCATCATCTATTCTGGAAGGAACATTTTCTCATGTCAGGTCTGAATACATGTATATATGGTACATAACACACACACACACACACACTCTTCCGGCAAATACGAAGACAAGCCCATTTTTGTTTGTTTGGTTTGAGGTTTTACGTCCTAGTCAAGAGCTATGGTTATGTCGAGACGGTCAGTTCACCTATCCACACTTTTTCCTTGGCAACCTTGAATAAGTGGTTAACCAGTACTTCCTGCACATACTTTCGCTTGTAACTGACAACATGCGGAAGGAGGAGAATGGTCGTAAAAATTAATTCATGATCCATCTCCAGGAAAGTATGGGACCAGGCCGGGATCGAACTCATGACCCCTGGAGCTGCAGTCGGACTCTCTAAGGTCAGACAAGCCCGTGTACTTGCAGTCTCACCAGAGCCTTTTCTGTATGCACACAGAAGTTATGGAAGTAGGATTAGACCAAAACCTGGAATCTATCGCCACTAGATAGCTTAGCGTGCATGTTTAAAGAAAGGCTTTATGCCTATGTAATAAGCATCAGTTCTATGTACCCTAAATTTAACCTGACTATTTTATCTCAACTCCTCGCTGTCTTGGCAAACATGTTCAATCCAGATCAGGCCTTACATAATGTCAGGCCTGATCTGGATCCAAACTGTTTGACACTTGGATGTAAGTCCAGATAGAATTTTTCTGAAAAACATAACTCCATCTAAATATTTATATTTACTGGTTGGCATAGACAAAGGAGATGTAGCTCACAACATAAATCAACATATTATTTCTTGACAAAGGCCAAGTGGCCGAAAATTTGATACCGAGAAGAAAATTTAGTATGAATAAATTTCCTTTGGAATTTTCATTGAGATAATCAGTGTTAAATGTATAAAGCCTGTTCAACTTGTTAATAAAAGCATCATAGGCATTGTATAAATTTCCAACCCACCACCATCGCACAAACATGCATACCAATGCTTACACACAAACACACACACATGTACACAAACACTTAAGTACAAATGGGATTATTAATATATGCTATAACTGCTTCTTGGATAAAATATTTTTACAAAACACACACACAAACATGTATGCATATGAATGCTTACACACAAATGGGATAATTAATATTTGCCATAACTGCTTCTTGGATAAAACATTTTTACAAGCACACACACAAACAAGTATGCAACCGGGCTTACACACAAAAGCACACACTATTTTGAATGGATTATACAGATCTTATATTTGCTATCACTTCTTGGATAACACATTTTACCAATACACACACAAACATGTGAGAATATAAATGCTTACACACAATCCCACACACAAACATAAGAATAAATGGGAAATTTAATATCAGCTATAATTACTTCTTGAATAAACATTTTATTTTACAGATGTACACGTAAACATGTATGCATATGAATGCTTACACACAAACACACACACAAACATAAGAATAAACTGGACATAATATATGCTATAGTTTCTTGGATAACCTATTTTTTCAAACTCACACACAAACACATAAACATATGAATGCCTACACACAAACATATGTATAAATGGAATTCACATGTATTTATATATGCCATATACTTTCTTCGATCTTGGGAAACACAGTTTTACACAGACATACAAACACAAACTTGCATGCATCTGGATGCTTATGCACAAACACACACACACAAACATTTTCAATATATAGGCAACAGCTTCTTGGATAAACATGTATACAAGTGTGTGGTATAAAATATCAGGCCCCTGAGGTTATAAAACTTGAGTACAGTCTCAAACTCAACATAAAGCGCAATAATTGGCTGCTTGCGAACATGTGTCTGCAAGCAGCCAACCATTGCGCTTTATTTTGAGTCTGAGACTGTACTCAAGTTTTATAACCTCGGGGTCAGGTTAGATTTTGAATAGACGTGATAATTGTAATTTTATATGCATCTAATCTACGGTATATAAAGTAATAAGCACACTCGTATGAGCACATAGTGACGTTTTCAAAATTCAATATCCTCTTTTGAAAACAGTGTAGATCTTGATCAGCTGGCTTCTAATGAAGCCAGCGATCAGGATCCACACAATTTTTTTAATCCACAACAGGGCTTTTTACAGCAGTTTAGGAAAAGGCCCCTGGCCAAAATTGGGAACAAATGATCGACTTACCAGCAAAATTGGGAGAAATTTAAAACATAGAACATAACAAGGGTAGCAAAATATATCCTCAAAATCAAGTTATTGCCAACCATACAACTTGAGCACAACTGTTTAAGTATCATTCTCATAAGTAGTAGATCTAGTGGTCTCTAAACAAAAGCAAAAAAATAAAAATAAAAAAATATTCTGCCCCTAGAAAAGGGCAGAAAATGCCCTGCTCAATTATTAGGAATCAATCTTTAAGATAAAATTGTTCCACTGACATGGCTGGAAATTGGGAAATTAACCCTTAACCTGTCGGTAACAACTTTTGTCTTCTGCTCCTCTCGTCAGCTTATGTACTTAGGTAGCATATACTGCAAACAATATGGACCCAAGGGAGCAGTCTGATCAGGTTTCAAATGTTTGCTTCCATGATAAAATCTTGCCTGAAGTGCACTGTTTGATTTGATTCTTTACGTCCCTGTCAACAATCTTTCAGTTATGTCAGGATGGGTCTTCCTGGGTTTAACTAGTACTAAGCAAGGATTAATGTGTCTTGCTAAAGGACACAAGGCAGTGACGTGAAGTGCACCGCATTTGAATATACGCAGCAGACGCTAAAAGCAGAAGGCATTTTCAGGAAGAAAAAAAGTGGCAGTTTATGGGGTTAATATTGCCTTTATAACTAAAAAAAAGAAAAGAAAGAAAACATCCAATATGTGCTTATAAACGAGAATGTGTGCTTATTAGGTTAAATAATTTCTAAAATTAATGGTTATATAAGTGGGTATATATGATGGGTTCATAGGGCCAATTAAGCAAATATCTTTAGCGTAAAATTGTGATTATTTTCTTATCCATCAGTTGAAACATGTGTTTTGGTTGCTCAAAAGAACTGTCTCATCGAGATGGTTCTTTTGAGTACCCACAACATATATTTTGGTTGAGAAATAAGAAAAATAATTTTCTGGTACACACTTTTATCTGGGGGCCTGTGGGTTGTTAAAAAATGTTTTTTTAGCCATATCTTTTGAGATGTCATTAAAGATCATTATCATACCTTTTTAAGGCTATATATATTAAAGGGGAACAATGCATTTCAAAAGGTAGACATTTTTTTAAAATAAGTATTTTAATACAAAATTTTGAACACATTGTATTCAGTCTGTAAACGAGGAAGTTATTAAACTTTGAAATTTGGGTTTATTTTATTTTAACCCATTAAGCATCAAGGTGTTTGGAACATACCATGGTTCAATTACCCTCATAACTAACAAAACTTTTACAGGCGCCCAGATTAGAGTGCGTAAATGAAAATTATTTTCTTATTTCTCAGCAAAAACATATGTTGTGGGTACTCAAAAGAACCGTCTCGATGAGACGGTTCTTTTGAGCACCAAAAACACATGCTTAAACTGATGGATAAAAAAATAATCGCAATTTTACGCTGAAAACTTTGCTTTACTGGCCCTAACTTTTACAATTTATTAAAACCTCAGCTTATGCCCTTACCGAGAATTCTTCCACTTCGACCTCGGGGATCGCAGGATGCATTGTGGCGGATTTGGATGGAAAAATTGGTCTAAGTTTTTTCGGCTTCTCCGGTGATTTCTTCTTCTTCTTTTTCTTCTTTTCTTTCTTTCGCTTCTTTGCCTCCGCATCTTCCGCTTCCTCTAACAAGGCGGCGAAATTTTTCGACGAATGACTAGAAAGTGACCGCAAAGGAACGTGAGCATGTGGAAATGAGGCTCTTCTGTGACCTACAAAATAAACAGTCAGATCAGTTTTAACATGACATCTTGGTACTCGTCCCATCTGTGTACCAGAGAAGATGTGCTGTCTAGTGCCTTTGATCAAGGTCCTAAATATGCTTCCAGCTTTAGCATACAAAACCTGCTGAATCTGTTGTTACTTTTAGTGAATTGTCGCAGACAGGAAGCGCTCTAGCAAGCGCTGACCTGTCGCCTTTCCCTCAGTGCACACTGGGATTGAATCACCATTCCCCCGCCATTTTTATTAAAATATATTATGCTATCACTGCTTGCATGACTTAGGGCTTTACATCTGGAAAATGTTGACAAAAAGAGAAATTGTAAAGGACTTTTTTCAATTTTTCTTTATGCTTTTAACAATGAATTGTGTCACTGTAGGAGCATGAGAATTGAATGGGACAAGCCAGATATCGCTAGCTACCAATGATTCAAAGCGCCAAATGCGAGAGATCTAGATGAGTTATCGTCAGGTCTCGCCAGAATGACTTTTAGTGCAGTCACATTCCTTTTCATTGGGTAAAACAAGTTATGTGCAAAAGTTATGTGCAAGCTGAGTGAAGAAACTAATCTATGATAATAACACATGTGAGCATTGTAATTTGGCCGATACAGAAACTCGTGCATTTAAAGTGTCTTTGTTATTCTCGCATTCAAAATTTAATTGAAATTTCCATTATTGTAAGGTAAATTCCATTATTAACTCTTTTTCTGCCAGTATTTTTTTTGTTACGAAACTTAAATATGCTCAAGTTACGTCTGCTGCATGTATTCAAATGCACCCCAGAATACTGTCAATATGGAAGCACATACTTAAAAAAAACACTATGATCACTGATCAGACTGCTCTGAGTACAAATTATTTGCATTATAAGCTGCCAAAGTAAGTTATCAGATAGGCAAGCAGAAGACGGTAAAGTTAGAATGGCGGAAAAAGGGTTAAAAATGCTTCAATAGCAATTTTGATCATGCTAGTGACCCCTAGTGGCTATCGAGTCTGCCATTGCCAATCTCTACCAGTTAGGAGACTTATGGTTATCCATAACACATTATTAAAATGGTCGGCCAAAAGGTGTTATGTTTTTCATCACACACAATGGGGTCTCTTTTTAGAAAATCTGTTGTAATTAACATAGCTTTGCTTTATTCAAAGTTCATAAAAGTGTTATGGCTGCTCATAATAAAATTGTGTTGTGGATAACCATAAGTCCCCCTACTGTTTACTGCTATTGTTCCATTGTACTCATCTTACTTTTGAAATCAGTGTCGTCAAAATGTCTGTCTGACCACTTGGGAGCCTCTTCTTCCACGATGCCCATAGTAGACGGGACTGCCTCATCGGCCCTCGATGTCAGCTCATTGAGACTAAACCTGGAAATATTCAAAATAGAAACATTAATTCTTTACCTACTAGTGTGGTCTGCAGATAACTTTTGTAAACAGTTTGATCAAAGAAAATTTAGACCTATGGCCAAGCTATAAGACAATTTAACTCCCCAAATGAAAATTTTGAATATGGTTATCCCCATTTGACTTCTCCAGTTTCCTCTCAAAATGAAGCATTGCAAGGCGTAGAAAGCCGTATGTCATCCAATGAAATGTGACGTAATTACTGACGTCAAACTATTTCCGACAGTATACCGCAGGATATACTGTCGCAAATCTTTGACGTTATCCAATCAGACATCATGTTACAAAAGAAGGTGCATTAGAATGAAAGCTATAGAAAATTAAAGGTTATTTTTGAAAGTATTTATACAACTACACTTGCATCTGGCTTTCAGCTGTCCTTTGATAAAGATATGTAAAGCAACCCACAACACATACCAGCATTTGAGAATTTTATTGCAGAAAATTCACAATTTTGGTTGGAAATACAGCCAACAGTTTTAATCCTTTCGGTTTTCATATTGGCATGATTTCTTAATTTGTTTACCCCATTCTATTAGGGATTTTAATTATTATTATGTGAGAACAGATATAACTGTAATTGACATATCTTTTTTAACCCTTAAAGCGCCAATCACCACTGCAGCAGACGACAAATTTTGCAACATCTTTGTAAATTTTCGAAAAAAATAAGGTATGATATTTCTTGAGAATCGTCTGCAAACAGACGATTCTCATGAAATATCATGCCTTGTTATTTTTGAAAAAGCGGCAAAATTTGAAATTGTCGTCTGCTGCAAATTATAGGTGGCGTTTTTAGGGTTAACATTAGGTATACAAGAACACTGAAAAGTAAGGGAAAAGTGTCGGGCCTGATCTGGATCCAAACTGTTTGACACTCTGATGGTATTCCTGAAATAATTTTTCGAAAAAGATGATTTTGAAAAAAATATCAGCAGACGACATTGCTTTCACATCTCTTACTTGGGACTTTCGTCGAATATTTTCTCGATGTCTTCGTGTAAGATCTGGCTATGTTCGATGGCTTCTTCCTTATCCATATCCAGTATGAATGATAGTCCCGTTGACGTCGGCGACGATGCCACAGCAATACTGGCACTCCGGGTGTACCTCTTCCGCGAGTCGGAGGACCCAATGGAAGTATTATCATCGAGGCTCTTGAGAGGCATGGTGTCATTATCATACAACTGAAAAACACAGAAAATCATAGCTTAACCCTTAAAGGGCCAATCATAACTGCAGCAGAGGACAAATTTTGTGACATCTTTTCTAAATTTCGCATGGTGTCATTATCATACAACTGAAAAACACAGAAAATCATAGCTTAACCCTTGAAGCGCCAATCACGACTGCAGCAGACGACAAACTTTGCGACATCTTTTCTAATTTTCGAAAAAAATAAGGTATGATATTTCATGAGAATTGTCTGCCAGCAGACAATTCTCATGAAATATCATGCCTTATTTGTTAATTTTGATAAAGCAGCAAAACTTAAAATTGTCGTCTGCTGCAAATTGTAGGTGGCGCTTTATGGGTTAACGTTAACCATTTTCCCTGTCAATCACGACTACTGTTGTCTGCTCTCTCATCTGCTTATGTACTTTGGTATCTATGCTGCAAACAATTGGACCCAGATCAGACTAGGGAGCAGTCTGATCAGGGTTCAAGTCTGATCAGGGTTCAAGTTATTGCTTTTATGATAAAATAAGTCTCAGTGCCAAGCTTTAACATATACAGTCAAAACTCTTTATTACGACCACTCGTTATAACAGAATATTCATTATCGGACATAAATTTGCTGGGAACGGATCTGTTTTCATTAAAATTCCCTCTTTGTAACAGAATATTCACTTAAACGCCACCGACAGTAAGTTCTTGGAACAAATATACATTTCCTATTGAAAATTAATTCATTTTAACAGAATTTTTACTATGTGTCAGTCAATTTGTTGATCAGAACATTAGGTCTTTTGCATGAACAGATAGATATCCTGGGTCAGGTGTGTTACTTGATTGTATCCATTTCTGATCTTTGAACCCTTACTTACTTCTGTAACATTTGATAAGAGGGAAGCTTTGTGCATTTTGATGCAATTGGAACGATAGCATTTAAATTGATTTCTATTTTCTTTTACCAAATGATCATGATGTGGAATTCTGGTACTGGTCTGCATTTCCTTATAACAGCAAATTCACTTTAACTTAAAAGTTAGCTTGGAACAAACATGGTCATTATAAAGAGGGTTGACTGTATTATACATTAACATATATACCTGTAGCATAATAAAGAAAAAATGTTACTAGCCCTTGTGGTCAAACTCAAGCCCAAAACAAATATAAAACAAACCTGTTTCCAAGTGGGGTCCAATCCACACCAATTAACCTGTTTTCCCTAAACCATTAATTAATTAGATCCTATTATGAAAACATATATTTCGACACAAGAAAATTTCATTCAAAGATGTTCCTATCTGCTATAGTTAACCTTTCTTGCATAAATCATGAATTGGGACATAATCACTCATATGATATATTTAAGAATGAATAATATTCTGACACAAAAAATTCATTCCAAGACATAAGGCATCACACATTATTCACCCTAATTATTCACCATCCATATAAGTATGACAATATTTCCCACTCTTCAGATGAATAATTTAACACTGGTCATGCTGAATAATTTATGTACTACACTCCTCCCCAATTTTTATCCAGTTAATCTGCAGCATTCCGTTTCTTAAATAATGTATTTTCAATCAGAATAGAAAACAATGTGGATCCTGATCAGATGGCTTCAACAGAAGCCAGCTGATCTGGATCTACAGTGTTTTAAAAAAAGAAAAATTCCCGAGTTCTGCAGGACAAGGGTTAACCCTCATCATGAAGAGACCATATGGGCGGTGACACAAGAAAACCTGTCTTCGGTGGTTTGCATACAACAATGGCGCAGACCAGCCTGCGCATCCACACAGTCTGATCAGCCCTATTGTTATTCACATTTTGGAAAGTATCATATCTAGACTTGCTATGAGCGAAATTTCAATTTTCTAGCTAGTCTCTGTAGCTGAGGAGAATAGTTTAAGTCTCGTGACGAGGCCCATATTATCTATCATTGAGAACATTGTAGAGCCTGATCATCAGAATCTGGCTGATTAGCATCTACACTGATGATCTGCACTGTTTGGTATTCAGCTGTCTGAAATCAATCTGGTTAATTAGTTTTATGTGTAAAATGAATGAAAATGTGGAAACATTTTTTAATTCAGCAGATCTATGGATAAGAATAAACATAAATAAGCTTACAAGAGACTTGCCACATAAAAATGGCCCAGCAGCATAAAACACCACCTTGCAATTCGGCTAGCCTATGGCTACTCAGCACCAAATAATAAGTTAATTTGTTTGTAAGCCCATGTGCAACCGACCAATTATATCTGACTTTTTATAACCACTGTTAAAAGTCATGAAAATTTAGGTACTTTTTTTGTATGGGGAAACGACTGTTAAAAGTCATGAAATTTAAGGTACTTTTTTTGCATAAGATTTCCATACTGCTGACCAGTAAGGCACTGAACTGATGGTCAGTTCTTTAAATAGATTCTTATTTTATTGGCCGTAATAAGATAAGTAACTAGAAATTATTAGGTGATATACCTGACGCTACTACTGTCATGCCAACCAAGAGGGACAGTGACGTAATATTTTGTTAAGTAAAACATTAACTTTTACAACTCACTTAAGCTAATGCGTATCGATAGATCACTTGTGTATTAATCCTATCCTGGGGATAAGATTAATACACAAGTGATCTATCAATTCTAAATCCCTGATAACTTTGTAAACAAAACATGTCACTGGCACTCTTGGCTAGCAGGACAGTAGCTGCATAGTTTTATTACAAGTTTTCGATGTCCAAATTTGCAAAGAGCAATAACTCGCAAAAAAATAAGTTTTTTTTATTTTCACCTTGTCCCCTATCAGCCGTCCCAGTTTATAAAGCTCCTAGCTGTAATAATTTTTGAGACATCAAGTTTTCTATGTCCTAATTTGCAAAGGGCAATAACTAAAAAAAATAATAATAATAATTTTTTTCATTTTCACTGGGTAATCTACTCATTATACTCTATCAGCTGACCAAAGATGAAGCTCCTAACTGTAATAGCTTTTGAGATATCTCATTATGACCATTTAAAAGGGGCATAACTCCACAAAGGGAGATAATCCAGACAAAAAAAATACGGGTCAGTTATTTTTATAATGAATCTATCTATGAAATTTTGAATGGACAGACAGAAGGACAAGTCCAATTAAAGCATTTTCCACAAAAAATTTGCAGCAGACAACATTTTCAAATTTTCTTCAAACTACCCAGAGAAACCAAATATGGCTTGATAATTTACAAATGAATTATCTGTCGGCAGATTAGATAATGGTCAATAGACTTGAATGTTGTGCATTCAATCAAAAGTTTGAGAACCAGTCTGGAGGATCAAAAATTTGAGATTCCCTTAGAGTTTAAAAGCATACTGATCTGCAATTGGATCAAACAATTGAGAACCAGTCTGGGGGAACAAAAGTTTGAGAACAAAGTCTGGTCATTCCTTTAGAAGCAGACTGATCTGCAGTCTGGGGGATCAAAAGTTTGAGAACCATTAGTTTGGTCATTCCTTTAACAGCAGACTGATCTGCATTGGATCAAATGTTTGAGAACCATTCTGGGATCAAAAGTTTGAGAACCATTAGTTTGGTCATTCCTTTAGAAGCAGACTGATCTGCAGTCTGGGGGATCAAAAGTTTGAGAACCATTAGTTTGGTCATTCCTTTAGAAGCAGACGAATCTGCATTGGATCAAATGTTTGAGAACCATTCTGGGAGACCTAAGTTGGAGAACCATTAGTCTGGTCATTCCTTTAGAAGCAGACGGATCTGCGTTGGATCAAAACTTTAAGAACCAGTCTTGTGGATCAAAAGTTTGAGAACCAGTCTTGCTATTCCTTCAGAAGGAGGCTCAGATATGAGTCTACACTATTTGACTGGGTCTATCTGGCAGGGGACAAAAATTCCACTCGTCCGCTCGTTATTACGCGTGAAATCTAGAAAGGACGAGTAATTTTTCCCAAAGCACTCGTCCTCCAGGACGAGTGCTTTGGGAAGAATAACTCGAGGAAGTCCTATTTCATATTACTCCCTTATGTTCTTATTGCATATGCTTTAAAAGGACAAGTGCATGTGTTTGCAGGACGAGTGAAAACTGTAAGTCACTCGTCCTGCAGGACAAGTACAATATTGAAATATTATTGTCCCCAATCTGGTCTGCTCATTTAGAGAATATATGGTATATTAGTTGGCACCTGCTCTTAATCCAGCTGATCTGATCAGAAATTAGGCAGTCTTGCCAGTATCAACACTAAGAGATAACAAGGATTAGTCTATTTCTAATCCATGGATAAGCCCTATACTGCCAAGAGTGATGCTCAAAGTGATATTTCCCTTCCATTCAAATTTTCTTCCCTCATAATATGAGCTAGAAGACCCAGATCAATCCCTCTGTTTGGCGGGACAATAAACAAGAACCACACCATTAAATAAGAGTTTGTATCTGACGATATACCTCCCAAAATGAAAATTTTGAATATGGTTATCCCCATTCTAATGCACCTCTGCAGTTTGAGCTAAAATTGGAGAGTTGCAAGCCGCATAAAGCTGCTCCTCATCCAACAAAATGTGACGTAACTAATGACGTCAAACTTTTTCTGAGAGTATATCACAGGATATACTGTCACAAGTTTTTGATGTTATCCATGCAATCAAAAGTCACATAACAAAAGCAAGTGCATTAGAATCACAATTTTAAGCTCAATTATTTGTCTATCTGCACCTTAGTAATATTCCTCTTTATAGCTCAATCTTAAATCTGATGGTGACATCTTTTGTCTTCAGCTGATGATAATCTGACCCAAACTGTCCGGCCTGATCTGGATCCAATTTTGTTTAACACATACTTGATCTGATGGTTTACAAAAAAAGTTCATTTTGAAAAAATAGATCAGACAACACAAAATTCCAAGCATGCAAAGAGATAATGTTAACCATTGTTTACGAGGATTTAAAAAGCAAAAAGTATAGCGCAAAATTGCGATTATTTTCTTGTCCATCAGTTTAAACATGTGTTTTGGGTGCTAAAAAGAACCGTCTCCTTGAGACGGTTCTTTTGAGTACCCACAACATATGTTTTGGTTGAGAGATAAGAAAAATAATTTTTAGTTACTCTAAATATCTGGGGGCCTGTTTAAAAATGATGTGTGTTTTTGTTCTATTGTGGCATTCAATTGGTCTATAAACATGAGAATGTTTATGAATAAAATATTGTTTACAAATATAGGGGTACAATGACATCTATCAGCTATTCTAACATACACCATAAAAGATATGAGGTCAAATGTAGGATAAAGATGCGGTCACCGTCCGGGACTAGGATAATCTTTGCAAATGGTTTGGAGCCAAACCAACAAAATGTTGGTCCTGATCTGGATCCAAACTATTTGACACTCTGATGAAAGAATTTTTTTAAAAAGTTAACTCTGAGAAAAGACAGCAGATGACAGCAAAATGAGAAAAGACAGCAGATGACAGCAAAAGCATGAAAAACAAGGTATCCCCTGTGCATTCGCTTTGTTATAGATAATGCCGGAAAAATGGCTAAGTTCAACTTACAAAAAAAGTAACAAAAATAATCTGAGGATTATATCCAAACCACATGCATATCTTCAGACCATGACCAACAAATACACCAGTGAAGTTTCGAAAGAATTGGTATAAAACTGTAGGAGGAGTTGCGCCCACAAGGTATCCCCTGTCCATTCAGATTGTTATAGATAATGCCCCGAAAAATGGCTAAGTTCAACTTGCGAAAGAAGTGACAAAAATAATCTGAGGGTTATATCCAAACCACAAGCATATCTTCAAGCCATGACCAAAACACCAGTGAAGTTTCAAAAGAAACGGTATAAAACTGTAGGAGGAGTTGTGCCCACAAGGTACCTACCTCTATAGGGGGACAAAAGGAAGGAAAGACTGAGAGGCAAAAACTAAGTCCCTCAGCTTTTCTTCAAAAAGGCGGGGGACAATAACCCAGCATGTATGCAAATAAGTAAATACATGTAAATCCAATAATGTGCATTACCTGAGTGACAACATGGACAGGTGTACAATAATTAAGGGAAATCTATATAATGATAACTAATACAACCTTATTAATAATATGGTGGAAAGACAGATAAAAACCACTAAATTATTCAAAAGTTGTAATTAGGACAATAATGTCTTATTTTAATGATAAAAGGACCTCTTTGCAGAAGGGTCTTCTCAGTAGATCGCTCAATCTAATGATTAATGCTATACAGTCTAGAGTCAGCATCATAAACAAGAATTCTATGGAATTAGATGTCGCATCTGCAGGGTTTAAGTTACACAGCTCCATTTTAGGTGACACTATGAAGTGCACTTGAATATGTGCAGCAGACATAAAAAGCTGACAACATTTTCAGAAAAGTGAGTGTCAGTTTGTGTTTTACGTCTTACCAAAAGCCAAGATCATAATATGGAGACGGGCCCACAGCTACAAGTCTCTCATCCAACAGATTGGAGGAGCTGGGGATTTAACTCAGGACTTCTAGGTACAAGGCGAGTGGATAATATCCGCTACACCACAGCAGCAAATTTGTCAAAGTGTAGAAACTTACAAAAAAAAAATGTTACTGTAATATGGCCTGTTCTGCCAATTTAAAACAATGATGTAAATTCATGGGTGGAAAAATTTGACATGGAAAAGTTGTATATGTTTCATGCTGTTGTGCATGCCTTTAGTTAAGAGTGCATAACAGAAAATTAATTTTCTTATTTCTCAACCAAAACATGTAGTGGGTACTCAAAAGAACTGTCTCAATGAGATGGTTCTTTTGAACACACAAAACATATGCTTAAACTTATGGGTAAGAAAATATTTGCAATTTTACGCTGAAAATGTTGTTTATCTAAACCCATGGTTGTGTTTGCTATATCCTTAAACAATAGGGTCTTCAAAGCTTGATTCTACAAGTAACAATGAAAAAAAAAAAAATACCTCTTTCACTGTGCAGAGCGGTGCAGATCTTATTTTCTTCATCCCGTTTATAATCTCAGCGTTTTACACAACAAATCATTCCAACACTTTGACAAAACAGTTTTATTCCAAAGTCGGTAGAGTGCTAGACTGGGGACCCAAGGGTTGTTAGTTCAAGAGTGAGACTTGAACCAGTGACCCCACAATCTCAAGCCAATTTTAATCACTCCACCACTGCATGCACTCCTCTCTAACTAACTGGTTATTTTCAGGACTAACTTTACAACACTGATAATCTTAATTTTTACAAGCTATTATTTATATATTATTTAATGATAACTCAACAATTATTTAAAAGAATTATTTACAACAAAGTTAAGTTATCATTAATTCCCAGCAACAGCCAAAATGGTTATTTTTCAAAAACTTGTGTTGTTTTTTTTAAAATAATTTTACAAAATATTTTTTTATTCCAACATTTTCAACAACTTTACAGAGTAGTTATTTTCCAACAACCTCACAAAAAGTATATTTTCCGATGACTTCACAAAATGGTTATTTTTTTAACAACCCAAATATTACAAAATGATTATTTACCAAAACTTTTACAAATTGGTTAATATCTCGCAAAGTTATACGGTTATTTTGCAAAATCAAAATTAAAAAAATATTATTTCCAACATCACAAGATGATTTAATTTATCCAACAACGTTAACACTGTTATTTTCAAGCAAGTACATCTTCACAAAATGGTAATTTTCCAAATCAAGCAAGGTTTTAAGCAAAAAAAGTTAAAATAAAAATAAGGCTGAATGTCAATTCTGTACATTTAAACTTAAAAGTTTTAAACACACGCAATAAGCAAGATTTTGAGAGAAAAAAACCTAAAAATAAAGCTGAACACCCATATCACATTAGATTATTATTAATAAATCAACATGAAAATCACTTTGTTATGTATGATCAATGAACAAACCTTATGCACAGATGACACTTACCGAAGCCAGGTCAAGCTAAAAGGCACCAATTTATGAGAATTGAAAGTTACTTTTAATCCCTTAAACAAATTCCCCTTGTTACAGTAAAAAATTGTACTAAGAAGTCAAGACATATTACATGCAATTATCATATGACGTTGCGTCTGGGAGTGATATAACATCATGCATTAAAATCGATAAACCACTAGTTTACAGATTTTCGGGAAACATTATGATGTCCATAACAACGTACATAATGACAAAATAATCACATTTTATGCAAGAAATGAGATTTCAAAGTAATCTTTACGTCATTTGATAAATGGAATCTAACATTCATGCTCCTGTATTTTATGACTTTTCCCCAACTCGGTTAACAAATTCAAAACATGAGCACTCATATAAGATCCTCTATATTTAGCCTAGAGATCATAAGATTTTGGTGCTTATCACAAGTGTGAGCAGCAAAGCCTCAGACCAGGCTGCAAATCCGCACAGTGTTGCCTTTCACTGCTCATACACATGAAGTACAGGCCACCAGATAATGAACTTAATTGAAAATGAACTTAATTGTTTCTCAACCAAAGCATACGTTGTGGTTATTCAAAAGAATCATCTCATCTATTTTCAGCAACCAACACATATTTTTAAACCGCTAGGTACAAAAAAATTCTCATTTTTTCGCTCAAAATATTTACGAATCAATAGATTCTTATGAGCTAGAGCACTGGAAGCAGCTGTCCCTTACTTAGTTAATGCTACATCTTTATATGTAGCCAGAAAACATGTCACATATCATATTGGCCATAATTAACTCCCCATGCTACCCAGCAGTGGTATTTCTATGAAATCTCCCAAGCTCCCCAGCAGTGGTCATGTTTCACATTATGTCACATACATTTGTGCCTGTAATTACCTCCCATGCTCTTAACAAACTCCACAGCAGTGGCATTATCTATAGTCATTGTCAAAAGATCATCAACACACTGTACAACCGGCTGCTTAGATGACAGGTTACTAACAATGATGACAGATACAGGATTTTATGTCCCATGAAGGGTAGGTTATAATTTTCGGTTGGCAAAATTTTTAGAGAAGCAGTGGCATTATCTATAGTCATTGTCAAAAGATCATCAATGAAATTGAAACACTGCAGGGATTTTCCTAGAGGCCAAATCTGGGGCTGAATATTAGCCCCTACCCAATTAAAAAATGAGCAAAAACTTCCCAAATGGTGTATTATATTCCCAACTCCCTCGCTTTACATTTTGGTGAAAATTTCATAAAAAATATATATAATTTTTTAGCGTAAAATTACAATTATTTTCTTATCCATCAGTTTAAACATGTGTATTTGGTACTCAAAAGAACCATCTAGAGATGGTTCTTTTGAGTACCCACAACATATGTTTTGGTTGAGAAATAAGAAATGCACTCTTATCTGGGGGGCCTGACTTATATTTAAGACCCAAAACGGTATCTAAAAACTTTTTGTGAGATGATGCAAATGCAATGCATGCCATGTACAGTAACCATACAAATACGTACAATCATACAACCAGGCAACAAAGATAAAAGCTGGAAATCATAGGGATAAATCAGGAAACAATAGAAAATCTTGAGAAATTTCCCAGCATGCAAATAATTTAAAACTTAAGAAAAAAAGCTAAGCAATAAATAGGAGATGTGGCAAACCAAATATTGACAAACTCACACACAAACACAACAGAGATTTTCCTAACTCAGATTCCGGGCCAGGAATACAAATGCGTATTAAAAATTGATGACCATTCCTGATCCCAGCTGAGTGGTAGGTAGGAAAATGCCATTACAAGATGTAATAAAGTAAAACACAAACAACTGTGTAGACTGGCTCCAGTCCTTAAAACAATTTTTCATCAATGTGTCATATCATATACTTGTAGCCAGTCTTACCCTGATGGCTATGTTTTAAAACAGAGCCATCAGAGTAAGACTGGCTACAAGTATATGATATGACACATTGATGAAAAATTGTTTTAAGGACTGGAGCCAGTCTAATAACTGTGCTAATAATCTAATATTTATCCCAATAAATGCCCCTGCATCACGATTTACACTGTCTTAAAAAAAATGGCATAATTTTTTTCAAAAAGTTGTGCACACAGAATGCTCATTAGAGTGAGCATGGCTTGTACAAATTTTGGTCTCCAAAAGCATTTTATGAGTAACATTTGCAGGCCCCAGATAAAAGCGTGTAACTAAAAATTATTTTCTCATTTCTCAACCAAAACTTATGTTGTGGGTACTCAAAAGAACCGTCTCAATGAGACGGTTCTTTTGAGCACCCAAAACACATGTTTAAACTGATGGATAAGAAAATAATCTCAATTTTACGCTGAGAGATTTTGCTAAACTGGCTCTATGAATTTGTCCACCTTTTCTGTGCAAATTGGGAGAAAGGGGGCTTTTATTGGAATAAATTGTTAATACATACACCAAATAATATCACAAATAAAATAAATCATAAGACATAATTCAAAAGAAATGCCCATCTGGATTTTAGAAAGTGACTTTATTTCTATTCCATTTTTTTCCAAGTGTTCATTCAACTAAAACTTCAAACAGAAATCAACCGTGCACTGCACATGCTTATATGGGTCAGCACATGAGATTCTGGTACCTATCATACGGGCCTCAACGCGCCAAAGTTTGCGAACAATAAAGGGGCAGACCGGCCTGCGCATCCACGCAGACTGATCATCGCCTATGTTATTCGCTTGTTGAAAAGTATCATATCTAGAGTTGCTACGAGCAAAATTTCAATTTTCTAGCTAGTCTGTGTTGCTAAAGAGACTGCTTTGAAACTTGCTTTGTCGTAACCCCGAAGACAGGTTTTCTCACGACGAGGCCCATATATGTGCAAGAGCCTCCTTAAAATGCTCTGCCTCATGCTGACATATCTGGTGGGGCTGGGTCTTAAATTTGGAATCAGAGTCTTCAACTACATCTATACTTTGTGTATGCAAGCAGCAAAGGCTCTGGTGAGTCCATGGGAATTTGTGCAGGCATGTCTGAACATACATTCCTTTACAATGCAATTAAAACCATAATCTCACGAGTTAGTTCATAAGGTTTCCATTCATAAATATAGGCATCTCTTTCCATGCAAAATGCAAAAGAAACTCCCAAGAAACTGCGTCGCTAATGATGTTTAAATATTACTAGTGCTGAATGCTTGACTCTGCTCAAAATTGATTGTCAATTTTCTGTCCCTTTTCTAAACCCAACATTTAGGCCTCTCAGGACTTTGATTAACATAAAAATGCTTGTCAGAATAACCAACAATAAAGGCTTGGATCAAGAGCAGTATCATCCAAGGTCTACCCTGTAATTGTCTGGTCATGTTTATGAAGTGTCCAAAATCTAGAGCATAATTTTATTTGTAACAACCAGCCTGCTCTTAAAAACTGCACATTCAACTGAAGAGCTGTAATCTGAATTCTTTATCATATAGTTAAAGGGGACGGCAACATTGCAAACAAGTGCATCTGAAATGCAAGCCCTTATTCAATAATGCAATATGCCGCAAATCAAATCCAATTCGAATGAAAAATAAGAAAGTTACAGATGCTTGTATAGTAGATAATAGAAAGCAATGGAGGGCGGCCATTTTTAGGCTTTGTGACGTCACACAGCCCTAATTAAATATGCATAAACAGAATAGCTTGTTTCCTGCAATTCATTTTAACTGTGTTTGCATTTTCATTGATTCTTCTGTTGAAAGTAGATGATTTTGAAAAAAATCTGTTTGTTTAGCATCGAATTGGGGATTTTATTGGCTTTTCAAAATTTACAGGAAGTAAATTAATATTCAAAATGGTGGCCTATATTGACTTAAGTTAATGTAAGACAGAATTTTGATTTTCAAATTGCTTTAACTTTCTTATTTTATATCCAATTTTAATCAGGTTTGAGGCAGATTACATTGTTTAATAAGGACTTGCATGTCAGGCTCACCTGCTTTTAATGTTGCTGTCCCCTTTAAGCATTATTCTAGTATCTATTTAACATCATTAGTCTTCCAGTTTCGTTAGGGACGTGACATGAGCAAACAAGGTCAAGGTCACAGAAATCAAGAGGTACAGCTACTATAAATAACTCACTGCATCGTCAAGATCAATTGTAGACGCTGGACCAAAATCAATATCTTGAAGTTCATCATCATCTGGCTTTTAATTGACAAGTATAAATTAATAATCAATTAAAATATTCTTAACTCGTTCCCTTCTAAAGTGGTGACTTATACTGTCTTTAGGCCAAAAAAATATGTGTGTTTCAGCTTACATGAAATGTTAAAATAGGGACAGTAGGTAGGATTTTTAAAGTATTTTTTTTTAAATTTTTATATGGGGAAGATGGGGAAATAATATGACCGAACCAGGAAATCCCTTTGAAATTCCCTAAAAATGCTTTAAAAAATTAGGATCAGGGGCAAAAACTTAGGCACAGTCAGGTAACCTGAAACACACATTTTTTTATTTTAGGACTTAAATTATCTTTGAGAACGGTTTGAATCAAGACCAGGCACTGAGGTAATAAAACTTTTTCTACTCAACTAAGCTGAGCACGGAATTTATCCTGCTCATAAATGTTAAAATGCCAATTGTTGGCATTTTAACATTTATTAGCATGATAAATACAACATTACATCTATTAGCATGATAAATACAACATCTGAGAGACTTAAAGCAAGGAACTTCTTTATTAAATTCTGTCGGTATTTTAGTTTTTATGAGCAGTTGACATTTCATGCTTAGTTGAGTTGAGCATGAAAAAAGTTTTATAACCTCGGGGCCAGGCCTGACAAAATGTCAGGCTCAATCTGGATCCAAATTTTATGACAGTCTAATGATACTCTTGAAAGATTTTTCGAAAAAAGTTTACTTCGGAAAAAATGACAGGAAACAAAATGGCATACAAAATTACCCATCATGCAAAAAAGTTGATTTGAGCAACTCTATATTAAAATGGTACATATATAAATTGAATTTAATTTGAATTTACAAGCAGCAGACTTCAAATATCACAAAGCAAGCACACTTGGTGTTTAATTTCCCACAAGTGATATTTAAGATCATTTAAAACCTGGTATAAAAAAGTGTCAGGTCTTCTCAAATATGGAGCAATGTCCTCAGTTCACAATATCCTAAAATACATTGTACTTGTCTCAGTGTTAAGTGTGAAATAATTATCAAGGACATGAAAATTCAAGAGACTTTCAAACAGTGCAACCATTTAATGTCAACTGCCAACCCTTTTTTTTTTTGTCATTTTGAGAGTGACATGCCAACTAACTCATGGAGATTGTCAAACTCCCCAGACATGTGGTGCACCCGTTCAATGTCAACCTCAGTTTCTGACTACAAACATTTTTAACCCTTAAAGCGCCACCTATAATTTGCAGCAGACGACAATTTCAAATTTTGTTGTTTTTTCAAAAATAACAAATAAGGCATGATATTTCATGATAATCGTCTGCTGGCAGACGATTCCATTGAAATATTATACCTTATTTTTTCATAAATAAGGAAAGATGTTGCAAAATTAGTCGTCTGCTGCAGTCGTGATTGGCGCTGAAAGGGCCAATCATATGAAAGGGACATGCCATCACAGGGGACCGTCAAACTTCCCAGACCATTCAATGTAAAAATCAGTGTTAGACTGCCAACATTTTTTAAGAGGGACATATCAAAATGGGACTGTCAAACTCCCCAGACATCAGGATCACCCATTCAATGTCAAAGTAAGTTGAGGACTGCTTGCTTTTTTTGATCATTTGATAGGTGCATGCTTATAAAAGAGACTTTTTAACTACCCAAACAACAAGTGCCAGTCAAACATATAAGTGAGGTGCTGGATAGTATTACTACCCAGAACTTTACTATACATTGGGTTGTTTTAATATCTATACTCCCCAAAATATATTGAGTACTTGGTAGTACTACTGCCTTACACCTTTCCTTTATTCTGAAAAGTTATATTTTAAGTTTAGGTTATGGGTAATGTTGTTGTTGTTGTTGTTGTTGCTGTTGTTGTTGTTGTTGTTGTTGTTGTTGTTGTTGTTGTTGTTGTTGTTGTTGTTGTTGTTGTTGTTGTTCCTTTGCAAATATTTTGCTTACATGCATCCAATTAATCTGATTTTTTTTTCAGAAAGCTCTTACTTATATCAATTTCAGAGAGAAATGTTGGTTGGTTGGTTTTGTTGCTTTACGTCCCAAGTCAACAGCTATGGTCATTGCGGGACGGTCAGTTCACCTAACCACACTTTTTCCTGGGCAGGCTTGAACAAGCGGTTAACCAGTAATTTGGACAAACCATTCCTCAAAGGAAGAAATTTTAGTTTAATGTCCAAAATTTGCATTTGGCAAATCTGAGTGCAACAATCAAGAAAAATTCTTACCCAGTTATAATCTCTATTCCTTGACATCTTATGGTCAAGTTATTTTTGTTGACACCTTTTCAATCTGTAGCCTGAAAAAAAAGATGAACAAAAATAATTTGCGTAAAAGTGAGATTATTTTCTTATCCATCAGTTAAAACATGTGTTTTGGGTGCCCAAAAGAACCGTCTCATCATGACGGTTCTTTTGAGTACCCACAACATAGGTTTTGGTTGAGATATAAGAAAATTAATTTTCAGTTACACACTCTTATCTGGAGGCTCGCTGAAAAAAAGATAAGAAAATATTTCATACATTTGACCCATTAATGACAGATGCCAACTTAAGCTAAATTACAGTTTATTCAGGGCTTTTCCAGCAATTTTGGGAAAAGACCCCTGGCCACAATTGGGAAAAAAAACTTTTTGTGGCTTCTCCATGGGTAGTAACCAGTACTGGGCCGGGAGGGTTTATTAATAGTGTATGTATTTTATGACGGGAACTCCCGAAAGGCTCAACCGAAAGTGTTTTTTTTATTGGGAAAAAATGATCAACTTTACAGCAATATTGGGAGAAATTAATGACATAGAACATAACAAGGGTAGCAAAATATATATGCATCCTCAAAATCAAGTCATTTTAGATTGTAATATGTCAAGCATACCACTTAAGCACAAGTGTTTAAGTATCATTCTGATATGGGTCACTGTTTCTCATTCTCATAAGTAAGTAGTAGTGGTTTTTATTTTTTTACTTTTCTTAATTGGGAAAAACAGACATGGTATTGGGAAAAAAGGTGGCAACCTTTAATTGGGAATGGGGCCGAAATTCGACCCCTAGAGAAGGGCAGAAAATGCCCTGCATTTATGACAGATGCCAACCTTCTTTGAAATCTTTTAGCTAATTTCAGTTTATTAAAACTATTCTTTGCTGATGGTATTCCTGAAAGAATTTTTTGAAAACATTTATTTTGAAAAACAATTACCCAGCATGCAACAAGTTTACTCATAGAATATAGTTCTTTTTTGAACTCTTTACCTACAAGTGTTGTCTGCACACCTTTGCAAACAGTATGGATCCAGATCAGGCCTGATCAGGATCCAAACGTTTTGACACTCTGATGGTATTCTTAAATGGATTTTTTTTTTTTTTTTTAAATTGAAAATCACCCGCACATGCAAAATTACTCTAGAGAAAATAAAAGTGACATCATTGTAAACAAATGTGTGCCACTGTAAAGAAAAAAGAAGAAAAATGGCCACAAAAAGCACCACTGATTAAATTTTTATCAGCGGTGCTTTTGTGTGGCCCATTTTAGTTATCTTCTTTTTTTCTATTGTAAGACCTTGAGTGTACCCTCTTCAATTTGTGCTTACAATGAGTGACAGAGGCGGCCTGGTGCACCGTTAAACTGGTTTAAGTCCTCCAGTAAAAGATTTTACTGACCGTTCGAAGGCGGTACTTCTTTTGTGGATCTTTTATGTTTTTTCTGTCTTGTGTTTGCTATGACTGTAAGCGTCTGTTTATATGTGCCTTGTGGTCACCTGCTGTGAAAGGGCTGACCTCATGGCTCTCGTTTGTGGTGTCTTTAATACTGTGAGTTTGTTACTTTCCCATTGGTATCCTGGGTCAGATGTGGTACTTGATTGTATCGATTCCCGATCTTTGCACCCTTACTTACTCTGAGTGCAAACTGATATAGGCCAAAGTTGTTTTTTCGTCCCATATTGCAACTTAAATTTATTCAAGGTCTGTTTAGAAAAAAAGAACTGTTTTAATAATAAACTGTGAGACAACAATAAGATAATATTACAAAACTCTTTACCTGTTGCTTACATTTGCAAACAGTTTAACAGGAAAAGAAGGAAAAGTAGGGCCCCGCTTGAAAGCCTGTAATTATGAAATGCTTTTGCTTGTGTCTGCAAATTACCTGCTTAATCAACTAACAATAAGGTCAAGTATCTATCCTGATAAAATAGTTTTATGCCAAGTTTCAAAGGAATTTGTTATATGCACTTTCATCAAAATCTGAATATGCACTTTCATCAAAATCTTGAAGAGCAGACTAGACAAAAATTTTTTTTTTTGTTTCAATTGGGGTTAACTCTTAACCTGCATGTCTCATCTTCTTACAGTCTTTACAAACAGTTTCGACCCATATCAGAGCCGACAGTGTATTGGGCCTAATATGGATCCAAACAGTTTGACGCTTATTTTTTATATTTTCTATTTTTTCATTTTTCAAAAAAGTTGATTTTGAAAAAAAAAAACAGATGCCAACGAATTTTTTTTTGAAAAAATTACCCAGCATGCAAAGAGTTAAAATCAGGCCAAATAAAAAAAATAAGTATGTTTCGTGTAATGGGTCTGAAAAGTTTAGCTAGGGTATAGGCACACATATTTTTTTTAATTATTTTTTATTTCTGGAAAAAAAATATAATTTTATGCATTTTGAAAGGCAAATGCCTTTCAAAATGCTTATAATTATATTTTTTCCAGAAGACCTGAAAAAAATCTAGGTTTCACCAGTTAATTTAGGTAGGATCGGGTAACCCTAAACACTGTTTTTTTTTTATTTGGCCTCATCACTTTCAACAAGTGATATCCTTCATATACTGCATCACAACAGTATTATGTCTGGACACTTTGCGTCAGCCTCCAAACAAAAGTGTACATGTATAGAAAAACTTTTTTTCTTATTTCTCAACCAAAACATATATGATCATATATTCTGATCACAGACTATACAAGAAGTATCTTTATAAAAAGATATTTGTCAAAGCTTCATGTTCAAATTTTATATAGCCACCTTTTAATATATCCAAGTAAAATGAATCCCCACTATATAACTGGAACGAAATAAACCCTTGTTTAATTTGATTCTTTACGTTCCAGTCAACAATTTTTCAGTTATATCGGGACAGGTCTTCCTGGGTTGAACAAATACTAAGCAAGGATCAATGTGTCTTACTCAAGGACACATTGCAATGACACCGGTGCGGCTCGAACCCGCAACCCCTTGGTCTTGAGTCAAGCAATCTACCACTGAGCCACTGCGCTCCCTATATGGGAAACCCCTAAATGGTTACTTTCACCAACAGTGCAGACCCAGATGAAATGCCGCATTATGCAGCATTTCATCAGGATCTACAATGTTTGTATAGGTAAAAAATAACTTAAGACAACAAAAAAACATTATTTTGTTGATATTATAACCCGACACCCCTAGATATGTACAATGGACTATCCCAAGTTTATTGTATCAAAACCAGAAGGAAGAGGCCATTTCTATACAAAGGGTTAAACAAAGTGTGCGCTAACAGGTACATGTGCACTATATAGGTCAAACATGGTAAAAAAAACATTATCAAATGAAAAATGCAGGCTGTCCGAAAAAATATTTTTTAAATTCACTCGTGAAATCACTACTGGGCATTATCACTTGAAATGTTTAGTTGGCTAGTTTTACTTCACAACAAAAAAATGAGGACATCATACTTATATTATTCCCCTCCCTTCCACTGAATCATTCAAGAATGGTTGTTGTCAGTTACAAGTGAAAGTATGTTCACAAAGTACTGGTTAACTGCTTGTTCAAGCTTGCCCAGGAAAAAGTGTGGTTAGGTGAACTGACCATCCCGCCATGACCATGACATAAAGCAACAAAACAAACATCTTGACCTACCAAGGGTTGCGATTGTCTAATCTAACCCTTGGCCTCACAGCTTTGATTTTCTCTGATTGAATACGTCATAAGCCGAAAATAGTAACAATTAATATGATCAATCACAAAGCGGTGCAAAAAATCGAAAAACACCAGGCCTCCAGATAAGACGGCGTGATTAATTTACATTCAGTTTTCTTATTTAACAACTAACATGTGTGTTTAATGCGCTCAAAAGAACTGTTACATTAAGATGATATTTTAAGCACCCATTACATAATTTTGAACTTAATTATAGAAGAAAAATAAATAATTTTTACGACAAAAATCTGTGCTTATCTGGACTTATGGAACCTTAGCAGGCGATGCACATCAGATGTCGATAAACTGCTTCATTTAATCTGATTGGCAGGAAGGGATTATCGAAAAAATCCTTCCTGGCATTTTCATTGGTCGATTAGTCTGCGCTTATAATAAATTTTGAGGGTCGCGAGGCGAAGGGTTTGTCGAAAGGTAGATACGACGAAACCTTCGCTGGTGAAGATGCAAAACAAACAAATCATACTTATATAAAATTATATAATTCTATTTTGTCTTTGAGCGAGTTAAAAATTGCTGGCACTACAAAAACTTTACAGATTGAACTTTAAATATTACCGGTACGTCCTTTTGCTTGCGCTGATGAAAATGTTGTCTAGTAGCTAGCTAGCTAGACTATAGTGCAATTTAGCACCAGATTGATCATTTTACTTGGCGAATACATGCAAAGAGTATGGACCCAAATCAGACTAATCCAAATGTTGCCTGGATCTGAGGATCCATTTAGGGGATAACTGTATTCAAAATTTTCATTTTGGGAGGTATATCATTGGATATACGGTCCGAAATTCAGTTTTACGGCCACGCGTAAGCGGAGCCGTAAAACGTGATTTCCGAACGTATATCCCACGATATACCTCCCCAAATGAAAATTTTGAATATGGTTATCCCCATTCTAATGCACTATTAAAATTTTCCCTTCAAAAAAACAGCGAAAATGTACTTTATTGCGCCTTTTCATCAAGCGGCTGCCAGCTGCATAAAACCGCTTGCCAGCTGCATATATTCACTTGCCAACCAATGAAAAGTGACGTTACGTAATGACGTCGGGTTTCCGACAGTATATCGCAGGATATACTGTCGCAAATTTATGACGTTATCCAATCAGACGTCGCGTTGCATTTGCAAGTGCAATAGAATAACTGTTTGACATATTCTTATGGTATTCCTGAGAGTATTTTTTTTCAAAAAGCTGATTTTGAAAAATATCAACAGACACCAAAAAATCCAGAAAAAAATCCTAGCATGTTAAGAGTTTAACCCTTACAGCGCCACCTATAATTTGCAGCAGATGACAATTTCAAATTTTGCTGTTTTTTTCGAAAATAACAAAGGCATGATATTTCATGAAAATCGTCTGCTGGCAGACGATTCTCATGAAATATCATTCCTTATTTCTTTTGAAAATTATGAAAGATGTCGATAAAAATTTGCCGTCTGCTGCAGTCGTGATTGGCGCTTTAAGGGTTAACTTTCCTTGCTAGCAGCAATTTTTTTCATCTTTTTTTCAAAAAGTTGATTTTGAAAACATTTCAGATGAAGAAAAAAATCGAGGAAAAATCCCAGCAGTAACGAGTTAATGTGATAAGAAAATAGATTTAATTTACCTGAAAATTTGATAAGATCCTGAACATTTAAAGTAAAACAAAGGCAAAAGTTGAAAGTTAATTTCTATGAACTATAAAAAGCCATATGACATATCATGCCAAAAAATCCCTTACAGTCAGTTTCTGTCTAAATTTTGAAAAACCATGATTTTTACAATCAGATAATAAACTTTAATATATTTTATTATCACATGACGTCGTGTCTGGGAGTGATATAATGCCATGCAATATAATCGATACACCACTAGTGATTTACAGATTTAATAACGTTACGTAATGAATTCCATCATAAAAGATGGAAAAATCTTGACGTTTTCACACCAAAAATGCAATTTTTCAGCTATTTTAATGTCATGTGATAAAAAGAATATAACACTTGTGCTCCTGTGTTATTGAATTTATTAAATGAGTTGCGAAAAAGCCATAAAATGCTTGGCAAGCCTCACATTTTATCTCTTTTTTGCAACTCGTTTAATAAATTCAATTAAATATGAACACTCATGTAAGATCCTTTAACCATATTTCTTACCCTTCCTTGATCTGAAACTCTTCTTGTAGCTATACTGTGCAGCCTGATCGGGATCTTCGTTGTCTGCAAAAGCAAAAAATATTTTGTCAAAAGCAAGAAGTAGCTTTTTCTAAAAACACGGCTAACTTAATTTATTTCGAAAGGAAGTAAAATGATGAAATTTACACCAACAGCGAAATTACAAAACCGCAAACAGGTAGATGACCAGTCCTTCGCAAATATAACGGATGACAACATTTGCATTCTTAACCCTTAATGCGCCAATCCCGACAAAATTTTCTGCTTTTCTCGTCTGCTGAAATGTTTATGGCAAACAGTGTGGACCCAGATCCTATAGGAGCAGTCATTTCTGGATTGACACTGTTTGCTTCTATACTTGATTTGTCAGTAATGCTAGGCAGTTATTTGCAGCAGACGACTTCAGCAGATGACATTTTCAGATCCATTATTTCTTGGCGCTTTAAAGGTTAACACTTCAAGTGACAATCACAACACAAGCAGACACAAGTTTGGTGACATTAAGTTTTTTAGCCGAAATTAAGCTTGACAACTCATGTGAATTGTCTATTAGCAGATTCTTAAAGCAAAAGAATCTTAAATTGCCGTCTGCTACAAATGGTACTTCAGGATTACTTCAAGTGACAATCGTCACATAAGCAGCCGACAGCTCAGAGCTCTCTTGCGTGGAATGCAAAGGTTTTAATTCAGCGCGTCCCAGGATGCAACAGTACTGCAGACTTATCATTAAAAATAGTGTTCTGGAGTTGGACTCATTGATTAGGAAACAGCGAGTCCCAGGACCCACAAGTCCAAAATTGTAAATGAATCACTGGCCAAGTGATGCATGCAGGGTACTTCTTCATGCTCATGCTTTCATTGTCGTCTGCTGAGGTCTAAGGTAGTTACAGTTTCTAATTTCTGGAACCTTCCGTTAGTTATGCTAATAGGTCAATTAAAGGCGTTATTCAATCTTGAGACAAAATTGTATCTTTAATTGAGTTTGTGTATCATCGAAAAAGGAAAATTATCAGGCCTTGAACTAAAACATGATTCATTTTATTTAAATTTGTTTGTACATAATAGATACAGCTATATCTAAGGATAAAACCTTACAAAAAAAATAAAATTACAGTAAAAACTGTGTAAAACAGCCACTCTCAAAAAGACTGAATATTGGTTTTCAAGACAAATTATCGCTTAATGCAGGTCAAAAGTATTGCAGAATGCTCCATTCTGCAATATTTTCGACCATCATTAAGGTACCACTTGTCATTAAGATCTTTGCTTTGTCTATTTTTGAGTGGCTGTTCTACACAGGTTTTACTATAATGGGAGTGACTCACAAGTGACCAAGCTACATAGACCGGCAAGATCACAGTCTGATCTCGAGTTGTGTTTCTGACATGTACAAAATGTCTAAGAAGTACGCGAGTGTCATTAAATTAGGGCACTGGGCTATCTTCATATCAGCAAGTTAAAACACAGATTTTGGTATTTGTGTTGATATTTTACGTCCTAGTCAACAATTTTTCAGGTATGTCAGGATATTTTCCCGTCGTCCTGGTTTGACCAGTTATATCTAAGCAGTGGATATCATAAGGTGTCTTGTTCAAGGACACAACACTGCCTCCAGTGAGTCTCGAACTAGAGACCCTTTGATCCCAAATCTAACACTATACCACTGAGCCATTGCGCTCCTCAATGTCCTCATAGATTTTGGTATTGATGCATCTGACCAAAACATTTCAAGCCTCTAGCCCTACTAGAAAGCTGTGAGATGACAACAGCTTTAGAGATGTGCAATTTGCAGCAGGCTTGGAAGCACCGAAGATGGGTTCATAAATAACTGGCTTCTTGGAAGCACCCTAGATGGGTAAATAATAAACTGGCTTCTTGGAAGCACCACAGATGGGTTAATAATTAACTGGCTTCTTGGAAGCACCGCAGATGGGTTAATAATAAACTAGCTTCTTGGAAGCACCACAGAAGGGTTAATAATAAACTAGCTTCTTGGAAACACCACAGATGGGTTAATAATAAACCAGCTTCTTGGAAGAACCGCAGATGAGTTAATAATAAACTGGTTTCTTGGAAGCATCTCAGAGGAGTTAAAAATAAACTGGCTTCTTGGAAGCACCGCAGAGGAATTAATAATAAATTGGCTTCTTGGAATACCGCAGAGGAATTAATAATAAACTGACTTCTTGGAACACCACAGAGGAGTTTATAATAGACTGGCTTCTTGGAAGCACCGCAGAGGAGTTAATAATAAACAGGCTTCTTGGATGCACCGCAGAGGAGCTAATAATAAACTGGCTTCCTGGAAGCATCGCAAAGGGTTAATAATAAACTGACTTCTTGGAAGCACCGCAGATGGGTTAATAGTTACTGGATTCTTGAAAGCATCACAGAGGAGCAAATAATAAACTGGCTTCTTGGAAGCACCGCAGAGGAGTTAATAATAAACTGGTTTCTTGGAAGCACCACAGATGGGTTAATAATAAACCAGCTTCTTCGAAGAACCGCAGATGAGTTATTAATAAACTGGTTTCTTGGAAGCATCTCAGAGGAGTTAAAAATAAACTGGCTTCTTGGAAGCACCGCAGAGGAATTAATAATAAACTGGCTTCTTGGAATACCGCAGAGGAATTAATAATAAACTAGCTTCTTGGAACACCACAGAGGAGTTTATAATAGACTGGCTTCTTGGAAGCACCGCAGAGGAGTTAATAATAAACAGGCTTCTTGGATGCACCGCAGAGGAGCTAATAATAAACTGGCTTCCTGGAAGCATCGCAAAGGGTTAATAATAAACTGACTTCTTGGAAGCACCGCAGATGGGTTAATAGTTACTGGATTCTTGGAAGCATCACAGAGAAGCAAATAATAAACTGGCTTCTTGGAAGCTACGCAGAGGAGTTAATAATAAACTGGTTTCTTGGAAGCACCGCAGAGGAGCTAATAATAAACTGGCTTCCTGGAAGCATCGCAAATGGCTAATAATAAACTGGCTTCTTGGAAGCACCGCAGATGGGTTAATAGTTACTGGATTCTTGGAAGCATCACAGAGGGGTTAATAATAAACTGGCTTCTTGGAAGCATCGCATAGGGGTTATTAATAAACTGGCTTCTTGAAAGCACCGCAGATGGGTTATTATTTAACTGGCTTCTTGAAAGCATCGCGGAGGGGTTAATAATAAACTGGCTTCTTGGAACACCGCAGACGTATTAATAATGAACTGGCTTCTTGGAAGCATCGCAGAGGGGTTAATAATAAACTGGCTTCTTGGAACACCACAGAGGGGTTAATGATAAACTGGCTTCTTGGAAGCATCGCTGGGGGTTGATAATAAACTGGCTTCTTGGAAGTATCACAGAGGGGTTAATAATCAACCCCTCTGCGATAATTCCAAGTAGCCAATAATTAAACCCTCTCCGATGCTTCCAAGAAGCCAGTAAATAACACTGTGATGCTTCCAAGAAGCCAGAAATCAACCCCTCTGCCATGCTTGCAAGAAGCCAGTAATTAAGCCCTCTGCGATGCTTCCAAGAAGCCAGTAATTAACCCTCTGCGATGCTTCCAAGAAGCCAGTAATTTACCTCTCTGTGATGCTTCCAAGAAGCCAGTAATTAACCCTCTGCAATGCTTACAAGAATCCATTAATTAAGCCCTCTGCGATGCTTCCAAGAAGCCAGTAATTAACCCTCTGTGATGCTTCTAAGAAGCCAGTAATAAACCCTCTGCAATGCTTCCAAGAATCCAGTAATTAACCCTCTGCAATGCTTTCAAGAATCCATTAATTAAGCCCTCTGCGATGCTTCCAAGAAGCCAGTAATTTACCTCTCTGTGATGCTTCCAAGAAGCCAGTAATTAACCCTCTGCAATGCTTACAAGAATCCATTAATTAAGCCCTCTGCGATGCTTCCAAGAACCCAGTAATTTACCTCTCTGAGATGCTTCCAAGAAGCCAGTAATTAACCCTCTGCAATGCTTTCAAGAATCCATTAATTAAGCCCTCTGCAATGCTTCCAAGAAGCCAGATATTAACCCTCTGCGATGCTTCCAAGAAGTCAGTAATTATCCCTCTGTGGTGCTTGCAAGAAGCCAGTAATTAACCCTCTGCAATGCTTCCAAGAATCCATTAATTAAGCCCTCTGCAATGCTTCCAAGAAGCCAGATATTAACCCTCTGCAATGCTTCCAAGAAGTCAGTAATCAACCACTCTGCAATGCTTCCAAGAATCCATTAATTAAGCCCTCTGCAATGCTTCCAAGAAGTCATTAATTAAGCCCTCTGCGATACTTCAAAGAAGCCAGTAATTTACCTCTCTGAGATGCTTCCAAGAAGCCAGTAATTAACCCTCTTTGATGCTTCCAAGAATCCATTAATTAAGCCCTCTGCGATGCTTCCAAGAAGCCAGTTATTAACCCTCTGCGATGCTTCCAAGAAGTCAGTAATCAACCACTCTGCAATGCTTCCAAGAAGTCAGAAATTAACCCCTCTGCAATGCTTTCAAGAATCCATTAATTAAGCCCTCTGCAATGCTTCCAAGAAGCCAGTAATTTACCTCTCTGTGATGCTTCCAAGAAGCCAGTAATTAACCCTCTGCAATGCTTCCAAGAATCCATTAATTAAGCCCTCTGCGATACTTCCAAGAAGCCAGTAATTTACCTCTCTGAGATGCTTCCAAGAAGCCAGTAATTTACCTCTCTGTGATGCTTCCAAGAATCCATTAATAAAGCCCTCTGCGATGCTTCCAAGAAGCCAGTTATTAACACCTCTGTGATGCTTCCAAGAAGCCAGTAATTAACACCTCTGCCATGCTTCCAAGAAGCCAGTAATCAACCACTCTGCAAGGCTTCCAAGAAGTCAGTAATTAACCTCTCTGTGATGCTTCCAAGAAGCCAGTTATTAACCCCTCTGCGATGCTTCCAAGAAGTCAGAAATCAACAACTCTGCAAGGCTTCCAAGAAGTCAGTAATTAACCCTCTGTGATGCTTTCAAGAAGCCAGTAATTAACACCTATGCGATGCTTCCAAGAAGTCAGTAATTTACCTCTTTGTGATGCTTCCAAGAAGCCAGTTATTAACCCTCTGCGATGCTTCCAAGAAGTCAGTAATCAACCACTCTGCAAGGCTTCCAAGAAGTCAGTAATTAACCCCTCTGTCATGCTTCCAAGAAGCCAGTTATTAACACCTCTGCCATGCTTCAAAGAAGCCAGTAATCAACCACTCTGCAAGGCTTCCAAGAAGTCAGTAATTAACCCTCTGTGATGCTTTCAAGAAGCCAGTAATTAACACCTATGCGATGCTTCCAAGAAGTCAGTAATTTACCTCTCTGTGCTGCTTCCAAGAAGCCAGTTATTAACCCCTCTGTGATGCTTCAAAGAAGCCAGTAATTAACCCTCTGCGATGCTTTCAAGAAGCCAGTAATTAACCCCTCTGCGATGCTTCCAAGAAGTCAGTAATTAACACCTCTGCAATGCTTTCAAGAATCCATTAATTAAGCCCTCTGCGATGCTTCAAAGAAGCCAGTAATTAACCCCTCTGTGATGCTTCAAAGAAGCCAGTATTTAACCCTCTGCGATGCTTTCAAGAAGCCAGTAATTAACTCCTCTGCGATGCTTCCAAGAAGCCAGAAATAAACCCCTCTGCAATGCTTCCAAAAAGCCAGTGATTAACACCTTTGCGATACTTCCAAGAAGCCAGTAATTAACACCTTTGTGATGCTTCCAAGAAGCCATTAATTAAGCCCTCTGCGATGCTTCCAAGAAGCCAGTAATTAACCCCTCTGGGATGCTTCCTAGAAGCCAGCAATTAACTTTAGCGATGCTTCCAAGTAGATAAACAATTAATTGATAATAATTCATAGGTCAAGTTAAGCTAAATTTTTATGGGTAAAAATGTGATTAATTTCTTAGCCATGATTATGACCATCATAAACATTTTTTGGAGCTCAAAAGATCATGAGACCCCACAACATATGTTTTGGTTGAGTGAGCAGAAAATTAATTTTCAATTACACTCTTATCTGCATGGAGGCCTGAAATTTTATTAATTTAATCATATGAAAAGGTATATACTAAAGTCATGAGCTGAGCGTATGACCTGAGTTTAAGACCTGACTCTATAGATGAGAATGTGAATGAACTGAATTTTTGCATCAATTATAGGAAAATAGGTCTATGGCAGTCTCCACAAATGTTTTTGACCAGGTCCAGCCAGTTAGCCTCTTTTGTAAAATCTGACTCTGTTCCAAGTTTTAATTATAATGTCACAGTTAAAGGACTTTCCAAACAAATAATCTACTGTAGATTATGCAAGATTAAAATGCCAAAATTTTAGTGATAACTGATTAGCAAAATGGTAATCCCACTCTCTTATCTTGCCTGTCATTTACACATTTCTTCTCCTGGGCCCCATTTCATAAAACTGCTTATGAAAACTTTCTTTGTATATTTACAATGTACATGTACATGTACTTGAAAAACCTTGTATAGCTCTGATACAACAGATGTCTGTGGCATAAATCAAATCGAATTTATTCATGCTCTATAGATACGCCTTCCAAACGATCTAATGCTCAATCGCTGGTGAATTTTTTTTCAAAAATGCTTTACGTAGAGAATCAAAAATCGAGGAATGTCATGCACTAGCCTGTGGATTTCTATGTTTGTGGTATAAAAAAGATTTACTTTTCGCGTAATACAGGTGTGTCCAACAGGAACTAGTCTATTGCGCGAAAAGTAAAAATTACATAATGAGAATACTTTCTGAGTTCGTATTTTTACTACAAGCTTTAGAATCCATAGGCTATTGCATGACATTTCCCGATTTTTGATGTCCTTCCTCAGATAGCTGTTTTTCATATTCAATTAGATGTTGAGCATTAGATCATTTGGTAGGCGTGATAAGTGCGCACAGGATCTCCAGTGAGAGCATGTTTTAGAAACAGACTAATTACAAGCCAATGGAAATTTAAGCTCCACCTTCTAGCTACGACATCTTGGTTTTTTCATTGCTGTGACTTATTCAAATATTTCACCATAACATCAAACAGAAAAATCTAGACCATGCCAGAGCAGCATAACCATTTTTTTCAGGGGCAAGTAAGAAAAAATATCTCATTTTTTTTTGGGGGGGGGGGGGGTTAACTCTTTACTTCATAGGCAATTTTCATATCAAGACATCATTTTCTTTTTTTAGACAACTGTGAGTGAATCTTTTTTTTATAAAAATCAAAGTTTTCAATTTTTTTGAAAATATTATGGAAAATGGAGCATATGCTCCATTTTCCATGATATTTTCATTCGGAAAAAATACATGATATTCTAAAGGTGTCAAAAGGCGTTACAATTATGGAGTATGTAAAGGGTTAAAACAAAATGCTTTATCTCAGGGTTATGATTAAGATGGTGAAAGATACATCAAAACTTATAAATGAATTGTTTATTTAGCTGTTAATGTCAACTTAATCGTGATAGTAAGATAAACAACCAAAGATAATAGGGGACCTTACAACAGGTGGTGCAGAGGGTCAGGGGGCATTTTATGCATTAGGCTTGTGCATTGCATTCTCAAAATTCAACATTTTATTTATGCCCTCTCTCTTCCATGTAACATTCATGCATTGCAATTTTGCAATGAAGTTGTAACAAAGCCTCCAGAGATGACTGTGGGATTGAAAACTAATTTTATTATTTCTCAACCAAAACATATGTTTTGGGTACTCAAAAGAACGGTCTCAATGAGATGGTTCATTTGAGCACCAAATACACATTTTTAAACTGATGGTTAAGAAATTAATCACATTTTAAACTCAAAAAGTTCACTTTAGTTAACTTGTAAACCTATGTAACAAGTTGACTTTTAGGAGTTCTTATGTTAAGCTTATTATTCCAAATATGAATGTGGGTTCTACTTGCATACTTGAAAGTATCTATATTATCTATATTGTATAACATGTATAATAGGATAAAAGAACAGGCTTATGTAATGCATTTAAGATTTACTAGGATGAGAAACCATATTAAGACATTGAAGTTTTAAAGCTTAACAACGTTGGAGTAGTTAAATGGATAAGGGACCATTTTAGCTGTGGTGGTACAAACCTTGATTGTCTCTTTGCATGCTTGGTAATTTTTCACACTTTTATTGTCGTCTGCTGACTTTTTTCAAAATTAACTTTTTCAAAAAATTCTTTCAGGAACACTATCAGAGTGTCAAACAGTTTGGATCCAGATCAGGACCGACGTTTTGTCGGTCCTGGTCTGGGTCCAAACTGTTTGCAAAGGTTAACAGCAGACGACAAAAGTGCCGTCGTAAGGAAAGAGTAAACAACGTTGGAATACATGTAGTTATCAATAAGGGACCATTTAAGCCACATGGCAGTACAATCCTTGATTAAAGATGATAAATCGCAAATAGGGCAACCTCTTAAGGTTAAAGATTACAATAATATGAATCTACTTTTCACTATTTACAAGCTGAAGTTATCATAAGTTTTGACAGATAAGTATTAGTATTAGGCCAGACTAAGTTTATTCTACGTTTATAGCATTGACAAGCTGGCAGGTACATGTAGGCAATACAAAGATTTTAACTAAAAAGAAAAAAAATCATTGTTTACAAAGGAAAAATAAAGTTTGACATTTTATGCGATTCCAATGAGATATCAAAAAGTAAGTGAGTATGATCAGGAACTACTACAATCACTAACTGCAGACCAACCCAGGACACAGTGAGGAAGAGTCACAAAACATTTATAGTAACAATACATCTGTAAGACAATAACCAGCTTTCTCTTCCTCTTCAAGATGATTGCAAAACTAGAATGGACACAAAGTAATGCATAACAATACAAATACAAACACAGAACTCCCACAAACAATGGGAAGTACTGTGATTAAACACTAGATCAACAACAACAGAACCACCGCCTTAGAACGGACAGCAGCCTAAGCCCCGGGTGTGTGTAAGTGGGGGGGGGGGGGGGGGGGGGAGGGGGTAGGGGGGTCTTATTTTGTTTCTACAGATCTGAGAAGCAATTTCGTTAACAAAGTTTAAAAGCTGTCATCTGCTGCAAATTTTAGGAGACAACATAGGTTAATAGATAAACAAAATTTGAGCATGAAATTGTAAATATTTCCTTACCCATCAGTTTCAAAAAATGTTGTGGGTGCTCAAAAGAACCGTCTCATTGAGACGGTTCTTTTGAGTACCCACAACATATGTTTTGGCTGAGAAATAAGAAAATTATTTTTTTGTTACACACTCTTTACTGGATGCCTGTTTATCTCAGTCTGTCACTTTTCAAACTCATTATTTCTGACCAAGCGCTAAAGAATTGAAATGATTTTTGCCTTAATAAGTACATTTTAATGGGCAAAAGTTTAGCGGTGTTTTGGAACAGATTTCCTTTACAACAAAGTTTTTGGATTAAAAACACAAAATTCGACTTTTTTAAGAAAAGGGGTACAGGGGTTTTGGGTGTAGTTTTTATGACATTGAAGTGTAGGTGGTTACAAACTGGTCTACCCGACTTAAAAAACATCCAAACAATTGAAATTCTGCTTAGGGTAGATTGTTTACGCATTTTCAAAATTCTTGTATTTTTGAGATTTTTTTAAGATTTTTGAAATTCATCAGTAGCTCATACGAAAAGGTTAAATGCACACAACAAAATTGTCTGCCGCAATTACAGGTTGACCAGACTAAAAAAATATCTTCACTAATTCGTAAATACTTGTCTTCTATTTTTCCTACTATCGTATCAAGTGTGAGGCTTTTAGAGGCTATTCGAGATAGATCACCTAGATATATCTATATATGGCTTAATTCTCGCTAATTGATCATTATTCAGTCACTATCTGTAGCCTTTGTCAGTAATTATAGTGTCAGATTTCAAATCGCAATATCGCCATATAGACTAATCAACGGTATTTTTTTCTCCTGCAAAAATTGTTTTTTCTACAGAAAATTATCTAAGGAAAGGCTATCATGCTGAGGAGACTCATTCACTTGATTGGCATCTGGAAATACTCTTTAAGGGAGTGCATCCTGAAACCAAAACTTTACCTTCTTTATCATAGACGACTGTGGGCATTTTTTCTTAGCAGCAACAAGCCCTCTAAGCTTTTTCAAACCAAAAGTGCAATATTTCAACATAGTTTCAATATCATAAGATAAAAAGAATAGATGATTGCAAAACTAGACAGGACACTAAATACAAAACAAGGACCAATTACACACCTACCAATGCTCAACATCCAGTTGAGTATGAAAAACAACTGCTCATAAAGAAAATCAAAATCGGGGAATGTCATCCAACAGCCTATGGGTTCCTATGTTTGTGGTATAAATACAAGCTCAGAAAGTATTTTTACTTTTGGCGCGATAAACACATTCCTGTCAAAATCTGGTACACCTATTTTACGTAAAAAGTAAATCTGACAAAACACGAGAATTTTCTGACCTCAAATTTATACCACAAACCTAGGAATGCATAGGCTGTTGCATGACATTCCCTGATTTTTGTTTCCTTTCCTGGAGGAATTGTTTTTTATATTCAACCAGATGTTGAGCATTGGATTGTTTGGTAGGCGTGAATTACCCACAAACAATGGAAGCAACAATCATGACTAAGCAATGGCTCAACAACAAAAGAACCACCACCTTAGGGCAGACAGCAGCTGAAACCACTGGGGCACTTACCAGTAAATGCATTTTTGTAACTGGCCAAATCCATGCCCTAGATTCTGCAAAATTGGAGGCTATCTAACTTATAATAACGCAATGAAATCTGTAGTCAAATTCTTTATGTGTAGAATCCTCTCACTGAGATAACTCTTTTGAGTTTCCCCAACCTGGATCTTGTGTGTGATGTTTTCTTGTGTTTTGTCACTTTCCCAAGTGGTGTCCTGGGTCAGGTGTGGTATTTGATTGTATAGATTCCTGATCTTTGCCTAATCTTACTTACTTTGATAGCTAAAAATAATTCAGAACCACTCCCCCTTATCTAGAGAAAACATTATACAGTAAAACCTGTGTAAAACAGCCACTCAAAAGTAGACAAAACAAAGATCTTAATGACCAAAGGTAGCTTAATGAATGTCAAAAGTATTGCAGAATGCTGCAATACTTTTTGACCTGCATTAAGCGATAGATAATTGGCCTTGAAAACCAATTTTCGAACTTTTTGAGAGTGGTCGTTTTACACAGGTTTAACTGTAGACTTACCTTCTTCAACCTTGACCTTTGATTCTATGACCTCCAGGTGACCTTAGATGACCTCTATGTTCACACTTCAGTTTTCTTTAATCCTTTTTCTCTATAAAAATATTAGCTGTTGCTTCTTCAAAATCCAATTATAGTTTCCTCTACAATTTTCAAATTGGACAAATTTTCCGATACAAGAAAATGTCCTTTTAATTACACATGCGATGTATCACGTTTTTCATGTCATCTACAATTATCAGTTATGTCTACTGGCAAATTAATTCAATTGTCTATTTATTATCTCTCACTGAAAATAGGACAACAAACTTAAATGTCCATATCTGGTTAAAAGAATAACTGCTGCTGAAAATTAGTTCTGGAGTTTTATAGGTATTTTGCAAAAACATAAAACTGTCTCAAGTGCAAAATTGATTTTTCGATGTCCTGACCTTAAATTAAACTTTTTTCAATGTCTGTTAGGTAAACATCAAAATATAGCATATTTAAACATCAAACAGCCTTTGTATTGTTGTCTTTTTTACCCTCAAAGTTCAAACAAACGAAGTTGATATCAGCTACCTTAATATTTCTCTTTCACAATGCAGTCTTTTGCTACCCAGTGTTTCGAGCTACAGTGAAATATTTTGATTATCTTTGTTAATATTATTTCATCTTAATAACACTGTGAGTTTTAAAATTTCTAAGAATGCTATAGATTAAATTTGCAATAAGTGGCTTTGATTTGATTTGTACACAATTAAGTTCTCTGGAAATCGTCAATAAATTACCGGTAACTCGCAGCTTTTCAGCCTACAAACGACGTTCTGGTATTGCTATTAAAATGTATTGATAATAAATATGAATGTTGTCAATTTTATCGGTATTTTTTACAAAACTTTCTTCCGTGATTTGGATTTCTAATCTTAAAGCAATTTTATTTCAGTTCTGATATTTTTCCGCCGAGAGTGTCATGTTACTATCCACACTCCATGATTGATAGCTCGCTATCGTTTGTATCTTGACGAGATGTAATTCAGGTCGGAGAACGGATGCGTCCGCATTTAGCTGGTTTAGTCTTCTATTCTTGGGTAGCTGATTTTCATCTGCCTGAAAGTAGAATAGAAACACATTACAGTAAATATTCTAACATTTCACACACTAGATGCTTGCTTATAAGGCCTAGACAAACAAGGCAGACCCGGATCAGACTGCTTCTGAAGAAGCAGTCTGACCAGGGTCTTCCCTGTTTGCCATTTCGACAAGCATTCTGTGAATTCCAGCCCAGATAATCATCGTTTTATTTGAAAACAGAGAGAAAAGTGTTCAAATCTTAGAACATTTACGGTATAATGCATAGGTCAAGGTGGACAATTTTTTTTAGTATAAAATTGTAATTTTTTTCTTGCCCATCAGTTTGAACATATATTTTGGGTGCTCAAAAGAACTGTGTTTTTGAGTACCCATAACATGCATTAAAGTTGAGACGTAAGAAAAGTAATTTTCAGTTACACACTCTTAACTTGTGGCTTGTACTTTAACTCTTAGCATGCTGGGTAATTTTCTTGCTTTTCTGTTGTCCCATGCTGACTTTTTCAAAATTAACTTACAATGTACATATTAACAAATTATCTTGGGCTTCAAAAGGTTTGGATGCAGATCAGGATTGATCTGGGTCCAAACTACTTGCAAATTTAAGTTTTTCAGCAGACAACAAAAGTCACAGCTAGCATAGAAAATGTTTTAAAAACAATACCCTGGTTTAAAAACAGTGTAGATCCAGATCAGCTGGCTGCTGAAGCCAGATCACGAGATTAGCTGAAATTCATTAAATAATTTGTGTCTGTGGGTGCTTCGGCTTAAATACGTCATTTGGAGCAATTTTGGTAAGACCCCTGGCCAAAATTGGAAAAAATGATCGACTTAACATCAAAATTGGGAGAAATTAACGGCAACCAAAATAACAAGGGTAGCAAAATATATATTCAAAATCAAGTTATTTTTAGAATGTTTTATGCAAAGCATACCACTTTGAAGCACAAGTGTTTAAGTATCATTCTGATATGGGTCATTATTTCTCATAAGTAGTAGTGGTCGCTCAAAAAATAGTAAAAAAAATTTTTTTTACTTTTCTTTATTTGGGAAAAACAGAAATGGTATTGGGGAAAAAAAAGGTGGCTATTTTCGATTGGGAATGGGGCCAAAAATCGGCCCCTAGAGATGGGCAGAAAATCCTCTGAAGGACCACAGCTTAAAGTCTCATATGACAGACTGGAGAATGCCGGGAGTGATGGAGATTGGACTTGCAACCTTTGGTCAGGCCCTGATATAAAGTCTATAATGAGGGTTTTCCCCCAGAAAGGTTCAAATATAATTTTGTTTCTAAAATTAAATTGTTTTGTTTACTTCAAATTCCTAAAATACTTAATTTTCAAACAATTAAGCACAACGCCCATAAACATTTAGAGTGTTACAAATTTGTAAATATTTTCTTAACCATCAGTTAAAACCTATGTTTTGTGTGCTCAAAAGAACCGTCTTACTGAGACGGTTCTTTTGAGTACCCACAACATATGTTTTCGTCCAGAAATAAAAAAAAAACATTTTTAATCACCCCCTCTTTGTATATGTAAACCTGAATGTCACACAATAAAACAGGCAAAAAGTAAATGTATACTCAATGTATACTCACGTTTATTGAAGTTAGAAGATCAGTTCGGTACGCCTTTCAAAAAATGACAAATAAAGCTATAAATCAATAAAAGCTTGTATCACATCAAACAATTAACTTTTTTTCAAGGTCAAAAACCGATAGTAGTTTTGATCAACCCGACATAAATATCCGAAAAGATATCATCGTGACAGAGAGCACAGTTATGTTAGACTGATCCCAGAACACATAATGAATACCAAGAGCATATCATTTTTATCACTGAATTAAAATATACGGGTCACACTGGGCACTTTAACTTGGCGTACTTTAGATAAAATATCCGCTTCTTAATTCAAATGACAATCAGCACAAAGTCACTTCACTATCGGTGCAATATTTACCCTTAAAATTTCAACAAAAATGTGCAGCAGAAGACATCTTAAAAATGTTGTTGTTGTTTTTTCATTTACATGTAGTGCTTGATTATTTCTTGTGAATTGGCTGTTGGTACTCAATTCACTAAATGTCAAGCCCTAATGTCGCAAAAAATTAACAAAGAATATCATAAAATTTGTCGTCTGCTGCGGTCGAGATTGGCACTTTAAAGGTTTACTGAAGTGTATTAGGAAATTCACGTTTTTATAAATAAGTACAATACCGAAGTATAGATATGACTATAAAACGTAACCTGAACCAGGAACGTATACGTGTGAAGCAGACGCAAAATAAAAATACTTACTTCGGGTCTATGCAAAAGTTTTGGTTGGTTAGAGGTTTAATGTCCCAGTCAACAGTTGTGGTCATGTCGAGCCAGTCATGCAGTTCTGTGACCTAACCACACTTTTTCCTGGGCAAGTTTGACTAAGCAGTTAACCAGTACTGCATGCACATACTTTCGCTTGTAACTGACAACAACCCTTCTTGAATCAGCGGAAGGAGCAACGAATGACTGTAGAAATTATTTTACGATCAATTTCCACTAAAGTATGGGACCGGGCCGGGATCAAACTCGTTACCCCTGGATCTGCAGTTGAAGTCTACTCAATATAACGTCTAATGCACTCCAGAAATTTTTTACTGCCGTGCACTATGTACCCTGACCAGACTGCTCCTAAGAGAGCAGTCTGATCTGGGTCCCTAGTTTTTGAAGTATAGGATAAACAGATGAGAAAGCAGAATTGGAGGGAAAATGGCTAATTTTATGAGCAGTGACTGTATCCATGCATGCATTGTCATAATTAACTTACAGCTCCCCAACTCTTTGCCTGCTAGTGTCGTCTGCTGATAACCTTTGCAAACAGTTTGGATCCAGATCAGGCCCGACAAAATGTCGGGCCTGATCTGGATCCAAACTGATTGACACTCTTATGATATTCCTGAAAGAATTTTTTGGAAAAGTTTATTTTGAAAATATTCAGCAGACGGCAAATATGCATGCAAAATAATCCAGTATGCAAAGAGTTAAAGCAGTGACCTTGACTGGGATAAATAAGGTTGATATTTCAGTTGATTCACATGAAATATCAAACCTTAAAAAAATAAAGAAACAAAATTAAAATATTCTAAGTAGACATCTAAGGGTGAAAATATTCTTTTGTTGAGCTTTGTACCTGTGACTTGACCGAATTCTATTCTCTTGTTGGTATTCCTTGGTTTAATTACCCTTTGTATATTGATGGAATCTTCCTTTCAGAGTAATAATGGACATAATTCGAGTCTAAACATCACATGCGCGAATCCAGAAAAATACTGTCAGGGGAGGTCCAGGCCTGACGGCCAGAAAACAGCCTGGGCGTTTTTTGGGGTTCTTTTTAGTCCTCAACTAACTCTAACTTTTTTCCAGGGGGGGGGGGGGTCTAAATGCTAATTTCTATAGAAACCCATATAACTTGTGATTTTCCAGGGGGGGAACAGACCCCCCTATCCCCCCTCTGGATCCGCACATGTGTCAGGAAATTTCCTAGTCTGAGGCTAAGCTGCATAATAAATTCCTGATTCTTATAGATTTCTGTTGAATATATAGAAAGTGTCTTGGTCAAGCAAGGAAACAACACAGTGTCTCAAGTGAGTCTCGAACTAATGACCTGTCAATACCAAGGCTAGCACTCTATCCAGGGTTCAAGCTGGGTCCTGACAGTAGGGAGAAGTGACTTCTCCCTCCAGGAAAATTAGGGAGAAGTGACAGTCAGATAGGGAGAAGTTATAGCACAAAGTTACGGCATTTTCTGTCAATTTAGAAGCAAATTAGCCATAACACATACTATTGCCATTAAATGGAAGGAGAAATATGATGCAGTGGCAGTAGATAGTCTGGTGACAGAATGAAAATGAGTCTCCTAAAACAAAGAAAAAATTTGTTTTTTTAGGGAGACTCCCACTTCTCCCTGGGTCCCATTTATGGCAAAATTTCGGCCCATAGGGCGATATCGCCCTAGTCGCCCCCTAGCTTATTCCCTGCTATCAATGAACCACTGCGCTCCTCTTCTCATTCCAGATGATTATATTTGTGATACCCCTAAATGGGTACTTTTACAAACAGTGAAGACCCACATGAAATGAATCTGCCGATACCAAGTCTATAGCACTCTTATCATTGAGCCATGGCGATAATGAACCCTTTGTATTCGTGAAACCCCTAAACGAGTACTTTTAAAATAAAAGGGCTGCAGGCATGCATCATACCCCGCCAAGAAATATTTCGATACAAAGACCATCCATAAATCAAGGGCCATAACTCGGATGAAAAATTTCTAACGTCAATCAAGGGCTATAGCTCTGTACTTATTTGTCAAAATTTGCCCGTCTGCAATCCCAGAACACTCCTTCACAATATCAACTCTCATACCAAGTTTGAAGAAAACCGGTAAAGGAATGCCAAAGATAGAGAGTGAAAACCAACTTCTAACGTCATCATGGGACGTAACTCTGTACGTATTTGTCAAAATTTACCAATCTGCAATCCCAGAACACTCCTTCACAATATCAACTCTCATACCCAGTTTGAAAAAAATCGGTAAAGGAAAGCCAAAGATAGGGAGTGAAAACCAATTTCTAACGTCAATCAAGGGCAGTAACTCTGTACTTATTTGCCAAAATTTACCTATCTGCAATCCCAGGACACTCCTTCCCAATACAATATCAACTCTAATAGCAAGTTTGAAGAAAGTTGGTTAAAAAATGCTCCAAGCAGAGAGTGAAAACGATGCACTGACGGACAGACCGACGGACGGACACTTGAACACAATTTTTTGAATTGAGGGTATAACATAATACCCTGCACTTTTTAAAGTGCCGGGGTATAAAAAGTGAAGACCCAGATGAAATGCAGCATAATTTCATCAGGATCTGCACTGTTTGTTTACTACATGCATGGGTGAAAGTTCAAAATTTCCAAATTCCTGAACCTTAGAAATTCAAATTTTAAAACAAAAATGCAGGATGCCTGTAAAAATGAATAATTTCAAGTTTAAATGATCAATTGTGTTTAGATAATCTGAAAACTAATCAGAGAAGCTATTATAATCTCCCTAATCCAGTATTTTGAGGCTGACTTTCCAAACAAAATCCTGAATTCAGAATTAATCCTGAAAACTTTCATCCATGAAAGTATATGTACAAAAGAATTCAATATTTTTTGAAAATTATAACCTGACACCCCTATATATGTACAATGGTCAATGGACTACCGGTACCCCAAGTTTGTTGTATCAAACCAGAGGGAAACAAAGGGTTAAAAATCTTGTGGATCCTTGACCTACTCATAAAATATAACAACAAAGTTTTACTTCATGCCAATCATGAATTGGGTCTCACAACTTGAAAACCTGACTTTGTTCCATGCGAACATTACAAAGGCGCAGACTAGCCTGCGTATCCACACAGTCTGATCAGCCCCCTTATTATTTGCTATCTGGCATGTACAATAGCTAAACTTACAGCACACAAAATCTCAATATTCTAACTAGTCGCGATAGCTCAGCAGGGTAGGTAAGCCTTACATGGTCGTGAAACCCGAAGACAGGTTTTCTCCTGACAAGGCCCAATAATATGTAATGTTAGGTATTCCCTTTGGCAAAATATCTAAATGCCCAAAATACCATATTACCGTGATTACCCACATACTCAGATACCTTAATTTCTTACTATAATAATTATAAAATCAGTACTATGGTAATTGACCTCAGGCCTTTAGTTAAAAAATATTTTTCTTATTTATCAACCAAAACATGTGTTGTGGGTACTCAAAAGAACCGTCTCAATGAGACGGTTCTTTTGAGCACACAAAACATATGTTTAAACTGATGGATAAGAAAATTTACAATTTTACACTCAAAAATGTGTTTATTTTAACCTATGGACCTAATAAATGTACATGCTCTTACAAATGCAAACTAAGTACTGTAGCAGAGAATAAGCTAGGGGCGACAAGGACCAAATAGTCACCCTTGGGGCCTGAATTTCGCTGACTCCTTAAAAAAAAAAAAAAAATCTTTAGTTATTTCTTCAGTCACTTCTCCCTACTGTCAGGGCCCAGCTTGAACCCTGTGTGGAACATTTATATATGGCAGGTATGTTTGCGAACAAAAATCACCAAAATAAAAAAAATTGTGAAATGCAGTTTCAAATTCAGAAATAGTATGTGAGTATCTGTATCAATAAAACCAACTTTAGAATGAAAGAGTCTATAGACTGCATGCTACCAAACATAACTCGGATCAAATTTAGCACTTGCTAACTTGCTCAATGCTAGTAGTTTTCTCCAAAAAGCAAGTAGAAATTGCCATCACTTGCTATTTTTAGCAAGTGGAAACCAATCAATCTCATATTGAACATATTACTGCAAACAGTGTAGATCCATGGCAAACAGTGTATTAATCCTGATCAGCCAGCTTCTTCAGAAGCTGGCTGATATGGAACCACACTGTTTGCAAGGCAACCGGAATATCTGTTCAAAAAGATGAAAATTGTCTATCAATTAATGCAGTGAACAAATTTAATTTGTTCAATTTTCTAATTTGCGATGCTAGTGAAACAAAAAGTACTTCATTTTCAGTTGATAAGCACCTTTAGCAAGTGAGAAAAATAGCCACTTGCTATTCTTAGCAAGTGATTAAACATCTTAAATTTGTAACTTCGAGGCTTACCTCTGATGATGACCCCTAAATTTTGTTGTATGTTCCTACAAGTGTTTTCACATACTCCAGCCCAACGAACAGTGGTGAACTGATTATTAAATGGGCCTCATCGCGAGAAAACCTGTCTTCGGAGTGTCCGACAAAGCGAGTTTCAAACCAGTCTCCTCAGCTACAGAGACTAGCTAGAAAATTGAAATTTCATCTGTAGCAAGTTTACCTATGATTCTTTCCAAAAAGAGAATAACAAAGGCGCTGGATGATCAGACTGCACAGATGCACAGGCTGGTCTGCGCCAGTGTTGTTCGCAAACCCCCAAAAACAGGTTTTCCCGAGTGGCGGCCCAAATTAAGATGTGTGACCTTAATCAAAGTTTCTAATTTGTTTGTTTTGATTTAAATTATCCAGATGTTAGGCTGGTTATCTCTATCTGTTGGACACCAAGATAACACTGTGGTCAAGATTTGTGGTCAGTAGGGCTCAGTTACTGTATACATAAGGCCAGTAAAAACACAACTTTTACAATATTACCCTACCCTAGATTAAATGCTCTAGCTATTATCACTCTTATTAAATAAAAAGCATGAATATATGGTCACCATATCAAGGCAATGTCCTTTTGGTGCTGATAAAGCTCTGCAGATAAGCAGGGCGGTATTTTTTGATAAAGGGACACAACCCAAACTTCGTCACAAAAATGGCGAAATCGCCCTATAAATCAGGATATCTGGTCTTCTTTATGCCTGGCTCTTTTGGGTTCAAATTTTCTGAAAATTGCAATATTGCTCTACGTTCTATGCACACGCAACCGGGAAAGTGTGTCTTGAAGTTTTGACCTTTAAAATGACAATCAATATTTGAGCATTAAAGTCTGAAGTTAAAGAAAATGTGACACTTTCGACGGAAAATGTAGTGATAAATGATGACCATAGGTTATGACCTTACACCTTACATTTGCCAATTTTGAAATGATTCAGTTTAATTGATGTTTAAGTTAATTCTCAAATTGGGCAAATTTTTTGCTAAAAACTGAAATTTCAAAATAAATTTTAGGTCCTTCCAGCAAACTTAATTTTGTGTTGTATTCCATATTTTTGTTTATTTAGGTAAAACGCAGTGCTCTCATACTAAAATTGAATAAAATTTCAAGATTTAAGATGGTTGCAAATTTTTTTGATGAATTTGTCATTTTTCACCAAATTTTTTAGCTGAAGTGTGCAAGCGAGTCCAATTTCCGCTTTGACTATCGTATGAAAGGCAAGATTGTTAATACATGGACAAAGTGTATTACATCCATCTCACATTTATAAGAAAAACAGCACTTGCACCAGTTGCTAAGTATATATCAGGAAATAAGCTTGGGGGCGATTAGAGCGAAATAGTCACCCTTGGGGCCGAAAGCTATCAAGCCAACATTCATCGGCCTGCCAGAATGTTGTTTTGCTGACCAGCTGATGATGGCTCGCTTTTAGTCGTATTTGTATCCTATTTTCAAAAAAAATTTGAGTTGGACCCCCTCTGGCAAAACTTTCTGGATCCACGCATGCAATTCCAGACTCAAGGAAGCTCCTACTGTACATGTAGAGTAATACAACAGCTAGATTCTTACAAGAAACAAATAACTTATTTTTGCTCATTTGCATAATTGATATAATATGTTTTCATTGTAATTTATCAGAAAAAAACTTTCAAAATGAACAATAATCGTGTCCCTTTTAGCACAAAAACAACTAATTTTGTAAGAATCACTTCTCTTATAAGAGCCAGTGCATGAGATTCCCAACTATGTGGCATTTTGACATGTGTAGACTCGGACGAGCATCTGCAGCCTCCTTTTAAGCTTAGAAACTCCAAATGGTGTTCAGTCAGTAGCTTAATAATCATAGAAGAATACTCAAGCAACTAGCAAAGGCTCTGATCAGACTGTGTGTATGCGCAGGCTGATCTGAGGCTTTGCTGGGCGCACATACCACATTGTTGGAAATCTCATGCACTGGCTCAAATTTATTTAAAATATCTTGAGATGGTAATTAACTACTAAAGTTATGCTGGCAAAACCTTGACACAAGACAAATTTTCCACATCATGACCCAAGATTTCCCAAGAGTGTCTGTCTGTTTCTCATTATATCAGACCAGCTGCTCAATAAAGTATTAACACTATATAAACTATTAGTCTATTATAAAAGGAAAATTCATGTCAGCTCCAGATGCCTCTTGGAGAAAAATACCAGTATACTGTATTAATTGGGATATAAGATCAGGTTCCACACACAAATTAATCACAAGAATCTCGAAATTCTAGTTTGTTTTAAAAGACATATGATGACAAGAATCTAGGCAGATGATCAAAGGAATCAAGGCAGGTGATCAAAAGAATCTAGATCTGTCATAAAAGACAGATGATCACAAGAATCAAGGCAAGAGACCACAAGAAACTAGACAGATGGTCACAACACTCTTGTAAAACAGATAATTTCAAGAATCAAGGCTTAATGATCACAAGAATCTAGACAGATGATCATAGTAATCTAGACAGGTGATCACAAGAATCTAAACAGCTGATCACAAGAATCAAGGCAGATGATCACAAGAATCTAGACAAATGATCGCAAGAATCTAGACAAATGATTGCAAGAATCTAGACAAATGATCACAAGAATCTGTGCAGATGATCACAAGAATCTGTGCAGATGATCACAAGAATCTGTGCAGATGATCACAAGAATCAAGGCAGATGATCACAAGAATCCAGGCAGTTAATCACAAGAATCTAGGTAGATGATCACAAGATCAAGGCAGATGATCACAAGAATCAAGACAAATGATCACAAAAATCTAGACAAATGATCACAAAAATCAAGGCAGATGATCACAAGAATCTAAGCAGATGATCACAAGAATCAAGACAAATGATCACAATAATCAAGGCAGATAATCATAAGAATCCAAGCAGATGATCACAAGAATCTAAGCAGATGATCACAAGAATCCAGGCAGATAATCACAAGAATCAAGGCAGATGATCAGAAGAATCTTGGCAGATGATCACAGGAATCTAGGCATATGATCACAATAATCTAGACAGATGATCACAAGAATCTAGGCAGATGATCAAAATCATCTAGGCAAATAATCACAAGAATAAGTTTGAATCTAGGCAGATGATCAAAATAATCTAGGCAGATGATCAAAATAATCTAGGCAGATAACAAGAATCTAGACAGATGATCACAATAATCTAGGCAATGGATCACAAGAATCAAGGCAGGTAATAGCAAGAATCTAGGCAGATGATCACAAGAATCTAGCAGATTATCAAAATAATCTATACAGATGATCACAAGAATATAGACAGATGATCACAACAATCTATGCAGATGATCACAAGAATCAAGGTTGATGATCACAAGAATCTAGGCAGATGATCAAAAGAATCTAGGCAGATGACCACAAGAATCCAGGCAGATGATCACAAGAATCTAGGCAGATAATCACAAGAATCTAGGCAGATGATCACAAGAATCTGGACAGATGATCACAAGAATCTAGACAAATGATCACAGGAATCTAGGCAGATGATCACAAGAATCAAGACAAATGATCACAAGAATCTAGGCAGATAATCACAAGAATCTAGGCAGATGATCACAAGAATCTGGACAGATGATCACAAGAATCTGGACAGATGATCACAAGAATCTAGGCAGATGATTACAAGAATCTAGGCAGATTTTCACAAGAATACAGGCAGATGATCACAAGAATCTAGGGAGTTGATCACAAGAATTAAGAATCTAGGCAGATAATCACAAGAATGAAGGCAGATGGTCACAAGAATTAAGAATCTAGGCAGATGATCAAAAGAATCTAGGCAGATAATCACAAGAATCAAGGCAGATGGTCACAAGAATCTAGGCAGATGATCACAAGAATCTAGGCAGATGGTCACAAGAATTAAGAATCTAGGCAGATGATCAAAAGAATCTAGGCAGATAATCACAAGAACCTAGATCTGTCATAAAACACAGAGGATCACAAAAATCTAGGAAGATAGTCACAAGAATCTAGGCAAATAATCACAAGAATCTAGGCAGACGATCACAAGAATCTAGATCTATCATAAAACACACAGGCTCACAAAAATCTAGGAAGATAGTCACAAGAATCTAGGCAGATGATCACAAGAATCTAGGCAGATAATCACAAGAATCTTGATCTGGAATCCAGACAGATGACCAAATACATGCTCTTATATAAATGCTCATTGAGTTCAAAAATCTCACCTGACCAGTCAATCAGGCCAGTTTATTATGAAGAAGTCTCTTATTATTCCAATCCCCAAGATTGTGTGTACAATCTCCTTCCATTATTCCTGTCCCTGGATATCCTCTATGGATCTTTTATGTTTTTTCTGTCTTGTGTTTGCTATGCCTTTGTGCGCGTCTGTTTATATGTGCTTTGTGGTCACCTGCTGGGAAAGGGCTGACCTCTTGGCTCTCGTTTGTGGTGTCTTACTGTGAGTTTGTCACTTTCCCATTGGTATCCTGGGTCAGGTGTGGTACTTGATTGTATGGATTCCTGATCTTTGTACCTTTACTTACTTTCATCCTAAATATTAAACACAGTGTTGATCTGAAAGTAAGTAAGGGTGCAAAGATCAGGAATCAATACAATCAAGTACCACACCTGAAAGTCAGCTGATCTTGATCTACTCCCACTGTTTACAAACAAGAGATGAAAATGTGTTACACACAGTGGTCTCAATAAAGCTCTTATACATGTAACCATAAAGCACTAAAAGTAATGACATACAGTCAACCCTCTTTATAACGACACTGTTTGTTCCAAGCTATCTTTAAAGTTAAAGTGAATTTGCTGTTATAAAGAAATTCTGACCATTAACAGATTTCCACATAATAATCATTTGGTAAAGGAAAATAATATATAAATGAATTTAAATGCTATATTCCGAAATGTATACATCAGTTCAATTTCATATTACATCAAAATGCACAAAGCTTCCCACTTATCAAGTGAGACAGAAACCTGTTCATGCAAAAAGACCTTGAACTGATCACAAAATTGTCTGACACATGGAAACAATTCTGTTATAATGAATTTATTTTCAATAGAAATTGTATATCTGTTCCCAGAAATTACTGTCGGTGTCGTTAAGTGAATATTCTGTTATAAAGAGGGAATTTTAATGGAAACAGATCCGTTCCCAGCAATTTTATGTTGGATATTGAATATTCTGTTATAACGAGTGACGTTATAAAGAGTTTTGACTGTATATCAATCATGTGAGACAATGTACCTAATTCTGATGCCAGCAAACACAGGTAAATCAGAGACAAAGAATATATAAAACAGCTACAGTATTATAATGAGAGAAGTAATGATAGGGAAAACTGTATACGCTGCACAACTTCTTGTATAAGTGATGGGTATCAAGCCCTAAGAAGATGATGATTGATGTGTGGAAGGAAGACCTAGTCTCATTGATTATTATCCATACCTATTGTACAATCAGAAAATGGAGCGCAGCGACTCAGTCATAGAGTGTCAGTGGCAGATCCAGGATTTCTGGAAAGGGGGTTCATATATATTATAAAAGGTGGGGGGGGGGGGGGTTCACTTTGCTGATTTTATCTCATTTTTCCTAAATATCCCATGAAAAGGAAATAATTTGGTCTCACTGAGACCAAATTATTTCATTTTCATAGGATATTTAGAAACTGGGGAGGGGAGGGGGGTTAGAGCGAACCTCCTCTGGATCCACCACTGAGTGTTACCGGCTCATTGGGGGCACTGTGCTGCGTCCTTGAACAAGACTGTCTAGTACACTTATCCTCTGCTAAGCACTTGTTTGTTTAACCAAGGATGACAGGAAAATGTCCTGACATGACTAAAAATTGTTGAATGGTAAGTAACAAAAACAATAAGAAAACATACTACAATGTATATTTAGGAGTCTTATACTCTGGACAGTCACTGCAACATATTTGACATTTTTTTTATTTTCCATGAAAATTTTAAGTGTGTCAAGCCTTTATTTAAGAGCGTGCAATCAGAAATAAATTTTCTTATTTCTCAACCAAAACATATGTTGTGGGTACTCAAAAGAGCCGTCCCAATGACACCTTTTTCTTAGAAATAGGGGGCTTATCGTATACCTGGCTCAAAAGAGCCGTCCCAATGACACCTTTTTCTTAGAAATAGGGGGCTTATCGTATACCTGGCAGCGCTGAAAAAGGGGGCTATTCGGGCCACACATCCATACTGTGTCATAAAGGTAATGCCCCTGCCACCCCTCCCCCGAGTTCGGACTATTCATAATTAAAGAAGATAACATACTAAACAGCATCAATTAGATGCAACATCAGTTCATTCATTATAACATGATGCTATTTCTTATTTCCACTCCTTGAATCTGCTGATAATGACTGAGAGTAGTGATGACCTTTGCAAACAGTTCGGTAGCTAAGTGGATAGTGCACTTGCCTCTGGTGCTAGAGGTCCCAGGTTCGATCCCCACTCGCGGCAAGGAAAATTTTGGTGTAAGAACATGCTTTCTCTAGTGTTATTTGTAGGGATGACACAGTATGACACTAGATACGTGCATCGTCCTTCAGGGAAAGTCACCCCTTGTGCAGACAAAAAGAAGCCTACGGTAATTTAGATATGGTTACTTGTAGGTTTTCATCCTGCAGCCCGGAGTGTACAAAGTACACCTGCCCATAATACTCACAAGAGAGGGTCAGGCAGTATAAAGACAAAGAAAGAACCCAAATCAGGCCTGCAAAATGACGAGTAAGGCCTAATCAGAATCCAAACTGTACGACACCCGATGGTATTCCAGAATTCAAAAAAGCACCTTTGCAAAAGTTTATTGCAAAAAATGGACTAGGATGCATGCAGAATAGACAAGCAGGCACAGTAAAATAATTGACAAAGAATTATTTTTTGCCCGCCCACTGTACTGTAGCATGCAAATGTTGGCCGAACACGTTTAGGAAAGCTTTAGCAGTTAGCTATACGCATTCTTAGCTGTTAGCATAGAGTCTGAATTAAAGTGTCAATTGCTGGCGGTGTCATATTGTTAAAACTCACATGATTATCGCAAAATAACAATCAAAGTACAAATTCTTCGCATTAGGTTGGCTTTTTGTCAACAACACAGCAGTTGGTACCAGTCCTTGCCGGATCGTTATGTGACATGCGCGTGTGTCGTATTTTGGGAACCAACCAAGAAGTTGCGGTTACCAACAATTTATCTGAAACGCGGACGGATTTTTTTCGACGAATAATAAAATTAGAAAGATTTCGTCATGAACATAGACATAGACGACTGATTTTGAGTCGAATATACATGTAATAAGTAACATAAGCCCTGTAGGGCTTTTACTTCGACAAACAAAATTAAAGAGAATAATCATAGAATATATCACACAGCATGCAAAGTAGTATTGGCCCCAGGGGTTTTGGGGATCTGGGGAGAATGGCTATTTATTTTCAGGGAGCTGGGGAGCACTATGAATTATTTTCAGGGATTTGGGGAGCAAGCTCATATTTTGGGAGCCTTGCAAAAATGTGGCAGATGTCCTTCAACCCTCCAAATGTGTAGTCCTATGTATAGCTCCAAAGAACAAGAAGATACTACAGTCTGAGTTCAAGCTGCATGGACATATACTGGAGACAGAAGAAGCCAGCAGCTTCCTTGGGGTCACAATCACCGACAACTTGACGTGGGACAAACACATCCAGAACATTACCAACAAGGGCAACAGAACTCTAGGCTTCATACGAAGGAACCTCCGAGATTGCACATGTTATTTGTTATATGTAACCGACGTAAAATAAAGCTTCTTGTATCTTGTATCTTGTATCTTGTAGTCCCAGTGAAAGCGGCTACTTATACAGCCATGGTAAGACCATCACTGGAGTATGCATCAACAGTCTGGGATACACCGAACCAGGCCCACATCAAGTACAGCGCAGAGCTGCCAGATACGTATATAATGACTACCACAGCAGAACACCAGCATGCGTCACCAAGATGGTGGAAAACCTCAACTGGGAACCGCTCACAGCCAGAAGAAAGACAAATATGCTTTCAACGTTGTATAGTCCGACCAGTTAAGAGAGACTGGGCGGTCCTTAGCAAAGACACACCCATGGACATTTCCATATCGAAATCGGTAAGACAGTGTGTATTTATTCACCTGTGAAACGCTTTAAAGCTGTACACCTGTATATACCTGTTGTAGTTTTGAGCCCATTGTGAGAAAAAGGCATCTCGAATTAATTTTGATAACAAGGAGACTGACTAGCCTAGATATATGCATTCTGACAATGTTTCAGAATTAACTATTCAAATTATAATACTGAATAAGAAAAAATAAAATAATGGTTCGCAATACAAAAAATAATACTATAAATTGGTCAGCACACGAGATGATGGTTCTTATTACATCGGCGTGTGGCGAAGGTCCGACGAGCCTGCATGTATGCATGACCTCGCCAGGGCTTTCGCTTCTCTCATAAACAAAATATGCATGTTGAAGAAGTTTCCGAACATTTTTAGACATCTAGTCTTTCTGGACACGCCAGAATAAGCGATTATAAGAGGCTTTTAGACCAATTCTCGTGTTTGTATGCTCTTTTCTCATGATCCAGATACTTAACCCTTGTCCCGCTTAATTCTAATTGGTGATTTATTATTATTGTATCAGGCTTCTGATGATAAGCAGGCTGATGTTATTGGTGCGTTTAACACTACTTCCAGATATTTGGACGATATTTTAAATATTAAACCTAAAAACCTAAAAAATATCGTGCATGGTTGTGTCAATATGTATGTGATGCACTGACCTTTTTGTTGGACAACATTTTTATTCGATTTGGCACCAAGCTGTATAGACAAGTAGTTGGGATTCCTATGGGCACTAATTGTGCTCCCCTGGTTGCAGATTTATTCCTGTTTTGTTATGAGAGGGACTTAATGATGTCTCTCTCTGATGATAAGCAGGCTGATGTTATTGATGCGTTTAACACTACATCCAGATATTTGGACGATATTTTAAATATTAATAATGTTTATTTTGACAATATGGTTAGTCAAATATACCCTTCAGAACTCCAACTGAATCAAGCCAAAACCTCTGATACCGAAGCCGCATTTTTAGACTTGCATTTGTCAATTTCTAATGATATTGTTTCTACCAAAATTTATGATAAACGTGACGACTTTGATTTTGAAATTGCCAATTTCCCATTTTTAGATGGGGATGTTCCTCGTTCTACATCCTATGGAGCCTATATCTCTCAACTTATTCGATTTGCTAGAGCATCTAGCTATGTTGCTGACTTCAACACTCGCAATAAATTGTTAACTCTGAAACTTCTTAAACAAGGCTATCGGTATCATAAACTTCACAAAACATTTTCAAAATTTTATAGTCGATACTATGATTTGATTTCTAAATTCCAAGTTGGACTTAAATCTCTCTTGCGCCAAGGACTTTCGGAACCTGATTTCTATGGTGACTTGGTGTATAAATTGAAGAAGATTGTTGGCTCTAATAATTTTTCAGCGCAGTTCATTAACATAATTTCCCATTATAAAAAGATTGGCTATAACATTAGTGTATTGTAACAGACTGCATGCTTGGTAGTCAACCCAATCACGGTTGGCAACTTTGCTTTCCTCTTTAATTGCACGCCGGTGGGTCGGACTTCAGACTCTATGATGGTTCCTACTTAAAGACTTATCTTTTGATGAGATGGTAGGGGCCTGATGCTTTGGCTGTTTGTCGGGCCCATCGGGGTTACCTGTTGGATTTCTTTTGCTCCGGTATTCAGTTTTATTTACTGTTGAGTCCTTATCTTTGCTTTATCTCCTTGTTTTATCTTGATTTATATGTTTTAGGAGATGATGCATTGATAAGTTAGGGGTCTTTCATGCAAACCAAATATCTATGTGTCTTGATCCACATCTGAATTAAGGGTGAGGTTGGCGCCGTTAAACCGGTTTAAGCCCTCCAGTAAAATATATTATTGACCGTTCCAAGGCTGTACTTCTTTTGTGGATCTCTTTTGTTTTTGTTCTGTCTTGTGTTTGTTATGTCTTTGTGCGCGTCTGTTTAAATGTGCTTTGTGGTCACCTGCTGGTAAAGGGCTGACCTCTTGGCTCTCGTTTGTGGTGTCTGCTGTGAGTTTGTCACTTTCCCATTGGTATCCTGGGTCAGGTGTGGTACTTGATTGTATCGATTCCTGATCTTTGCACCCTTACTTACTTTAAATTCAAACCAGTTTTGCCATACGGACAGAATTTGAAGAAAATGCAAATCTACTCTCCCCAAAATCCATCTCGAAAAAAGAAATGCAGCAGGTCCCAAGCATCATACTAAAGATGAACTTTTACAAGGCATGCTAACGTATAAAGTTGGTCACCCTTGTCGTCTGTGCTTCAGTTGGTTGCACGAGTAAAGCGTACGTAGGCTATTTTACCCGATTTACTGTAGACTAGTCTTATTTGACAGTGTATGACAGCGCTCTGTCTGACATGCCCAGTCTCTATTAGCTGGACGCACTATATAGAATTCAACACAGCTTAGTCGATATACCAAAAGAGAAGTATCTTCACAGCAGTGACTCACGCACACGAGGTCAACATAGATTCTTCCAGGAGAGAATCCAAGTTGACAACTACAAGAACTCGTCCTTTCCCAGGACAGTTAGAGACTGGAACCAACTCCCAGCCAGAGTAATGTCTGCCATCTCCCTGGAAGAGTTCAGATCACTCTTTCGGGGGTGATCCACTTCGTCTAACTACTGTAGAAGCCGGATTGTAAATAGTTTTAAACACGCTCAGTTTTTAAACTGTACATAGTCAACTTGCCAGGTTGAGCGCCATCACCATGCCCTGCCTTTTATTGAACCATTTATGGTCTAAGAAGACCCCAGACCAGTATACAGAAGAAGAAGAAGAAGAAGAGGTATGTTATTGCCTATCTAGGTAATTAGATGTTTTCTTTTATTAAAACTTTGATGAATATTTATCAGATGTTTTCTTACTTGATGAAAAATGAAGTTAAACTTATGTATAGGGCCTAAAAGCAATTATAAAAAAAACTTTCTATGTTTATCTTACAAAAAATCTAGTTTCATCTATTGGAAAAAACAGCCCCTCCCCCACCAGAAAAAACAAATGGTCTAACTGACCCTAATAAAAAAATCAAATCTAGAGAGCATTCCTCCATACCTACTCTACCAGGTACAGCAACATAATTTTAAGGATGGACTCATACTCTGAGCTATATAACATCATGCATTTCATTAAAATTATACAATATTGTGTATTCCGTGGCTAACCCTATCTTTACATGTATAACGTAAAATATTAAGTGAATTAAGTCATCCGCTCATGTATAAAGGTAGCTTCATAGTTTTTAAGTATGTGAGTTTAATCCTATGGAAAGAAAAATACATTTTAGGGAGAATTGGCTTAGGAGCAAAGGAAAAATACTTTCAGGGAGCTGAGGAATTTTCTTTCAGGGATTTGGGGAGATCAGTGCATTGTTTTCAGGGATCAAGGGTGCACAGACCTCTGGGGGTATTACAGTATTTTATATATATATACAATGTATATATATATATATATATATATATATATATATATATATATATATATATATATATATATATATATATATATATATATATATATATATATATATATATATATATATATATATATATATATATATATATATAGAAAAAATATATATATATAGAAAAAATAAGTTGACGTCACATGTTTTTGTTTTAATTACAACTATTTTAAATAATGTGTCAACGCGTTTCGCTCAGCTCATCAGGACTGTTGCTTAGTGACGTTAGTAACGTCACGACGTCGCGTTATGCGACGAGAGTTGACGTTACTTAATTGTACGCTCATAGAGCGTTTAACTTTGGGTTAAAACATTTAATAAAATGTTTCTCTTTAGCTAACCTGGCGGAAATACTTTCAGAATGCATTTTATAGAATGGGAACATAGTGAACTTTGGGTCAGTTTGACAACAAATATCAATATGTCCACTTAAAGGTAGCTGTCTTGTCGAAGGGTCTCTAATTTGTTGTGCATGTACGGTTCGCCTACTGCGTAGTTTATCCCCCGTTTGCCCTATATAATATTCTTGGCAGCCATTACATTGGAGGGCGTAAATAACATTTTTCACGTCACATGACATGGTTTCTTTTACAAAGAATATTTTGCCGTTGAAGTTAAATGATTGACCTTCTGCTAAATAATTACAGAGGGCACAATTGGGGCGTTTACACCTGAAGACCTTATGTGTAGTTCTTGATGATTGATCAGCAAATTTTGCTTTAGTTAAAATTTTCTTCAAATTTGGGGGTTGTGGCTTGCTTTTAATCATTTTTGTTGTTGAAAGTACTTCACGCATAGTTTGGTCATTGGTTAAAATGTGACTATTTCCTTTTAGAATTCCAAACATTTCTGTATTATTTGGATTATATGTTGATACATATGGAAGTATGTCTTCAGTTTTCTTTTCTGTTGTTGTTAATAGTAAGTTTCTTGGTATTGATGTTGCATTCTTAAAACCTTCGGTTATTAATGTATCAGGATAGTTACGTTTTTGTAAAGATGTGCGTAACTCTGATAAACGCCTTTGCTGTGTGTCTTGGTCAGAAACAATAGTACAGATTCGTCTGGCTAAATTATAGGGTATACTTGTCTTTGTATGCTTTGGATGGCAAGAGTGAAAATTAAGGTACTGTTTGGAATCTGTTTCTTTAGAATATATATCAGTGAGTATCGTACTGTTGTTTTTAAGCAGCAAAATATCAAGAAAGGGCAGTTTTTCTTCACTTTTTTCCATTGTAAAACTTAGATTAGGGTTCAAGCGATTCAAAATTAAATGGAATGTTTTTAAATCGTCTTTGCTTTTTGTCCAAAACACAAAACAATCGTCTAAAAATCGTTTCCAGTTTTCCTTAATGAAAATTGCAAATTCTTTTCCAAATTTGGTTTCAATTTCAGAGTACAGTTTTTCTTCTAGGTAAGCCAGAACCAGTGTAGCATATGTGGGCGCAAATTTTGTTCCCATTGCTGTTCCTCGAACTTGAGTATACATTGTTTCATTAAAGAAGAAGTTATTATTTTCAAGTATCGTTTTAATGGATTCTAGTATGAATTCTTTTGAGAATCTTTTATGTATCAAATCAGGGTATTTTGATAGCCAACTGTTGATTGCTTCAATACCCAACTCGTGGGTGATATTTGTGTAGAGATTAACTACATCAAAAGATACTAACAATGTATTAGATGGTACAGTTTTTGGTATATAGTTTAGGAAGTCGATGTCATCTCTTACATAGCTTTTGACTTTTTCGATGAAGGGTTTAAGTAGAATATCAACTAAATTGCTTAAACGATGTGTTTCACATGCTGGACCAGCCACTATGGGGCGAAACTTTAGGTCCTCAGGGTCTAAAAGTTCTAAATATTTACTATTTATTTTATTGCACTCATTCCTTATCATTTCACTTTTATGAATTTTAGGGAGGCCATAAAACATGCTTTGTTTGCATTCAAAATCGAGTAGGTAGTTGATTTCATGACGTGTAATTTCCTTTGCTAAACCAATTACTTTTTTAACCTTTTTCATGGTCCCCTTTGTACTTTGACTTTCTACTTGCTGGTAGAATGATTTATCATCCAGCATTTCTAAAATTTTTCTTTTGTAAAATTCCTTGTTCATTATTACAATTCCTCCCCCCTTATCTGCTTCTTTAATTACTATTGATGTGTCATTTGTTAAGTTATCAAGTGCTTTTCTTTCACTACGTGTTATATTAAATGACGTTTTTCCTTTGGTATCATTTCGTGGTATTACCTTAGTTATTTCAATGTACTCATCAAGGCTTTGATTTCTACCTTTAGGTGGTTCAAAGTAACTGTTGTTTCTAACTAATGAGTCATCTTCTTGAATGTTCTCATTTTCATAAAAGTATTCTTTAAGTTTCAGTTTTCTATGAAATTCTGATACGTCATATGCTAACTGTTCGTTGTTGCTCTTTTCTGGCGTGGGGGTAAATTTAAGGCCCCTCGACAAGACAGACATTTCATGTTTTGACAGTTTTCTACTTGAAAGATTAAATATTTTAATTGTTTTCTTACCAGAATTTGATTCTGCCAGGTTAGCTGTATCTATTTGATAGTTTCTGTGCTTGTGCTTTCTTCTAAAAAATCTTCATTGTCGCCTAACTCAATTAAGGTGGGACTGTATTTGGATGTCTGCGGTCGTGTCTGTTTTCTTTCCGTTCTTCTTGTTGGCTTTCTTTGCTGTTTTGGTGCCTCTGTGTTAAGTTGAGATTTTACTTGTTGCAACAATGTCTGTATAGTATCAAGTGTCGTTTGTTGCTTCGGTTGTGGATCGACAGGCTTAACACTCTGTTGATAAGGTGGTGATTTCTTTTTGGGGTTTAATGTTACCTCTGCATATGTTGCGTTCTCTCGTACCTCGAGCTTGAAGTATGGGTTGCTATTAGCGTGAGATTGCTTGAAGTTCTCTGCATAGTCGTTTAACCACTTCTCACTTTTTAGCCATCGTCTATGGGATATATTTTCGTTTTGAGATACTTGTTTTTTCCAAGTTTCAGACAGTAATTTTGCAGCGTTTCCGTTGCATTTTTCTTGAAACAGGGTTTCCATTTCACTGTCTAGCCTGTTGACTTTCTCAAATTGCTGTGTTGCTCGTAGTCCTCGCAGGTTAGTTTCTGTCTTAAAGTCATGCAAGACTGCGGCCTCGCGTAGCTTTCTTTGGTCTGGTTGTTCATTGTTGAACTGCTTTCTCTGCAGATATTGTGGGATCACAATGTGGTCGCTATTTAACCACTTAGCGTATGTCTCATTATGTCCTTTATTCTTGGTGTAATTCCAATAAGCGTCTTTTCTCCTTTCTAATTTTGTGTCCCAAATATTGGAAATTTGAGCTTTCGCTCTGGACGCTTCCTCTTCAGCTAAAGCGTGTGTGCTTTGTTCTATTGTATTTGTAGATTGCTGGGTAGAAATTGTCTCTGATATGTTTCGCAAGGTCTGTGATAGTTCATTAATTGCTGGATTCACAGGAACCACATCGTTTGTTTTGGAAACCAACGAGGAGTCTTTAATTACATTTGTTAGGTCCTTAATTGCAGAAAGTATATCAGAAAGTTTGTTACTTATCTCGCCTAGCTTGGTGATCTCTGTTTCTTCCATACTTGTTAAGGAAGTGGACTTCTTTGGTGATCTTGTTGTCTTTGTTTTCTTCTTTGCCTTTTCTTCTGCCATGTTCCGTCGCTCGTTCCGGTAGAAAAGATGAATAAGGGTATAAAATACCCGGAACGATAAGTAAATATTGAAAAAATAAGTTGACGTCACATGTTTTTGTTTTAATTACAACTATTTTAAACAATGTGTCAACGCGTTTCGCTCAGCCCATCAGGACTGTTGCTTAGTGACGTTAGTAACGTCGTAACGTCACGACGTCGCGTTATGCGACGAGAGTTGACGTTACTTAATTGTACGCTCATAGAGCGTTTAACTTTGGGTTAAAACATTTAATAAAATGTTTCTCTTTAGCTAACCTGGCGGAAATACTTTCAGAATGCATTTTATAGAATGGGAACATAGTGAACTTTGGGTCAGTTTGACAACAAATATCAATATGTCCACTTAAAGGTAGCTGTCTTGTCGAAGGGTCTCTAATTTGTTGTGCATGTACGGTTCGCCTACTGCGTAGTTTATCCCCCGTTTGCCCTATATAATATTCTTGGCAGCCATTACATTGGAGGGCGTAAATAACATTTTTCACGTCACATGACATGGTTTCTTTTACAAAGAATATTTTGCCGTTGAAGTTAAATGATTGACCTTCTGCTAAATAATTACAGAGGGCACAATTTGGGCGTTTACACCTGAAGACTTTATGTGTAGTTCTTGATGATTGATCAGCAAATTTTGCTTTAGTTAAAATTTTCTTCAAATTTGGGGGTTGTGGCTTGCTTTTAATCATTTTTGTTGTTGAAAGTACTTCACGCATAGTTTGGTCATTGGTTAAAATGTGACTATTTCCTTTTAGAATTCCAAACATTTCTGTATTATTTGGATTATATGTTGATACATATGGAAGTATGTCTTCAGTTTTCTTTTCTGTTGTTGTTAATAGTAAGTTTCTTGGTATTGATGTTGCATTCTTAAAACCTTCGGTTATTAATGTATCAGGATAGTTACGTTTTTGTAAAGATGTGCGTAACTCTGATAAACGCCTTTGCTGTGTGTCTTGGTCAGAAACAATAGTACAGATTCGTCTGGCTAAATTATAGGGTATACTTGTCTTTGTATGCTTTGGATGGCAAGAGTGAAAATTAAGGTACTGTTTGGAATCTGTTTCTTTAGAATATATATCAGTGAGTATCGTACTGTTGTTTTTAAGCAGCAAAATATCAAGAAAGGGCAGTTTTTCTTCACTTTTTTCCATTGTAAAACTTAAATTAGGGTTCAAGCGATTCAAAATTAAATGGAATGTTTTTAAATCGTCTTTGCTTTTTGTCCAAAACACAAAACAATCGTCTAAAAATCGTTTCCAGTTTTCCTTAATGAAAATTGCAAATTCTTTTCCAAATTTGGTTTCAATTTCAGAGTACAGTTTTTCTTCTAGGTAAGCCAGAACCAGTGTAGCATATGTGGGCGCAAATTTTGTTCCCATTGCTGTTCCTCGAACTTGAGTATACATTGTTTCATTAAAGAAGAAGTTATTATTTTCAAGTATCGTTTTAATGGATTCTAGTATGAATTCTTTTGAGAATCTTTTATGTATCAAATCAGGGTATTTTGATAGCCAACTGTTGATTGCTTCAATACCCAACTCGTGGGTGATATTTGTGTAGAGATTAACTACATCAAAAGATACTAACAATGTATTAGATGGTACAGTTTTTGGTATATAGTTTAGGAAGTCGATGTCATCTCTTACATAGCTTTTGACTTTTTCGATGAAGGGTTTAAGTAGAATATCAACTAAATTGCTTAAACGATGTGTTTCACATGCTGGACCAGCCACTATGGGGCACAACTTTAGGTCCTCAGGGTCTAAAAGTTCTAAATATTTACTATTTATTTTATTGCACTCATTCCTTATCATTTCACTTTTATGAATTTTAGGGAGGCCATAAAACATGCTTTGTTTGCATTCAAAATCGAGTAGGTAGTTGATTTCATGACGTGTAATTTCCTTTGCTAAACCAATTACTTTTTTAACCTTTTTCATGGTCCCCTTTGTACTTTGACTTTCTACTTGCTGGTAGAATGATTTATCATCCAGCATTTCTAAAATTTTTCTTTTGTAAAATTCCTTGTTCATTATTACAATTCCCCCCCCCCCTTATCTGCTTCTTTAATTACTATTGATGTGTCATTTGTTAAGTTATCAAGTGCTTTTCTTTCACTACGTGTTATATTAAATGACGTTTTTCTTTTGGTATCATTTCGTGGTATTACCTTAGTTATTTCAATGTACTCATCAAGGCTTTGATATATATATATATATATATACATTGTAAGACTGAAAATAAACTTGAGCTGTAAAACAAAATTATTTAAAAAAAATATATCTCTATAAAAGGAAAAATATGGGGTTAAGAGACTAGTATACTAGAGTAGATGCAAAGCGGACGGTAAATGCAAGTAGTACTCTAAGGGTAACATTAAGAATCAAGGGAAGAAAACGGTGAGGCAGAATTTATGTTGTAAAGTAATCACATAATCTCACAGTCACACTTAACTGGATACTAAGATAGATAAGATAAGATCATATAAACAATACAACATAAGCTCTTTGTGAGCTTTTGAACCCACTATGAAAATAACAATTATATATGAATAAAATATGAAATATAAGCTGAGAGACTAAGGTTCCAGATTAAATGAACATAATTATAGTGACTGAAAAATAAGAGAATATTAAAAGCACACATTTTACATAAAAGTACATAAGATCACTAAATCACTAAAACCAGACATATGGTAAGGGAATCATAACGCCATGTGAAACCTTATACATGTATCTGCCCTTGTCACTACAAGATACAAGAAACTTTATTTAAAGTCGGCATTCAATTTTAACATATCAAACGTTAGCCATTTAGGCTATTTTACCGACAAACAAAGTGAAAGACTGTACAAGTATAAACATATAACAAATCACAGGAAATTTGGGTTAATCTTTTATGTTTTTGTTCTGTCTTGTGTTTGCTATGTTTTGTGCGCGTCTGTTTATATGTGCTTCGTGGTCACCTGCTGGGAAAGGGCTGACCTCTTGGCTCTCGTTTGTGGTGTCTTCTGTGAGTTTGTCACTTTCCCATTGGTATCCTGGATCAGGTGTGGTACTTGATTGTATCGATTCCTGATCTTTGCAACCTTACTTATTTTAATATCACAGAAATTTACATTGCTATAGCACAGATATTTATAAGTAAAGACCATATGTAAGATAAAATCTTATAAAGATAAAATTTTATAAAACTAATAATTTTATTCATATTGTTAAATTATACATTATGAGCATAAAAATAAAAATGATCCTTCTTTGCGATCTATCTAGGGGGAGGAATTTACGAAACTCGAAAAGGTGGGATAAAAGGGGCTCAAGAGACCCTGACCGCCATGTTGGCTGGTTTCAAGGCTCTTAGGCGAAAGTCGAAACCTAGATAGGGCGCAGATAGACCAAAAGATGAGCTCAGCATAGAGCAGACTTATCAGCTGCATATTAATACAGCTATAGTTTAAGCCAGGTCTCCAGATAAGAGCGCGCATTGGAAAACCATTTTCTCCATTTAATTCTCATCTAAAACATATGTTGTGGGTACTCAAAAGAACCGTCTCAATGAGCCGGTCCTTTTGAGCACCCAAAACACATGCTTGATATAGGTGAGAAAAAAACATAGGTTGTGGGTACTCAAAAGAACCGTTTCATTGAGACGATTCCCCCGAGCACCCAAAACACATGTTTAATGTTGGTGAGAAAATCATACCAATTTTACGCTTATAAAATCATAAGAACTAAGAACTATAGATTATAGTGGCACTTTGGAAGTTTAGAAAAAAGTTTAATTAAATTAATTAAAATAACTTAAAAAGTAAGTAAACAAATGAAAAGGTAAACAGAACTGTAGAGGTCACAACTGAACTGAGGAACTGAACTAGACAGGTAAAACAAAAACTACAAATTAAACTTACACATATAATATTTACATGAGATACCCTCCCAGGCCTGGATCAGTCTTCCAAACTCCTTGAAGTCAGTATTTGTCCTCTGTTCATTTGGGAGACTGTTCCAGATGTGGGCGGCCTCATATCTAAACGATTTCCTACCGTAAGACTTTGTGTTTACTCTAGGAAGCTCAGCAAGATTTTAGTATCTGAAAGAGTAATTTGTGTTTTAAATTTTACTAAGTCAAGAATATAACTTGGTGACAGATTATTAAGGATTTTAAATGTTTCAATGGCAATTTTACGGATTCTGGTTATTTGAAGGATATTCATATTTGCCTTTTTAGAAGATCTTCGTAAGAGCTAATAAAATCACTGTATACCAGTCTCAGAGCTCTATACTGAAGTTTTTCCATTTTGTCAGTACTTGATTTGGAGCAAAAGTGCCAGACTAATGGACAATAACTAAAGTTAGATCTTACGAAGGACTTGTAAATAAGTAGTTTGGTTTCAGTGCTTAAGTAGCGACTGGGCCTGCACAAGACATTTATCTGCCTTGCTGCTTTTTTACAGATATCAGAAATATGCAAGTCAAAATTTAACATGTAATCAATGGTAACCCACCAATAGCTTGACTGAGTCTTCACATTTAACAGTATTATCATGTATTGTGAAGCTCTCACAGTCACCGTGCCCTCTCTTACCCAAGACAATTGCCTGGAACTTTCCAGGATTGGCCTGCATCTGGTTTGTACCAAACCACTCAATAACATATTCACTTTCGGATGTGAGGACATTCTTGGTTTCAAGAAGGTCAGGGTGACTGTAAGAAAGAGTATTGTCATCTGCATAATTATATAGGTTTGATTTTTTAACAAAATAAAAGATATCATTTAAAAATATGTTAAAAAAATAGTGAACCCAGGATGGATCCCTGGAGAACACCTTTAATGATCTTTAGGAAAGTACTTTTGCAATGTCCCAGCTTTACCATTTGCTTCCTATCAGAGAGGTAACTTTGCAGCAGGGAACATGCTGAGTCAGAAAGGCCATAGGCTGCCGGCTTATCAATGATAAGGCCATGGGGGAGACAGTCAAAGGCCTTGGACAAATCCATTAATATGGCTCCAACATATCTATGGTTGTCCAATTCCCTCTTCCAGTCCTCTAAAAGCCTCAGCAGTGTAGTCTGACAGCCAAAACCCTTTCTGAAAGCAGCTAAATATGTATTAAAAATATTGCTAAAATGATCACTCAATTGATCAAACATTATTCGCTCAAAAATTTTTGAATGAGTTGTGAGCACACTGACAGGTCTGTAGTTCTTCTTAATAAAATGATCATCCTTTTTGAAAATTGGGCTTCCTTGAGCTACTTTAAGCCTGTCAGGAAATTGATTTTGGGAAACTCCTTTATTAAAAAAACTGGAAACGGGACCAGATAAAACTTCTGACCCCGCTTTCAGAATTTTAGATCGAATTTGATCGACACCTGTTGCCTTTTTGGAACTGAGAGAATTTATCATTTTTAAAACTTGGCTCTCACTGACAGGTTTGAAATCAAAATTTTCAAAGCATTCAATGGGGCTATTATCTTTGATGGCCGGAATGCTTGGATGTGTGGTAGTAGCAGCATCAGATGTTTGATTGTTTATTCATATTTCTTTTGCAATATTTATATAGTAGTCATTAAGGATATTGCACACTTTTGCTTGATCAGACACAAGACTAATATTTTCCATAAGGATAATATCAACACTATTTTTAGATGTTTTTGAGCTTAGAAAAGGTTTAATGGTAGGCCAAAAGTCCTTTGACTTTGGCCCACCACTACACCTTTCAAAGAAATATAATTCAATTGATTGTTTCCTTAATTTTGTAACATAATTTCTTTGTTTTCTGATATTTTCCTAATTTGTTTTTCCTTTATATTTTTTATGTTTATTAAACAACATTTCTTTTTGTATACTGCTCTCCGAAGTTCAGAGTTCATGAACGGGGGAGATTTTTTTCCACTCAATCACTCCGTTACAATGTATTCGAGCGAGACAGCAACCATGTGGCGGAAACCAACGTCCAAACATCATTACAGTTGCCCCAGCAGAAAGTATGTACAGCGTGAGCTCCCGGTGCAGCATATAGTCCTGGATCCCACATAGCAATGACCGTATTTAAGGACAGCTGGACTTAGACCTGTCTAACTTCGCTGTCTGCCTGCGGATTTTGAAGGCAAAGTAGCGAAAGTCGAACGTGGGAGGGCCAATGGGTGATGGAAAACAAGACCTTCCTTGCCCCCACTTAGAAATGAGTTGAAGGTATGTCTTGATCGAAACAACGAAAGCCAGGTAAGCAGCCAGGTTTGACATGAGATTGCAACTGGTTCGAGAGACCCTACCTGCTGCGCTAACTACCTAAGTAATTCTTATAACAGCACCCATGATTTAAAGATTCACAAAATACAGTTAAAGACAATAACAGCTGAATAAAATTTTAAATATCCTAGAAAACCCTCCAAAAAACCCATATATAAAGTCATGCTAGAGACATAGGAACTCTGGCCAGATAAGTGACGTTGGGTGGTTCTTAGCTGAGACAACCCCGTGGCAGGTTCGATTTAAAAATCTGCAAGACAGACTAGATTATTTGCTTGCTGAACTGTGAAACACTTCACACCTCTACTCAAACGTACTTGTTTGAGAGCTATTATACTGGTGCTTGTTGTGGGGCTTGTTGGCGGAAAATTTTTAACCTTACAATCTGAAATGTTGACAAATTCTCGATAGCTATCCAACAAAATGATTGAATGATTTCCGTTATTTGTGCTGCCACCAAATACCTTTTAAAGTATGCTTACAAATCATAATATCATACATGTATTTTATAAATATGGATAGTCTGTGAGTTGATTGCCCTTTTTCTTTGTTTCATCCTCGAAAGAAAATACAAGAATATATTGGCTTCGAGTTTGGCTGTTTGCCTCATAAGTTAGGAAACCTCCACACGAGCTAAATTAATTTTGTGGTTTTACAACAGCAGAATCTATGACAAAGATTTAGCCAGTAAACTAAATTTAACCCCCTAGTTTCTTTGGCTGCTGTACGCTCTAAGGCGATGGTTCTGTTGTTGTTTATTCGTTGTTTGTTGTTGCTCCCATGGTTTTTGTTTTGCTGTGCATTACTATGTGTCCTTTCTAGTTTTGCAATTATCTCACTGAGGAAGAGAAATCTCCAATTGAGTACCACACCTGACCCAGGACACCACATGGGAAAGTGACAAAACACAAGATATCACATAATAAGAGAGCCAAGAGGTTAGCCCTTTCTCATCAGGTGACCACAAATATGTTCTTAAAAGAGTTTCCTGCAACAAAGCTGCAATGAACAGACAAGAAAGCATGACAAACACGAAACATAGATAACATAAAAAGATACACAAAAGAAGCATCGCATTGGAATGGTAAGTAAAAAATATTATTACTAGAGGGCTTAAACTAGTTTTATGGTACCAACCTCACCCTTATTTCGAATGTGGATACTGGAGTAAAAGAAATCCAACAGTTAAATCCCCGTGGCCCCAACTACAGACCAACATCAGGCCCTAACCATCTCATGTATAGATAAGTCTTAAAGTCGGAACTGTCATAGAATCTGAGATCCGACCCACCCACCCACGTGCAATTAAAGATGAAAGTAAAGTTTCCATGATGGTTCCGACCTAAAGACTTATCTATTGATGAGATGGTAGGGGCCTGATGCTTTGGCTGTTTGTCGGGCCCACCGGGGTTTACCTGTTGGATTTCTTTTGCTCCGGTATTCAGTTTAATTTACTGTTGAGTCCTTATCCTTGCTTTATCTCCTTGTTATATCTTGATTTATATGTTTTGGGAGATGATGCATTGATAAGTTAGGGGTCTTTCATGCAAACCAAATATCTATGTGTCTTGATCCACATCTGAATTAAGGGTGAGGTTGGCGCCGTTAAACCGGTTTAAGCCCTCCAGTAAAATATTTTACTGACCGTTCCAAGGCGGTACTTCTTTTGTGGATCTTTTATGTTTTTGTTCTGTCTTGTGTTTGCTATGTTTTGTGCGCGTCTGTTTATATGTGCTTTGTGGTCACCTGCTGGGAAAGGGCTGACCTCTTGGCTCTCGTTTGTGGTGTCTTCTGTGAGTTTGTCACTTTCCCATTGGTATCCTGGGTCAGGTGTGGTACTTGATTGTATCGATTCCTGATCTTTGCACCATTACTTACTTTTACCAGCCATGATTGGGTTGACCACCAAGCATGCAGTCCGTTGCATCAATGTTATATCTTCTTATAATGAGAAATTATTTAAATAAACTGCGCTGAAAATTTATTAGAGCTAACAATTTGCTTTAATTTATACACTAAGTCGCTATAAAATTCTGGTTCTGAAAGCCCCTGGCGAAGGAGAGATTTAAAGTAAGAAAGGGTGCAAAGCACATATAAACAGACGTGCACAAAGACATAGCAAACACAAGACAGAACAAAAACAATCCACAAAAGTAGTAATGCCTTGGAACGGTCAGTAAAATATATTACTGGAGGGCTTAAACCGGTTTAACGGCGCCTACCTCACCTTTAATTCAGATGTAGATCAGGACACATAGATATTTGGTTTGCATTAAGTCTAATATTGAATTTAGATATTAAATCATAGTATCGGTGGTAAAAGTTAGAAAAAAAAGTTTTGCGAAGTTTATGATACTGATAGTCTTGTTTGGGAAGTTTCTGAGTCAACAGTTTATTGTAAGTGTTGAAGTAAGCAACATGGGTAGATGCTCTAGCAAATCGGATGAGTTGAGAAATATAAACTCCATAGGATGTAGAGCGAGGAACATCACCATCTTAAAAAAGGAAATTGACAATTTCAAAATCAAAATCGTCACGTTTATCATAAATTTTGGTATAAACAATATCATTAGATATGAACAAATGCAAGTCCAAAAACGAGGCTTCAGTATCAGAGGTATTTGCTTTATTAAGTTGAAGCTCATGGTACAAAACGGATGACATACAGAATTCAGACTGCAAAAATACAACTCAGGTAAATCATATAGCTCTCTCTTCCTCAGCGAGATTATTAAATACATAGAAATGATTCTCAGAACTACATAACAAAACAAAGACCAAACATACAAAAACAATTCAAATGCACTTGCTTTTTTAAGGCGACGCCTGATTGGCTAATGTCAAAAATTTGTGACAGTATATCCTGCAATAAACTGTCGGAAATAGCTTGACGTCATTAATTACGTCACATGTCGATGGATGACGTGCGGCTCTACGCGACTTACAACGCTTAGATTTGAGAGGAAACAGCAGAAGAGCATTAGAATGGGGATAATCGTATTTTAAACTACATTTCCGACTGGATATCCGACGATATACCTCCCCAAATGAAAATTTTGATTACAGTTATCCCCTAAATGAGTCAGGTAATGCCATAATCACAGATCACAGACTAACCCATGGCAGAGGAAGAGACGCAGAACAGAAATAGCCAAAATACAGCAAGAACACAATTTAAGTCTAGCAATAAGCTCTCTCTTCCTCAGCGAGCTAATTGGAAATGGTGCTGGTATTCTTTATATTGGACATACTTGGAAAGAAATGAACAATCCGATTACCCCATTGATTTTTTTGACTCTAGAAGGAAAATGTGGGCATATAACAAACAAACATTGTCATGCAATAACCGTAGGGTTAATAGTTAAGAAACTCTTTATGCACTTGTTTTCATCTTGTATAAACCTTTGGGACATTTTCAGAATAGATAGGCTAAACACAACCACCCAAAATCATAATTGTCTCAAATTGTGGAAAATATCAGATTTTTCCATAACGTTTGAAATACAGTATCCGTAGAAAATATAATTTTGTGACGTCATTATATGTCAGACATGAAGTCAAGCGCTATAAAATACCACAGTGAAATACGGGTTCATGGAAAAGAACAGAACATGCAAAAATGAAATATTTTCGGCATTATTTTTTCATTTCAATGATTTTAAAATTCTATGATGAACTGTGGAGCGAACTTTCTTGCAAGGAAAAATCAGAAAAATACGCTTATTTAAGAAGGTACAGGCATTTTGTGAAGAAAAGGTTTTAGTATACTAAACCATTTAATGCATTCAAAAGACGCGGAATGTATCCTAATGTTTCTAAGTGCAATGCCAAGAGGTGTGTCTGTTGCGCACATTTATGTACTAAAACTACCATTACATCATCTGTAAATGGTAGAAAATTCTCCATAATTAATAATAATGATTTGGACTGAACTTCATCGGATCTAATTTATGTTATAACTTGAACTGAAACTAACTGTGGAATGCAATATGTTGGACAAACTGGCCGATCCCTCAAGACTAGGTTTCGTGAGCACTTTCGTAAAATGAAAAAGCCTAAAAAATTTGACACATTTCTTTATCGCCATTTCAAAAATAATGGTCATTCACCTAGTAAAATTGTAATTCAGCCTGTTGAAAAAATTACATATGATCCTAATTCATCAACTAGATTAAATAATATTAAGAGACATGAAACTGAACTTAAATGGATTAAATTTTTGTAATCACCTTTTCCTTTAGGCTTTAATGATAATATATACCATGAAGGCAACATTTCTAAAATGCCAGATTTTGATGTTTTTTCTGTTTTGGAATGTAAAAAACGTAAAAGTAGATCTCATGGTAAACGTAAAAATGGCAACATTAAGCGCAAAATTTGTACGGAAAAACGCTTAAATACTTCTCTAAAGGATCTTTCTTTGGCTTTAACTAATCATGGTCGACATGGCTTATTTTCATTTTTAAGCTCCTTGCCTATCTCAGTTTTACGCAATTTAGAGTTAGAGGCTAATAAACTTTATGATAGAGCAAACAAATTATATAAAAGCAGCACTCCTTACAAGGTGTTATGTTCAACATTTCCTTAGTCCTTATATCGATTCTGAAGTCAACCATAAGCGACATTTTATCAAAATTCCATTCATTAACAAAGGTATTGAGTTTATTGATTTACATAGTATCTTCAAGGATAATTCAGTGATTTCATCTATTCCAAATTACTTTAATAATTCTGAAACTCCTATCATTTGTTATAAATATAACAAACCAATAAGGTCTACGATATTTAACTTTAATAAAATTGTAAATGATTTAGATATAGATTCCAATACTCCTGCCTCCTGAGATTGTAAAAATTCAAATTATTTATATCCCTCTGCAGGGCATGTTATTACAGGTAATCTAAATGTTATTCCTGACGCTAGAGTTCGCAATATCATTTCTAAAGGTCCTAAATATAGATTTCCCTCTAATATTGATTTCTCTAAATGTCGTAGAGAAATCGCTGCTTCTTTAAATGACTTCAGTAATCGTTGGTGCAAACGGGAAAATGTTGAACCTGATGCTTTGAAGGAATGGAAAATTAACATTTTTAAAATTATTGATACTCGTATTTCATTTTACTCTCGTAATACACATCTTTTGCCCCCTAAACCTAAATCCTCTTTTCGTCATCTTAAACGAGGTATCCAGGAATTTCATATGAACTATGTTTTGGTTCCAGCAGATAAAGCTGCTAACAATGTTGTAGTTGTTTGACGATTGTATTATATTAATACTCTTAAGCGTGAGCTTGTTGACACTAATGCCTATAAACTGCAGCCTTCTTTAAGTGAAAGGGTGATTGTTGATGGGCATGGTTGTCATACAGCCCTACATTTTGGTGTCAAAGCTAAAGAAAATCAAGACAAAGTTCCTACGTTGTACTGGTTACCTAAACTCCATAAAAAACCCTATAAAGCAAGATTTATTGCAAATTCTAGTTCTTGTACGACAACAGAACTTTCTAAATTGTTAACCTCGTGTCTTACAGCTATTAAAAAACATGTTATCAAATATTGTGAAAAAGTATATGAGAGATCTGGTAAAAACCTATTTTGGTCCATTAAAAATTCAGGTGAAATTTTAGACAAACTTAAAGCTAGAGATTTCAATGCGACCAGTTTGTCTACTTATGATTTTTCTACTCTTTACACTACTTTACCTCATAATTTAATTAAAGATAAACTTATTGATCTTATTGAAAGAACCTTCCAGAGAGAAGGCTCTTCTTACCTTGCATGTAGTGACAGAAATGCATTTTTTACTTCAGAAAAACCTAAAAAATATCATGCATGGTCGTGTCAAAATGTATGTGATGCGCTGACCTTTTTGTTGGACAACATTTTTATTCGATTTGGCACCAAGCTCTATAGACAAGTAGTTGGGATTCCTATGGGCACTAATTGTGCTCCCCTGGTTGCAGATTTATTCCTGTTTTGTTATGAAAGGGACTTTATGATGTCTCTTTCTGATGATAAGCAGGCTGATGTTATTGATGCGTTTAACACTACTTCCAGATATTTGGACGATATTTGAAATATTAATAATGTTTATTTTGAAAATATGGTTAGTCAAATATACCCTTCAGAGCTCCAACTTAATAAAGCCAATGCCTCTGATACCGAAGCCGCATTTTTAGACTTGCATTTGTCAATTTCTAATGATATTGTTTCTACCAAAATTTATGATAAACGTGACGACTTTGATTTTGAAATTGTCAATTTCCCATTTTTAGATGGTGATGTTCCTCGTTCTACATCCTATGGAGTCTATATCTCTCAACTCATTCGTTTTGCTAGAGCATCCAGCTATGTTACTGACTTCAACACTCGCAATAAATTATTAACTCAGAAACTTCTTAAACAGGGCTATCGGTATCATAAACTTCGCAAAACATTTTCAAAATTTTATAGACAATACTATGATTTGATTTCTAAATTCCAAGTTGGACTTAGATCTCTCTTGCGCCAAGGACTTTCGGAACCTGATTTCTATGGTGACTTGGTGTATAAGTTGAAGAAGATTGTTGGCTCTAATAATTTTTCAGCGCAGTTCATTAAAATAATTTCCCATTATAAAAAGATTGGCTATAACATTAATGTATTGCAACAGACTGCATGCTTGGTAGTCAACCCAATCACGGTTGGCAACTTTGCTTTCCTCTTTAATTGCATGCTGGTGGGTCGGACTTCAGACTCTATGATGGTTCCGACTTAAAGACTTATCTATTGATGAGATGGTAGGGGCCTGATGCTTTGGCTGTTTGTCGGGCCCACCGGGGTTTACCTGTTGTATTTCTTTTGCTCCGGTATTCAGTTTAATTTACTGTTGAGTCCTTATCCTTGCTTTATCTCCTTGTTATATCATGATTTATATGTTTTAGGAGATGATGCATTGATAAGTTAGGGGTCTTTCATGCAAACCAAATATTTATGTGTCTTGATCCACATTTGAATTAAGGGTGAGGTTGGCGCCGTTAAACCGGTTTAAGCCCTCCAGTAAAATATTTTACTGACCGTTCCAAGGCGGTACTTCTTTTGTGGATCTTTTATGTTTTTGTTCTGTCTTGTGTTTGCTATGTCTTTGTGCGCGTCTGTTTATATGTGCTTTGTGGTCACCTGCTGGGAAAGGGCTGACCTCTTGGCTCTCGTTTGTGGTGTCTTCTGTGAGTTTGTCACTTTCCCATTGGTATCCTGGGTCAGGTGTGGTACTTGATTGTATCGATTCCTGATCTTTGCAACCTTATTACTTTGGTGTCTCGTTATGGTTGAGTGGCTCTTCCTCGCGGTGCCATGGGGTTGTCAGCGGTTTGTGATTGTGGTATTTCCTGATCATACTCACTTACTATTTTTGAGACACCTATTAGGGGTATTTTGGTATCTTGGGTCAGGTGTGGTACTTGATTGTATCGATTCCTGATCTTTGCACCCTTACTTACTTTGAAAGCCCTTTTCTTTGTTTCATCATGGTGCGTTAATTTGATTTGAGTGTTTCTCCATGATGATACATTGCATTAGTGACCTGGTAGTTTTCGAACTGTGAGCAGGGGTCATATACTTGTCTTTTTCAACAGACACTGCTCCACAATAAATCCTGTGAAAGAGAAGCAAGGAGGACTGATACCTACTGGACTCCAGATATGTCATTCAAGCTCATCAAGCATTTTGTCGACCCTACTCGCGTTTTGCCATCTCCTGTAGATCCAGTGGGCTGCTGTCTTCTGAACTTTCTCAATCAGATTAATCTGAAGTTTCGAGTAAGGGCTCCAAATGTGTGTTGCATGCTCTTGTTTAGGCTGAACCAAAGTTTTGTATGCAACTTCCTTAGTACTCCTAAGTGCAAAAGCCAAGTTGCTGCGAAGGAAACCAAATTTCTTAGTTGGTTTGGAAGATATTTCTGAAATGAGCTGACCCCAATCCATGTTATCAGTAATGGATATACCAAGGTATTTTGCAGACTGAACCTTTTCCTAAGTTTGGTTGTGAAATGAATAATAAAAAAGTATTTGTTTGTGATGCTGATGCCGAGTCACTCTCATATAGTGACTTTTGGGACAATAAATTTGATTTGCAAATCGGCTTCCCGCTGTCCTAATCTGGTGAGGTCTTCTTGCAAGATCATCATAATCGGATTTTAATTAACGTGCAGGTGCAAGGGCATCATCCACATCAGTGGGCCCCTTTCAAGGTAACTGGCTAGCTGCACGCATAGCAGACCTCACATCTGATCTCCAGGTGCTCCTTTCTTGAGGGTCAACTGTCGTGAGGATCAACAGTCGTGAGGCACACCAGATAGCACTGGGCTTGGTCGTCAAAAACTACTTGTTGAGTGCACACAAACATTTGAACTATCAAGAACAGAAATACTGCCGGGCTAAGTCGGTAAATAGCTATTCATAGGTAATGTTATACTGTTTGTATCTCCGACTATATAAATAAATTTTGTATTGTATTGTATTGGGCCTGTTTTGGGACGTTTTGACCTGGGGACGTTTTTGTTGGATAGTGCGTTTCGTTAAATAACAGCGACGGTTCGATATTTTTATTTACCCAGTAAATACTGAGCATGCGTATGACACGTGTTGATATTTTTTCGCGAAGAAAAGGGTTCGAGTGATCCAAATCGCAATTTTAGGTATGGATCTGTGTATGTGCTGCCTCAATAAATGCGGGATATATTGTCTATGTGTATAATCAAACTCCATTTGCAACGAGAGCTCATTTAGAAATGGCTGCGTTAAATGTTAGCGAACTTTGGTACATTGTCATTAGTTTTCGCGATCAGGTGTAAAATGTCAAAAGTTGATCAGGTAGAGGAAAGATTTTTATTTATATATATACTATAAATTTATAGTACATCTATTAATGCATAGAAAAATCGTTCTATAAATTTATAGATATCACAGAAAGATCGTCCCTAAATTGGTTTTAAATGAAAACCGCATTCCGATTGTGCGTTCACAAATACGTATAGGGTTAAAGATACACTGTTGCGCCGTTGATTCTGGCGCAGGATGTGTAAAATGCGAATTAGGCTGCATGCCAAAAAGCATGTAATCCCTAGTTTTCCTGTTTGACAGTGTTTTATTTACTGAAATAGCTAATAAAAAGCTGAAATTTGTTGATACTCTGGGACAGAGCCTTTCTCAAACTCGTTTATGCGCCATCTTTAAATCGTAGACTGGTTTACAATTAATTGGATACTGCGGCTGACCTCAAATAAGTACGGTCTTCCAGAAAAGAGTTTTTTCTCCTGCCAAAATAACTGTTAACGTAATATGGTTGTGTAAAATGACATATGCCCCTTTTGGACATGAGTGGTCAAATAAAATATGAGCATCTAACTGCTTTTAAATGAGAACTATTAAAACTTAAAACAACCCAGAATTATGCCAGTCAATTATCTGGAGCCCACTTCAAGATTACTGGGATCGTGTTGCACGTGGCCATATATTAATTATACCTGTTCAGTGCGATAGTTGCACGGGCTAAGTAACACTATTTCAGAGCTTATTGATTATTTAACAGCAAGCTAGACAGTTAAGTCACAGTATTGTCCATGCTCGCATGTGCAACCTCAGACTGTACTTGATCTTATCCTTTAACATTCTGAAATGGCATTTGACAAAATGATTGTGCCGACAACTTACTTTTACATTAGAACTTCTTCAGCTCAAAAACATTTTTGACCATGAAATATGTTCAAGATAGGGTAGTTTGAGCCACAGAGAGTTAATAATTGCCCCAGATCCGGATGCTTTATAAGGATAATATTTTTGACCTCGTAGTTTTACTATGGTCAGTATTTTCATTTTTGCGACGACGAATCATATTAACCACTGGACCAGTCTAGATCCAGCCTCATCACGTGATCAAGCAAATTCAAAATGGAGGACCTAAGTGTGGAAGCTGATTAAAACTTAAAAAAGTAATAAAATGTCCACAAGTTTGGGCAAAATCAAGGGCTTGTAGCCTGCATTGATGGTGACAATTAATGTAGAATGTGTTTTCTCAAAAAGTAGGCATTTCAAATAAAATTATTATGTACATTATGAATTTTTACCTTATCGATGTTCATTCTTCCAAATATCGCGTTGCGGTTTTCGACATGCACGATTTTCTCGCAATTTTACCTGTTGATTCTATAAATATATATAGAACGATTTTTCTATGCATTTATAGATGTACTATAAATTTATAGTATATCTATAAATAAAAATCTTTCCTCTACCTGTTGATTGTAACGGTATCAACAGATCGGGCTCTCCTATCTATCTCAGCGCAAAATTAATCATTTCTGAATCCATATATCTCCAATAAATATGCCTCAATTTTACAGAAGTCTTTTATTTTGACAGCCTGGATAGCGTCCGCTTTCAGAGTGTGAGCTGGTTCGAATCCGCCGGCTGCACCCTACCAAAGGTGTAAAAATGGTACTAGCAGCTCCCTTGCCGAAGCTCACCAAAAAAGCTTTGTGCTAGGAAGATAGAGTAATGTTAAAGATATTGTTATATTGCAGAAAAGCTTGTTTTGTTTGTTTGATTTGATTCTTTACGTCCCATCAACAATCTTTTAGTTAAACAGGGACAGGTCTTCCTGGGTTGAACCAGTACTAAGCTAGGATAAATGTGTCTTGCTCAGGAAGCGCAGTGGCTCAGTGGTAGAGTGCTTGACTCAAGACCGAAGGGCCGCAGGTTCGAGCCTCACCAGCGTCACTGCGTTGTGTCCTTGAGCAAGAACATTAATCCTAGCTTAGTACTGGTTCAACCCCTTTATAACTGAAAGATTGTTGATGGGACGTAAATAATCAAATCAAACAAACAATCAAGAAAAAGTGTCTTTCTCAAGGACCACAAAGGGGTGACGCTGGTGAGGCTAAAACCCGCGACACCTCGGTCTCAAGTCAAGCACTCTACCACTGAGCTCCCAGAATAGCTTGTAAGGCAATTTTTTTCTTTAGATTTTTTTTGACAGTAGGAAAAGCATGAAAATCATCCATAACATCCTTTAATTGTAAAAAAAAAAATTGGGTGTTCCAAAACTTTTTATGGTAGGCCAAAAAAAGGAGGGATGGTAGGGTTTCTGGAAATCATTTTGGGGGGCGGATTAAAATACTAGAAACATGGTATTATGAATTTCTGTTTTCAGGGTACATGTAAATATCTCTTACCGAAGAACAAAATTCTAGCCTTCAGGATGAAGCTACAACGACTACTCTGCTCTGTGATATTTTATCTTCTCGTCAATCTTGTTTGCTGTGATGATTTCTACGACCTACTAGGCGTGTCCAGAGGAGCCAGCGACAAGGAGATACGAAAAGCATTTAAAAAATTGGCCATGACTATGCACCCTGATAAAAATCCAGTGAGTAGGCTTTATTAACAAGTCTCTTCTTGCCTCCAGATAAGGCCAAACAAAAAAAAAACCCTATGTTTAGGGTAACCCAACCCTACATGTACCGAAATTTACTGGTGAAACCTAGAACTTTTGTCAGGTCTTCTAAAAATATATAATTTTATGCATTTTGAAAGGCGAAATGCCTTTCAAAATGCATAAAATGATATATTTTTTTCAGAAAAAGAATAATAAAATGTGATGACCAACTTGTCCAACTTGAACAGTTTGTCCTAAGATGATTTTTGGAAGCGCACTCTGTACGATAATGCACAGTGATGCAATAGTATTTTTGTTTTATGATCGCATCATTGCTGATTGGCCAATTTTCTGTAAGCATCAGACTGGTTTGCTTAATTTTACCCCGTAAATGCCTATTCACTAAAGCAAACCAGTGGTAGTGTTTTGTTACAGGACACCTGATTGGTCTATTGCATCCTGTTAACTTAGTATCTTCCCTTGATTTCATCTCGAAGGCGACATCATATTTGGCACTCACCGATAAAATGACTAAAAAAATCAATTGCCACCAAACAACAACAGAAACTTGAGTTGTTTATGCCCCAAAACAGTTTGCCTGCTCCATCATTACCTGAGCAGCCACTTTCCATGGCTAACGAGTTGTGCAGCAGCCGCCAACAGCAGCAAAAACAAAATTTCATCATCATGGTAGAAAACACTATGAACCCAGATCAGACTGCTCCCTTAGGAGCAGTCTTATCTGGGTTAATATTGTTTGCAATATAGCCTACTTGAGAACATAATAAGACAACAAAACTTAAAGTATACATGTATATTGTTCTGTGTACCAGATGTTATATCAGTCTCTTATTGTTTGAAGAGTTTGGAAAGATATGAAATTTTAGGCGAAATAATGATTTTTTTCACATCCTAGTATAAATCAATTATTGGGAAAGTGCACCAGCTGTAGTTTTCCTGGTAAGTACAAAGTATACTATATTATAACATTAACTATATAGGTGAGGATGAACAAAATTTTGAGTGTAAAATTTTGATTTTTTTATTCTTACCCATCAGTTTTAACATATGTTTGGGTTGCCCAACAGAACCGTCTCATCGAGGTGGTTGTTTGGAGTACCCACCAGGGATGAAGCGAGTACTAAGAAAAAGTACTTGAGTAAGTACAGAGTACTGAATGTTTTAAAAGTACTCTAGTAAGTACTGAGTACACATTTTGTAAATGTACTTAAGTAAGTACTGAGTACTTTAGAAAAGTACTTATGAGTACATCTGAGTACTATAAAGTATGCAATGAAAATTTAAGACAAAAGCCAAATTTAATAACTAAACAGGCTGCAGATATTTATAATATTTACAAGGCTGAAGCACAAACATAGTTGTGACATCTAAGATTCAATAGATACAACCTGATATAGATTATTAATCATTTAAGCACTAAATAAAACAATAGCTGAATCTGCAAACTCTGCAGATCCAGATGTGACGGCTCATAATGAGCTGTCTCATCTGAATCTACTGTGTTTGTCTTCTAGATTTTGATTTTGGTGCTTTATGTGATGAGCCTGAGAACTGTCCTGTTCTGTTTTAAGGATTATGTTATTCCTGATATTTTTATTTATTGTCTTTCACAACTGGCCTGGTCACTTCATTGTTACACCTGATCATCTGTTTCATCCTTTAAATCATAAATATTTGGACACCAAAATTATTGACATAATTGTCTGAAAAAGTGATCAGCATATTTCATCAATGCATGCATGTACATGTCAGAATGCAGATCAAATGTCAAACAGTAAAGACCATTATCAGACTGCTCTTGATCTGGGTGTGTACTGTTTGCTCAGGTATATATCTGTCCCTATATTTGGGGTAAATACAGTGTCTTATCTTGCAGCAAGTGTGACAAATACAACAATTTACTAATTCAAGTGCATTGTAGTTATCCAAAATAGTGATGCTCCTGGCCAATTATATGCATCATTAGGCTTTTCATCAAGTCCATTGTTAATAAAGAAGTCAATCTGGCCACACTAACCTAAAAAAGCTTGTTAGGTAAAATACATTTTTTATAAATATTAGGATAATGGGGCACTTTTTTGTCATTATAAGCATCAAAATGCCAATATTTTGATTTTAGCATCTGAAAAATAGATGAGGCCACTTTTTTTCAAGTTTGAAAAAAGACAGATGAGGGGCATTTTTAACAGATGAGGGAAGGCCTGAGAAACAATTAACTTTTTTCCTATCTGGTAGAAATTTAAAAATGTACTCAGTAGTACTCGTAATGTACTCATGAGTACAGGGTTTTTTGCAACAGTACTTAAGTAAGTACGAGTACATGTACTCATGAAATTAGCTAAGTACAGAGTACAGCTAAGTACTGAAAAAAGTACTCGAGTAAGTACGAGTACAAGTACGAGTACTCCATCCCTGGTACCCACAACATATGTTTTGGTTCAGAAATAAGAAAATTTAATTTTCATTCAAGCACTCTTATCTAGGGCCCTAATTAACTCTGAACCTGCTAGTGAAGATTTTTGTCACCTGCTGACAACATTTGCAAATAGTTTGGATTCAGATATGGCATGTCAAAATGTTGAGCCTGACCTGGATCCAAACTGTTTGAAACATTTATTGTATTCCTGAGAATTTTTTTAAATATTCCTGAGAATTTTTTTGAAAAATATAAGGTGACAAAAATTCATTAAAAGTACTCAGCATGCCAAGAGTTATTCCAGGATTCTATAACAGATTTTTTTCTCACAGAAGATTGGTACTTGTGTAAAAGAATTACATGTACCATTTTTATTGTCCCACACTTGAAAAGGGAGGCTATACTACATATGGATCTGGCTTGTCATTCTCTTTCTCCAATGTCCCTTTTTTAGCCCACCTATGTGCCAGGGCTAGAATCAAACTCACAACCCCTGGATCAGCAATCAGATTCAATACCCATTGTACTAGGTCACCCGGCTATATTTTTAACATTGTGGATAAGAAAATAATGACAATTTTATGCACAAAATTTGTGAATCTTGACCTATGGCTATCATTACATGATCTCCGCAGTGCTGCAAGTGTTGGCCTCTTGATAACAGGGCGTAATTTTAAAAGAATTTTCTTATTTCTCTACTAAAATGTATGTTGTGGATATGCAATGAGACGGTTCTTTTGGGCACCCAAAACAAATGATAAAAATAATGGATAAGAAAATATCCACAATTTTACGCTCAAATATTTTGCTTATCTTGACACAGGTTTTAATATTTTCTTACCCATCAATTTTATCATATGTTATGGGTGCTCAAAAGAACCGTCTCATTGAGACGGTTATTTTGAGTACCCCCAACATATGTTTTGTTTGAGAAATAAGAAAAATATATTTTTGGTATGCACTCTTAACTAAAGGTCTGTCTTGACCTATATATTTCATTTTCAGAATGATCCAGAGGCACACGATAAATTTGTTAAAATAAATCGAGCGTACGAGGTGCTAAAAGACGAAGATTTACGCAAGAAGTATGACATGCACGGAGAGGAAGGTCTGTCTGACGACTTCCAGCAGGGCAGAGGAAGGAGATATGAAAGTTGGAAGTTCTATCAAGAGGAATTTGGTATGATTTTAATCCTTTTTCCGTTACACACGGGGTAGGTGGCAATCGAAAACGCTCTTAACAAGCGATGAAGGCCGATCAAAAATCGCTAGAAACAATGTTTTCGATTGCCATTTGTCGCCAGTCAGGCGACAAATGGCAATAAAAAAAATCTGTTTCTAATGATTTTTGATCTACCTTATTACCATGCAACTATCAGGTTAGCATTAGTTCATGAACTTGAATTTGGAGATATAGCTGTCATGCAAGTATAAACAATTTGCAGTAGAGTGACAGGTATTTTAGTACTGATTGGCAGTTTAGGGTGTTTAAAATAGGCAAAGACAATGGACAAGATACTTGGTAAGTGTAAATTTCAAAATAGTTTGCCTTATTTTCAGTACCATATGTTGTAGGTACACATTAGAATTGCCTCATAGAGGCAATTCCAATGTGTACCTACAGCATATGTCTTTTAAATAAATAAGCTTTTTTAAAACAAAGTTGCAACCACTTTCATTGTTTCAGTGAAATGAGGATGTAGAAATGAACAAGTTTTCATGTAGTTTGTCATGTACCTGGATGACAAAAATAGATTGTCTAAATTATGCTTCTGGTAACCTATCTTGAGATGTTTATTGGAGTATAATTGGAGTCTGGTCTAAGGAGCAGTCTGATCAGGGCATAGTGTTTGCTTCTGTGATAAGATTTTAGTCTGAAGTACAAATTATTAAATGCAGCAGACATATAAAAACAGACAACATTTTCAGGTCAAATTATTAGTGGTGGGCTAATTTTAAAAGGATTAACATATTTTTCACATCATTTGATAATAACAGGCTGTAAAAAGGAGATATTTCTTTATAAAAAGAAATGCTAATTGACAGATGTGTAATCTTGAAGTTTTATTAAAGTATTAAATGTCCCTTTCAGGACTGTTCTGTTCTTTAAAGCAGTCAGAAAAATAAAAAAAAATTATATAAACCTCCCACCCACCCCAATTTTTCTAAAAATTTATTTGGTGTGGACTTATTGCTTTATTTTTATTGCAGGACTGTATGACGACGATCCAGAAATAATCACCTTAAACAGAGTAGACTTTGGTGAGTTTTTACAACCTGACACCCCTTGATATACATGTATACAATGGACTATCCCAACTCTATTGTGTCAAACCAGAAGGATAAATCCATTAGTATACAAAGGGTTAACTTAGACTCTGACCTTGTTGTTTCTTTCAATCTGTGTGTGTAGGGAGTGCAGTGGCTCAGTGGTAGAGTGCTTGACTCGAGACTGAGGGGGCACGGGTTCCAGCCTCACCGGCGTCACTGCGTTGTGATCCTTGAGCAAGACACATTTATCCTAGCTTAGTACTGGTTCAACCCAGGAAAACCCGTCCCTGTTTAACTGAAAGATTGTTGATGGGACGTAAAGAATCAAACAAACAAACAATCAAATCTGTGTGTTTTAAAGCTTTAAAAGTTCATGCAACATGACTGTCATGATTTTTAAGGTTGCGTGACCATCAAAAATGGGAAAACATGATGCAGTCTAAATCACTATCTAAAAGAACTGAATCTCCATTTTTGATTGATTTAAAACCATCACCAATTGTCTTTGTAAAGTGCTGCAAACCCAGATCAGACACCACAGAATGCGACATCTGATCGGGGTCTGCACTATTTGTTACAGAATGTTCTTTTGAAATTTGAATAAAAGTGATAAAATACCACCCAACAACACTTAAAACAGAAACAGACTGCAGGGGACAAAGATATTTTACTGCAGGATGAGTGACTTACAATTTTCACTCGTCCTGCAAACACATGTACTTGGCCCTTAAAAGGGTATACAATAAAGAACATAAGGGAGTAATATCACTGTTAAAATGATATTTACCCAGTCAAATTCATAACTGCATCTCATATACTGACAAAAACTTTAAGTTTTCGCAGTCAATACTCAGAAAATGCTAGTTTCACCCTCAGAGTTTAGGGTGAAAGGACAAGTAATTCTTCCCAAAGCACTTGTCCTGTAGGCGAGTGCTTTCGGAAGACTTACTTGTCCTTTCCTGATTTCACTCGTAATTACGAGCGGCAGAGTGGATTTTTTGTCCCCTGGAAAGGTCCAATTATTTAGATTGGGAAATTCCATTCGGCTTAAATGCGTTAATTTGGATATTTATTTGTTCATTTCAGAGCAATCTGTGGATGGTACAGATGATGTGTGGTTCATCAACTACTACTCGCCCCATTGTTCACATTGTCACGATTTAGCACCCACTGTAAGTCAGTTAAAAATTACGCAGGTTTTACACAGTCTTACAAGCATTCCAAACTCCTCAGCCTATTCCGTGGAGTCAGACCTCAGATGTCAGGGACCAGTGATTTTATTTGGCCATTTTACCGCCTTATATGGGAGTCATTCCCGATGCAAAAATGGCCTTTATTTCCCCAATTTCATGTATTTTAGTACTTATTTTCCCTATTTTATGATATATTTTCCAAAATGTAAAGGAAAAGGTAGCTTCCACAAAATCCCAAATAATATCATTTGGGACTTTTTGCAATTTTGGGAAGAAGCCCTAAATGCCTTTCAGATTGGTAAAATTAGCGTGGTAAATCCCTAAATTGAGAAATTTGTTATTGTGGGCAATTACGGCATTTTCGGTCACTCTAAAATAAAATCAGCTATTACATACTATTGTCATTAAATTGAAGGAGAAATAAGATGCAATGGTAGTAGAATGTCACCATGTAGCTTGTGTGTGTGATGACTGAATGAAAATTCTAAAAAAATTTTTTTGGAAGATTGGGATTTTTTCCAAACATCCCGATTGATTTAATCATATGTGCCTAAAAATGCTGCACCAGATCAAGGCTTTGCAAAATTTATGATACCATAGGTTTAGATAAACAAATAAGATCAGCATAATATTGTAAATATATTCTTACCCATAATTTTTAGCATATGTTTTAGGGTGCTCAAAAGAATCGTCTCATTGAGACGGATCTTTTGAGTACCCACAACATATGTTTTGGTTTAGAAATAAGAAATTATTTTTCTGTTATGCACTCTTAACTTAAGGCCTGTGATACTGTTTGTTTTATTTACTCAGTCTAGTATTTCGGAAGAAGGATTTTTACATGTTTCAGTATTTTTCATAAACTTACTGTCCTTGTGTCTTCTTCTAGATGTCCCTGAAAAATCCTTGTATTAATAGGTCAAGATACACATAATTTTTATTAGCTCACCAGAGCTATTGTGATCGGTCGTCGTCCGTCATGCGTCGTCAGTAAACTTTTTCTTTAAATGACATCTCCTGAACCACTGGTCCAAATTCCAAATAACTACACATGAATGTTCCCCATGATGCCCTCTTCAAAAATTGCATAAATGATTCCACTTCACTGAATAGGATGGCTGCCAGAGCTCTAGATAAGAAATCTTTTAAACAACATCTCCTCCTAAACCACTGGCCCAAAATTCAAAATAATTTCACAGAATTGTTCCTTATAATACCCTCTACCAAAATTGCACAAATGGTTGCACTCCATTGAACAAAATGGCTGCCAGAGCTCTAGTTAAGAAATATCTTTAAACAGCATTTCCTCCTGAACGACTGGTCCAAATTCAAAATAATTTCACAGAATTGTTCCCCATGATGTCTTCTACCAATATTGCACAAATGATTCCACTTAGCTGAACAAAGGTTCTGCAGGAGCTCTAGATTAGAAACGCTATAAACAACATCTGAAAAACTGGTCCAAATTCACAATAATTTCACAGAATTGTTCCTCATGATGCACTCTACCAAAATTGCACAAATAGTTCCGCTCCACTGAACAAAGGGGCTGCCAGAGGTCTAGATAAAAATGTCTTTAAAAGAAATCTCCTGAACCATGAGTCCAATTTCGAAATAATTCCACAGAATTGTTCCTCATGATGGACTTAACCAAAATTGCACAAATGGGTCTGCTCTGCTGGGCATATGGGCTGCCAGAGCTCTAGATAAGGAATGTATCTAAATGACATCTCCTCTGCTGCTAGGTGAGAATTAGAAATATCTTAAAAAAATACCTCTTTAGCCACAGGCCAATACATCATCTTATATGCCAGGACTCAGGTGAGCGATCCAGGGCCCTCTTTTTTCACATATGTTTTTGGTCCTTAAAGAACTGTCTCATTGAGACTGAATGAGAAGTTTGAGTACCCACAACATATGTTTTGGTTTAGAAATAAGAAAATTGATTTTTGATTTCTCACTCTTATCTGGCGGCCTGTGAATTATACATACCCTTGCCTTTGTGAACCCTGGTAAAATATTAAGTTTTTGTCTTTTATATATTCCAGTGGCGTGAAGTTGCTAGAGAATTAGAAGGGGTCATCAGAATCGGTGCCGTGAACTGCCAGGATGACTGGCAACTCTGCAGAATGCAAGGAATAAGATCCTATCCTTCTTTACTCATGTATCCTGCGGTGAGTAACTTTGTCTTTTATACTCCCAGTTGTTATACTTACAACCTACACAGCTACTGTCCTGCCAGCCAAGAGTGACAGTGGCGTCATGTTTTGTTAACAAACCTATCAGTGACTTAGAATCCATAGATCACTTGTTTATTAATCCTATCTGCAGGATAGGATTAATACATAAGTGATCTGTTGATTCACGTCAGCTCAAGAGGAGTGTATAAGTTAATGTTTTACTTATTAATTGTAAACAAAACATGACATCACTGTCACTCTTGGCTGGCAGGACAGTAAATCTATGCGATACATTGCTTTTCAAGAACCCCCAAAATCTTATTTTACTTTATAGATACATGCTGTGTATGCCTTCTTCCTTTTATGAGACATATAGACATTGTTATTAGATCAACTGAGCCAAAGGCTAAAGTGAGGTATTAATATGCCGATGGTTCTGTGTTCATTGTCCATCTGTTGTCTGTCCACATTTTCAAAGAAGTATCTCTCAATGTCAGTAGGCCAATTCTGATCAAATTTCATGTAAATCATCATATAGTTGGGGGATCTACTGTATTTATACAAGTTCTTTTTGCTTATTGGATTGGAACTCTGGTTGCCATGGCAACATAATGCTCCCATAGACCTATAATGGGACAAATTTTTTAAAAATCATGAGGCCCATCACCTAAAAATATGTAGTATGTAGGAATGACTAGTGGTCCCCTACATAAATCCTGCCATTCAAGCCCCAGTGTTCGAAATCGGCCATGCCCTGGTCAGCAATAGCTCCCATAGACTTATAATAGAGAAAACAAACGAACAAAACCTAAAAATGCAGCATATGGCATTTTCAAATTTTATCCTGGCCTTATAAAAGTAAAGTACCGTGTGATATTACATGAGCCATATCATGAGATTTCCAACAATTTGGTATGTGCCACCAGCAAAGCCTCAGACCAGCCTGCGCATATGCACAGTCTGATCAGAGTCTCTGCTATTCGCTTGAATATTCTATGAGTGTTAAGCTACTGACCAAACAACATTTGGAGTTTCTAAGCTTAAAAGGAGGCTGCAGACTACACTTGTCAAAATGACATAATGTTGGAAATTACATTTCATGGCTCACATGTGTTTTGGTCCATTATTTTCAGAGGGAAAAATATTATGGTGATAAGAAAAAGAAAGATTTGGTGAAATATGCCCTGAAGCATGTGAAGGTCAAGGTCATAGAACTGTGGAGTGGCAACTTCAATGAAATGGTCAAAGATCCTGAGAATAGTCTCCCTTGGTTAATCTCCTTCTGTGGAGATGGAGGAGGTAAGTTTATTGGTTTAATGTAGAGTTACTGTTCTCATATACATGTGGTAACAATGAAATGGTCAAAGATCCTGAGAATAATCTCCCAAGGGATGGGGAGGTTAGAGTATGGACATAGTGTAGAGTTACTAATGTAATATAGGCTGGGCTAGTAGCTAGGTGGCTAAGAGCCAAGATTGTGCTATACCGGATACAAGCATGAAACTTTCCACACTTGTTAAGGTTGGTTGGCTGATGATTGCATGCGCAAGGTAAAATTCACTTCCATTATAGAAAATTTGGTCTCACTCGACTACACAGACCAATATTTGCGTTTAACATGGTAAAAAATCGACCCATTCTATCTCTAGATGTTCTTAAAGATATAAACAAATATATTTTTAAATAGTTTCTATAATTATGCATGCGGGAACTAACTTATACTTCTGGTTATCTCGTTTAATGATGCCAAAACGATAGAAATCACTGAATAGTGAATAAATGGAATACTTATATCTTTTGACTGGGAAATAAATGTGTTTCTGCACAATCATTTATCCACTAACACATGCATTCACACTACAAAGCCACTTTATTAGAACAGTGCAGTCAATTGCGGGTCGATTGCAGTCAATGAGGACACACAATATACTACTTTGGTTTACAGTGATCCATTCTATGAGCTATCAGAGTTGTTTTGTCTGTGCTGCGTGGTGGCCCTAAAAAGTCTCCCGGCACTTTCATTTAATGCTCTTATTTTTCCAATCCTCAGGATTGTGTGTACAATCTCCTTCCAATGGATCTTTTATGTTTTTGTTTTGTCTTGTGTTTTCTATGTCTTTGTGCGCGTCTGTTTATATGTGCTTTGTGGTCACCTGCTGGGAAAGGGCTGACCTCTTGGCTCTCGTTTGTGGTGTCTACGGTGAGTTTGTTACTTTCTCATTGGTATCCTGGGTCAGGTGTGGTACTTGATTGTATAGATTCCTGATCTTTGCACCCTTACTTACTACTTCTTTACAGTTATTAATTTTCATGATTATGTTTTCTGTTGGGATAATCACTTGGGTATTGTAGTTCATTCTTGGTCAATTGGAGCCTTTAAATTCTAAAACTAGCTAAGTACCAGCCAATTTCTGGATAGCCAGTGGGATTTTTAATGTGTACGAAATGTGTTCACAGATTAATATGACGCTATATTAGTCATTAGTTATGATTTAATGGCATCACATAATGAAGAATAAGTGAATGCATAAAATGTTACAGACTATGCAGCTTTAAAGTCAAACTGTATGAAAGCTCTATGATAACAGCCTAATATCATCAAATGTGTTGCACATGCGCAGTAGGCATTTTCCAATGTGGTTCTATATCCTATTCTGCTTAGTCAGTCATGGTCTACAAATGTGCCAAATTTCATGCTTGTATCTGGAATAGCACAATCAGGCCAAAATTTGGCTCTCAGCCACCTAGCTATAGGGAAATTTCCAAACATAATGCTATAGGAATAATCCTCATAGATAATATACGAGGGATTAAAGATTTTCTGCACATGGAAATTAGCCTCATATGTCATTAAGCATCCAAAACTTATGTGATTTTTGACAAAATAAAGATCAGCAATGCAATATGTATTTTACAGAGATTAATAAAATGTTGAGCATACAAGTAACAATTGCTTCATAATTTGACGCTCAAACTTTTTACAAATTATATCTGGACTAAATTTATGCTCAAACATCTATAAATATCTGGACATATTTTATGCTCCAGCATTTTACAAAAATCTGGACACAATTTTATGCTCAAACATTTACAAATATCTGGACACAATTCTATGCTCATACATTTTACAAGTATCTGGACATATACATTTTGCTGATCTTTATTTTTCTGTTGCATTGTTTTTCAGACTGTCTGCTATCTGGTACAGCTTTAAAATTAGCTGGAATGTTGGTAAGTTTTAATAAGAATCTATCATGAGTATGAGGATGGGATAGAAAAATATGTCCCGAGGATCACTGATTGGCATCACGAGGCTTGCCGAGTGATGACAATCGGTGATCGCGAGGGACTGATTTTTCTATCCTATCCTCACACGAATAATGGATTCTTTTTCTTGCTCACCACTTACTACCTCATTTATATTGGAAAAAACATGGAAAAGACTTCCAGAAAATCCTGAATACGCTGAGATGCGACATGGTGACGTCATTTTAACATTACAATGCAGTTAGGGATCGACATGTGGCCAGCGTGCGGCTGTTCGTTTTTTATCTTTCCCTAGGGCTGGTACTGAGGTAAAAACAACTGAAATCCTGATCTGGTGTGCGTGAATAGGTTTTTTCTCTCACACCAGATCGCGATTTCCGTTGCTTTTACCCATGTGAGATAATTCTATCTCACATACCCATACCAGGCCGTGGGAAAAATAAAAAATGAGCAGCCGCATGCTGGTCATACATTGATCTGTGGCGTCATTATAATGTTATAATGACGTTACCATGTCTCATCTCAGCGTATTCAGGATTTTTGGAAGTTTGTTTTCATGTTTTTTTTTCTTAAATAAATTGAGCTGGCAAGAAAATTACCTGTTAGAGGATTGGATAGAAAAATCTGCCCAGAGGATCACCGATTGGCATCACAAGGCTTTGGGATAGAAAAATCCGTCACACGTCACCATTTGGGATCACTCAGCAAGCCTTGTGATGCCAATCAGTGATCCTGGGGACGGATATTTCTATCCCATCCTCACACTTATGATGGATTCTTAAATTCTGGCCCAATTTGACGACCCATATTGGGTCATGTTCCAAATGGCAAAAAGCATGTGTTTTCCCAAGATTCAAGGAGAAAATTTCCAATTCAAGGTGAAAAAAAATCACCTTTTAGTGACATCTTAACTGCACTGTGCCACAGCAAATTGTATTTTTGCATTTTAAATGTTGAAATATTCTTTTATCATATGACGCGTCTAGGAGTGAAATAACACCATGCAATAAAATCGATAAACCACTAGTGAAGTCCATAACAACGTTGCATACATAATGACAAAATTATAACATTTTTACGGCAGAAATGAGATTTCAAAGTAATCTTAATGTCGCAAGACTCACATTTTATCTCTTTTCCCCAACTCGCTTATTAAAATCAATATAACGTGAGCACTCATGTAAGATGCTCCATATAAGTGAACCAACTTTTTGATTAATATATTACTTGTATATGGTGTGAGTTTTCCCAGTTTTGCGTAAAATGATGTGAAAATTTCCCAATTCTAAGGATGAGGTCTGGTTCCCAAACCTTGGTACACCTCAAAGTTCACAGGACCAGACTTTTGAATTGGAGCTTACAGTATCTTGAGTTAAGAAAAGAGTTGAACTGTAATCATCATTTGAAGGGTTAAACATGATTTTTCATACATTTGCATTCAACAGATCCATGGGTGAAAGTTTTCAGGATTATTCCTGAATTCAGGATTTTAAGGCTGCCGCTGAATTAGGGAGATTATAATACCTTTTCCTGTTTATATACGGTCTGTCTAAAGTAAACTGATTATTTAATCTTGAAATTGTGAATATTTAGTGGGCATACTGCAAGTTTTCAGGGACCAAGCTAGGGGGCGACTAGGGCGAAATGGTCGCCCTAGGAGCCGAAATTTAGCCCTAAGTGGGACCCAGGGAGAAGTGGGAGTCTCCCTAAAAAAAAAAAAAAAAAAAAAAAAAAAAATTTTTTTTTTTTTTTTTTTTTTAGGGAGACTCTTTTTCATTCTGTCACCACACAAACGCAAGCTGTGGTGACAATCTACTACCACTGCATTGTATTTCTCCTTCCATTTAATGGCAATAGTATGTGTAATAGCTAATTTGCTTCAAAACCGACAGAAAATGCCGTAATTTTATGCTATAACTTCTCCCTATCTGACTGTCACTTCTCCCTAATTTTACTGGAGGGAGAAGTCACTTCTCCCTAAAATTCTGGGCCAGCTTGGTCCCTGGTTTTAAGATTGGAGTTTCAAAAGTTAAGGATTCTGGAAATTTTCATAAATATCCATCTTCCAGGGCCAAGATTATATATAACTAGGCCTCCAGATAAGAGTGCATATCGGAAAATTATTTCCTTTATTTCTCATCCAAAACATATGTTGTGGTACTCAAAAGAACCGTCTCTATGAGACGGTTATTTTGAGCACCCAAAACACATGTTTAAATTAATGGGTAAGAAAATAATTAAGATTTACACAAATAAAATTTCCTTATCTGGACCTATGTATAAGAACATTTAATTGGTCAGCTGGTGTAATCTTTAGTGGTTCGTTTTTAACAGCACATGATTTTCTTGTTAAAACATGGATTTTTGCTAGTTATTAAAAGCATAATATCGTCTTGATTGTGTGTGACACTGTTTTTTATGCATTAATATATATTCACATTTTTGGTCCTTTTGCATTTTTCTGTCAAAATATGTATTATGTAAAGGTTATAGATAATATATTACAATTATAAAGGAATTAATTGGGAACGAGCGCAGCAAGTGAACCACTTAATTTCTTTACAATTGTAATATTTGATCTATGACCTACTTATAGTTTTCTCCCCCCTTTCCTGACTGCTCCTTTGGAAATGGTCGCATTGACCACTTCACGAATTTACTTAATGATTTACTTAATAGATATTACATATATTTATAAAATACGCAATTAAGTTGGCCAAAATTTTAAAATTCTGTACAAACTGATTGGTTGTGAAGCACAGGAAGGGGCGGAGTAAACTATTGGTCATTAAAATAACTGTATTTCCTGTGGTTGTTCTCCTTTAAGGGCCTTAAAAGCGGAATGAAATATCAAACTTTTACATCTTGCAGGATGAGTTAGCCAATGTGGCCACTATGGATTGTCACAGTTCTCAGAATGAGGCTCTCTGTGAGAAACTAGGTCGCACCTATGGGACCTACTTTTATCAGGCGGGAAAAGTGAAGAAAGGTGAAGGCCTTGTGAGTATATGAACCTAATTACCTTAAAAATTGTGGACACCTTGGTCCAGATGAACAAAAATTTGGGCTCGAATTTGTGAGTAATTTCTTGTCCATCTCTTTTAAATTGTGTAATCGTCTTATTGAGACAGTACTTTTGAGTACCCACAACATATGTTTTGGTTGAGATATAAGATTTTTTGTGATTACACTCGCTTATCTAAAGTCATGGACCCCTTAACACTTTATATACTGGAAAATCCAAAATGCATAAGCTGGCAAACAGTAAATACAGGGATTTTTTGTGTGTCCCCAGGGGGCGAAATTGGTCACCATTCCCAATGGAATTTAGGTGACTTTTACCCCCAATTTAAAAAAATCCCAATCCCCCCCTACCCATTTTTTTTTTTTTGAAACATTGGGATTTTCAGTCAGTCACCACACACACAAGCTGCATGGTGACGTTCTCCTTTGATTTAATGGCAATAGTATGTGTAATAATAAAACAAAGACCAAAAAAACTTTCATTTAAAAGGCCATTTGGGAAAGATAGGGATCATTTACTATATGGAGAAAACCTGTCTCAGGGGTTACTGAAAAAGCAAGACTCAAACCAGTCTCCTCAGCTACAGAGACTAGCTAAAAAATTGAAATTTCGTTTGTAGCAATTCTAGATATGATACTAAGCAAAAAGCGAATAACAAAGGCGCTGATCAGTCTCCATGACAGGTTTTCTCGCGTCAAGGCCCATATAAACAGGGGGTCTTGATCAAACTTGCAGTTAAACATGGACATGCGTTTGAATTCAAACATATTACATGATTCGTCTAAGATTTCTTTGATATGGCTCATTTACGTCATTGTTAAAGTAATGATATGACAACCAGTCTATTTTACATTTTCAGCAAATAACCAGTCTAGTTGCTCAAGAAATAGCCAATGAGGTCTTATCACAGCTACCAGATGTTACAGATGTGGACCAGACTATGTTTGAGGTATTCACATGACTTTACCGGGCGCATTGCATTTGCGCACTTTTTGCAATTAGCGATGATATCTTTTGCGCACATTTTGCTATTTCATTTGCGCACTATTTTCACGTCCCCAATCAGGGGCAATTAGTGATTAGTGGCCGTGAAACTTTTACAGGTGAGATGCGTATTGGGTGATTTTGTCTTTTCTTTGAAATGTACTCACAGGCAATGCATTGTTGAGCTTACACCTGTTTCGTAGTCACTTTCATATTTGAATATGGATTTTAAATTGTCAGAATCAAATCTAGGGAATAAATGTATAATTTTTGATGACTACAAATTTCGTTTATCAAAAACCTTTAAAAAGTGGTATTTTAAGTTGGAGATGTGCAGTTAAATCCTGTAAAGAACCTTTAAAAACAGATTCTGAATGCACCCAAATCAATGAAGTAAATGCTAGCAAAGCCATGAATCTGACAAAAGAAAGGTTGAACACCAGCAAAAATGTATTAATCTGAAAAAGAAAGCCACAGAAAGTATAATGGCCAAACCCAGCAAAGTCATTCGTTCAGAGCTGCAACCGTGTGCTGAAGAAAGTTTGGCTAATGGAAGGCTTCAGAATGCTCAATGCACCTTTATAAATGTATAACTACCTGTAACGACTTTTACTCATAATTAAATTTTAATAAGGTGTGAAAAAGGTGCGCAAACGATATGCAGATTCGTGGGCAAATGAAGGAATCAAAGTGCACAAAAGATATACTGAAGTGCTCAAATGAAAAGCGCCGACTTTACAAACTTGTTTCGATTTGCATTTTTTTTTAGCTCACCTGAGCCGAAGGCTCTGAGGTGAGCTATTAGTATACCAATGACTCCGGCGTCCGTCGTCCGTCCGTCTGTCGTCAGTCCGTCCGTCCGTCAACATTTTCAAACATCTTCTCCTCTGAAACCACTGGGCCAATTGAACTCAAATTTCGTATGGAGACTCCTTAGGATGGGAGAACAAAAGTTTGTTCAAATGGTCATGGTCACATGACCAAGATGGCCGCCATGCCCATATATGGTAAAAACCCTTTAAAAATCTTCTTCTCCAGAACCAGAAGGCCGGTGACCTTGGGAATTGGTATGTAGCATCGCGGATGTGGGGCCTTCCAAGTTTGTTCAAATAATGATCCTCAATTGACCTTGACCTACTTAACGTCAAGGTCAAATTTGCTTCCTAATGCATTTTAATGGGGAAATTTATAAAAAGTTAATTTTTTGAAAAATATTGAAGCCAAAGTCATTATTCTCACTTGATATGTTTGAGCTAATGTGACAATGGCTATAAATAAGTTACAAAGGTCAAGGTTGACCTTTGACTTTTCAGCCAAGGCGCTCATATTGGAGTCCCATCAATATGTTTAAACAAAGTTTTCTCAGAAATCATTGGACCAATTGAACTCAAATTTCATATGAAGAGTCCTTACAATAAGTTAGCCAAGATTTATGCAAATTGGTTTGGTCACATGACCAAGATGGCCGACATGCCCATATATGGAAAAAACCCTTTAAAAATCTTCTTCTCCAGAACCAGAAGGCTGATGACCTTTGGACTTGGTATTTAACATTTGGAATGTGGGGCCTACCAAGTCTGTTCAAATGATGATCCTAGGTTGACCTTGACCTACTTAACATGAGGGTCAAATTTGCTTCCTAATGCATTTAAATTTGATTTTTTTTTGAAAAGTTGATTTTTTTTAATACAGTTGAAGCGAAAGTCATTGTTTTCACTTGATATGTTAAGAGGCAATTCCAAAGGTCAAGGTTGGCCTTTGACCTGTCAGCCAAGGTCGTCATATTGGAGGCCCATCAATGTATTAAAACACAGTTTTCTCAGAAACCACTTGGCCAACTGAGTGGAGTAAATTTGAACCAAATGTTAATGGTCACATCACCAAAATGGCGACCATGCCAATATAAGGTAAAAACCCATTAAATATCTTCTACTCTTGAACCAAAAGGCCAATGGCCTTTGGACTTGGTATATAGCATTGGGGATGTGGGCCCTACAAGGTTTGCACATTAATGATGAATCTGGGTTGACCTTGATCTTTATTACGACAAGGCCAAATTTGATTCCTAATGCATTTATATTGGAAAAATCTTGAAATGTTCATTTTTCTTTCACCCAAGGCCACTCATATTGGACTGCCTTATACATATCCAAGCATCTTTTTCTAAGCATTCACTGGGCTGTTTGAACTCAAATTTCATATGGAGTATTCAGTGGATTAAACTGTAAATATGATATTATTTTTGGGTCACTTGATCAAAATGGTCATTGCCCATATATGGTAATTAAGCCTAAATTGACCTTGACCTATTTTAACATTATTAAGGAGATCAGGTGAGCGCTTCAGGACCTTCAGGTCCTCTAGTTTCATGAAGTTGTCATTATCTTCTTATTCTTAAGTTAAAACATATGTTTTTGGTGCTCAAAAGAATCTTTGAGTACCCACAGTATATGTTTTGCCTGAGAATTAAATCTTTGCTTACTGGGATTTTTTTCATGAACAGACCAAATATTGAATTTATTGCTTATATTCACATTTTATTATTAATATCTAATAAATAGAAATTATTTTTAATTTAGGAAACGAAAGGGGTGTGTATTTAATATGTTATCATATTAACGGTTTTGTTTGGAGTGTAAAATGGAATAGCTGAACAGTCAGTGTGAACACGGACATTCAAAGGAGCAAACAAATGGCTTGTTTTGCACATGCAAATCAGTTGTGGCTCGCTGTCAATCACAACACCAGTGTCACTTCTGGCAAATGAATTTGATGTTAGTTTGTTTGTTTGATTCTTTACGTCCCATCAACAATCTTTCAGTTAAACAGGGACGGGTCTTCCTGGGTTGAACCAGTACTAAGCTAGGATAAATGTGTCTTGCTCAAGGACCACAACACGGTGACTTTGGTGAGGCTCGAACCCGTGGCCCCCAGTCTCGAGTCAAGCACTCTACCACTGAGCCACTGCACTCCTTAAAAAATTTGATGTTAGATGCATATTGCACAGGCAAGTGAGCTTGGCAGCAGCCATCATAATTATGTCTTTCATGAGGTTATGAATGGTTGCAAAAATCTAAAGATTCATTAAAGGCTTGCTTTGGAAATGTAAATATATATGAGCCAGTACATGAGATTTCCAACAATGTGCTATGTGCGACCAGCAAAGCCTCAGATCAGCCTTCGCATATGTGTAGTCCGATCAGAGCCTTTGCTAGTTGCTTGAGTATTCTATGATTGTTAAGCTACTGACTGAACACCATTTGGAGTTTCTAAGCTTGAAAGAAGGCTGCTGAGGCTCGTCCAAGTCTACACATGTCAAAATGCCACATTGTTGGAAATCTCATGCAGTGGCTCATATCATGATGGCATACAGTGATCCTTGTGACATATTTTTCTATCCCACCCTCACACTTATGATAGATTCTTTTACTCTTATATTTCAACTTTGCAGGCCATTCAAAAGAAATTACAAAACAGACAAGATGAGCCTTGGTTGATACATTTTGTGGAGGGCCAAGAGGGAAGACATTTAGAGTTGAGGAAATTGCCTGCTATGCTTTCTGATATACAGGTATATCTACAAGGTTTATAGAAATAGGTCTACTTTTCCTATTTCCATGCCCCCAATAACGATAAAGAAATATATACTTAAAAAATCCACGATTCTTTAGGTATTTTATTACTTCAAAAGAAATCGGCCAAGAAGGTGGACTCTAAAGCTTAAATAATCTACCATAAAGACCTGTAAATAAGTTGTGAATACGTTTTGGTGTAAGGACCTTGGTGCCTGTGTTTTACAGTGTGCTGGTTACAGTTATGTGAATAGACATTGGATATATAGAGAATACTAGGTGAGTGTCTTTTGATATCAACTTTACCAGGCAAGGCTTTGAGAACGCTTGTTGACATCGCGAGGCTTGCCGAGCGATTCAACAAGCGTTCTCAAAGCCGAGCCTGGTAAACTTGATATCAAAAGACGCGAACCTGGTATTCTATTTATCAGTTTACCCATTGTTTCACTCTCCAAACTAGCGATTATGACGTAATTTTCGATTTTTGTGTCAATTAGCGACGTCATTCAAAAAGTGCAACGTCATCATGACCTGATAAAGGCAACATGCCGTGAGATAGACAACGTTTATCAGGCAACGCGCAGCAATGCAGTTGGTATGAGAGGTAACTGATAAATAATTGTACAATACTGGTGTTGGGAGCTTGGTGACTGTATATTGTACAGTGTTTACTATAATATTAACACTTTTAGTTTAGTTCTGACAGTTAACTTTGTTCCACTTGATTTCGAGAGGTCCCAATACTGGGAGAATTTATGACATCAACAACAACAACAACAACAAGAACAATTGCTGATATGGGTGCGCAGTGGCTCAGTGGTAGTAAGTACATTTGTGGAAACTTAACATTTGAGGCGCTCAACCTACATCGTAAGAAGTCTACATTGGAGAAGATTGTGCCATAAGGCCTGATACGGAATAGAGTGCTTGACTGGAGACCGAGGGGCAGCGGATTCGTTCCTCACTGGCGTCATTGCGCTGTGGTCCTTGAGCAAGACACATTTATCCTAGCTTAGAACTGGTTCAACCCAGGAAGACCCATCCCTAATTACTTGAAAGATTGTTGATGGGACGTAAAGAATCAAATCAAACAAAATTAAAAAGCATGGTCACATCGGTCAGGCCTGTCTTGTCAGTTTAATATTTCAAAACATAATTCAGTTATAGCATTTAAACTTGGTCAGTTAACCCTTTACTACATAGGCTATTTTTATATCATGACATCATTTTCTGTTTTAGACAAGATTGAAAAAATCAAGAAAAATTTATGTTAAGTATTGAATACTTTTGAAAACAATTTTTCAAGAAAAGTTAAGTTTTGAATACTTTTGAAAATATTTTTTCAAGAAAAAATTAAGTTAAGTTTTGAATACTTTTGAAAATATGGAAAAATGGAGCATTTGCTCCAAAAGAGCAAATGCTCCATTTTCCATATTACTTTCAAATACATGATATTTCAAAGGCGTCAAAAGATGTTATTGTGGAGTAAAGGGTTAGCCTGGTTTGCTGTCTATAAAACCCCCTTATCACAACTTTTGCACATGCGCGTTATGGCTACTCCCTATATTTTTTTTATTTTACCAAAAAATAATAACTAAACATTTGTAACAAAGTAAAAAAAGAACTTGAACATACCGGCAGCACAAAATTTGTAAACAATGGTCTTTCACCAAGTGATGTCATCGCTCTGGATCACTTAGATGCTTCTTGTGAATTCGACCGCTCTGTGGTTGGTTGATAAAACCACCAAAGTCAGGCGTGATAAATGAATCTACAGTCCAGTTCAATTAATATGTTCCTTCTGAATGATTCGGAAACTCTGATGCAGATTTTCACTTTTTTATTTTTTAAAAATAGGCTACAAATGATTGGGTCACTAAAAAGATAACGAGAAAAGCTTATAACTGTAGGATGGACATTCCATGATAGCAATGGCTCCCCGTCAATTAAAAGGGGTCAGGAGACACCAAAAAGGCATATCACTTCATAGACATGTTTATGGATTTAATAATTGGATTGTAGTCTTGCTATTGTCTGTCTAACCGCTTGGGATATGCTTAAAAAAATAAAGACAAAAGATCGATAAAGGTACCAGAACTTATCAAGTGAAGTGCACTGTAATTTTCAGAAAAAAACTTAATTAGGTCGAACAAGCATCTCCATGATATCACTAAAGAATAAGTCAGCAAAAAAGATTGATTTCAAAACGAAAATACAAATTTTTATTGGGCTAAAAACTTGTTTTGATAAGGTATTTTGTAAATTTTACACATAAATGAAATTGCAACAAGATCCTGCTTTTTCCGCATTTTGTCTTTACTTTATGAACACTCGCTTCGATGCGTCCGGATTTTCGGACGTTCCAATACTTGTCGCAAGCTAAAATTCTAATTCACCCTGGTGATCGAACTGACCAGAAGGGTCGTATTGACAAGAAGCAAGTATTATAGAGGATGATGAGTGGATTGTGACTATAAACCGAAAAAATATTTCCAGAATTATGGCTCTTGTTGAACCCTGCTGATAGCCATTGCCAAAATGTTTGGACCTACATCAAGCCCTCAAAATGTCCGGTTTGATCTGGAACCATTCTGTGTGACATTCTAATTGTATTCCTGAAAGAACGTTTTGAAAAGGTTGATTTTAAAAGATATTGGCAGGGGCCAGCGCCTGACAAAAGAAACATAGGAGCTGCTCCCCATTATATTCTTTCCTTTAAGAGGAGCCCATTTTAAGATGTGGTTTCTGCTACAGTAAAACCTGTCTTAAGCGGCCACTCAAAAAGAAGACTAAAAGTTTGTTTTCAGACCGATTATCGCTTAATGAAGGTCAAAAGTATTGCAGAATGCTCCAATGGGAGCATTCTGCAATACTTTCGACCTTCATTAAGCTACCATTTTTCATTAAGACCTTTGTTTTACCTATTTTGGAGTGACCGCTTAAGACAGGTTTTACTGTACGTTGAAACATACTCTACCATTTAAAACTTGTTTTTTGGCCATAGGTATACCAAAATACTAAAAGTGTGTGTCTGTTTATTGTTTATTGTGTTACTAAATTCAAAGCTTATTTCACGGTCTCTTATTTTGATGATTTTTTAATTCAACGCCAAAAGCGCCAAATAAAAATACGCGACAAATAATAGTGCTTTACAGTATTCAGGGCTTTTTCCAGCAATTTTGGGAAAAGGCTCCTGGCCAAAATTGGGAAAAAATAATTGATTTCAAAATTGGGAGAAATTAACGACAGAGAACATAACATGGATAGTAAAATATATCCTCAAAATCAAGTTATTTTAGAATGTATTATGTCAAGCATACCACTTAAGCACAAGTGTTTAAGTATCATTCTGATATGGGTCATTGTTTCTCGTAAGTAGTAGATCTAGTGGTCTCTAAAGATTATTAAAAGATGTGTTTTTTTTTTACTTTTCTTAATTGGGAAAAAAGACATGGCATTTGGAAAAAAGTGGCTATTTTTTATTGGGAATGGGGCTGAAATTCCGCCCCTAGAGAGGGGCAGAAAATCCCCTGGTATTTGATTTCACATTCATGCTTGTTTTGTAGGTTGGTCGGGTCGACTGTCAAACAATGAGGGGCAAGTGCAATGAGCTTCATATACATAAATTTCCGTCATTTCTTGTGTTCAAACGTTCAGGAGGATATGAAATATATTATGGTAAGTGCAATGAGCTTCATATACATGTACATAAATTCCCGTCATTCCTTGTGTTTAAACGTTCAGGAGGATATGAAATATATTATGGTAAGCTTCATATACATAAATTCCATTCATTTCTTGTGTTCAAACTGACAGGAGGCTGTGAAATATATTATGGTAAGTTCATGTGTCAAAGTTTGTAGGTTGGCGGTGTTGACTGTCAGACGATGAGGGGCAAGTGCAATGAGCTTCATATACATAAATTCCCGTCATTCCTAGTGTTCAAATGGTCGGGAGGATATGTAGTACATTATGGTAAGCTCATGTGTGAAAGTTTTCAGGATTATTCCTAAATTCAGGATTTTGAGGCTGACTTTCCATAGAAAGTAATACTTAAAATAAAGTTATAATAATCTGCCTAATTCTGCATTTTGAGGCTGACTTTCCATAGAAAGACAGCCTCAAAATGCTGAATTAGGCAGATTATTATAACTTTTCTGATTTATTTTCAGTTCATCTAAGGACAATTGGCGATTTAACTTGAAATTATTATGAATGATTTGTAGGCATACAACAAGTTTTAAGATTTGAATTTCAAAAGTTCAGGATTTTGGAAAATTTGAACTTTCACCCAGGCCAAACAAATCTATTAACCCTTTGTATTCTAATGGATTCTTCCAATAAACTTGGGATAGTACATTATACATATCTAGGGGTGTCAGCTTATAATTTTATAAACTTATTGTATTATGTATAAGTCAAAGAAAAAAAGGCAAACCATCTATACTGAACAAAAGTGAAAACGCTACAATATAATTATCTATATTTTGTGAGAAAGTGTTGGACAAAAAGTATTTACTAAAGCTTAATAATGTTTCCCAGACATCCAGCAAAAGATTTGTCGAAACTCCACCAATTTGTCTTGTTTGATGACTGAGTTATGCTCCTTTAAGTGTTTAAAGCTTTATTCACTGAATTTTGCTATTGTGCATGCACAAATTAAAATTGTTATGGTCGATAATTTTCTTTTGCCAAATCAGGTCGACCTCTCAGCACATTGTTTCTACCATTTCTCGACTAGTAATGTCCTCATACTAAGATGCAACAACGCATTGATTTTCCTATGGAGATTTCAGTGTTAAAATTTCAAACTTGGCAATTTGATGGAAAACCAGCTTTTTAAGATTGCTTTTCTAAACGACCAAAACACACTTGAGATAAGTCCTTCACATTTCTGGTTGTCACATGTCTAGACTACCATTTCGTGCAGTCGGATCTGGTAGGTAGAGTTTTTCTGAAGGCCTAAACTGTGTGAGATTTCTGTTCAAATTTGCAACCTGAAAAATTGGACCCCTGTCACATTTAAATGGCTTTCATGTGTTTCTCGTAACAACATCCGTATAACTTTTACTGTTATGCATTACACAGTATTTGAACATTAAGATACACTTTCATTTGCATTCTTGGTTTGCATACCCCCCCCCCCCACCCCAAAAAAAAAAAAAAAAAAAAAAAAATCCCTGTTTTTCAATCTCTGGTAGCATCGCAGCTCAGGTGGTAGAACGCCGGACATGTGATCAAGAGGTTGCATGTTTGAACCCCACTGATAGCACAAGAAACTTTTATCTTCATTGCTTAGTTTTGCTTTAATCCAAGAAAATGTCCCTACTTGACTGAAAAATTGTACACTGGGACATAAAGGTCAGGGGACAAAAAATCCACTCATAATTAGGAGTGAAATCTAGAAAGGACGAGTAACTCCTCCCAAAGCACTCATCCTATAGGATGAGTAAGCACTCATCCTATATATATATATATTTATATATATATAAACGGATATAAATAAAAAAACTAAGCGCTTTCGGCTTTCGCCTTCATCAGAGTTTCAAGACACACTACATTAGATGGATAGTTTACATTAGATGGATAGTTAACAAAATATAACTATATACATGAATTATGTGATTATTTACGCCCAAAAAAGGGCCCAGTCTTATGCGTGGATTTTCACAAATATGACTGCACAATATTTCTGAATTAAACAGAAATGTATTGTATGAAAATTTGTGTAGAACAGAAGTCTAAAACATGTCTAGGCTCCTGAAAGATTGTCCACAACAACACAGCTTACCAGGTGTTCTACCATATGACCAGATAGAGTCAGTCACCCTTGTTGATGCCAAATGGACACAGAGTGTTCAGACACCGAATCCAGTAGCTCTCACGGAGTTTCCTGGTAGAATCTGACCACTCCTTGTTGTGTTCAAGGCAGCAGACAGAGGCATGACTCAAGAAGTCATGATCTGCAGAGTGAAAATGTTCTGCTGTTGGTGATCTTTCAAACCTAAGGTGTCTCCAGTCATCACGATGGCCATTCATTCGTTTGTTCAATGGGCAACTGCTGCAAGAGATCAGATACACAACATTCTCTGTTGTGCAGTCTGTGTTCTGTCTCAGTCTTACAGTGACCCCAGAAGATGACTTCACAGTGCCAGCAGAGGCTATCATTTTGCAGCATTGACATCTTTTTCTGCCACAGGGTCGACATTCACCATTTTGGTTGTCATCATCAGAGTTTGGTTTGAGTCGTGCTCGTACCAGGAAATCTCGAAGGCTTTTGGGGCGTCTGAAAGCCATGACTGGTTTTCTCTGGTAAATATCCTTTAACTCATCTGATGACTCGATGATGGACCAATTCTTGTCAACAATATCCCTGACCTTGGGTAGGTCAGGATGATATGTAAGCACAAATGGGAGTATTGTGCCGACCTCTGTAGACTTTGGCCTTTATGACAGCAGAGCATCTCTGCTCCTTTGCCTGGCTTTATAGGATGAGTGCTTTGGGAGGAATTACTTCGCCTTTCTAGATGTCCTACTGGACGATTGATAAAATCTGAGAGTGAAACTAGCATTTTCTGAATTCGACAAGTATTGACTGTGAAATCTTTTTGTCCGTGTATGGGATGCAGGTGTGAAACTGATTGGGCAATATTTATTTTTATAGTCCTTTTTACATCATTAACAGAGACCTTGCTTTCCAAAATAGTGTGAATTCTAATGATCATCCACATTAAAATTTAAAGCATGTTATGAAATTATATTTTTATATTTTTTTGAAAAAAAAATTACTTGATATTAAACTGTAAATCACATGTTACTAAAGCATGTTATGAAATTATATTTTTATCTTTTGGAAAAAAAAACTGTCACTGATAACTGTAAATCATGTTATTTTGATATGCAAGCTGAGGGTCTACAAAAATTAAATAGTGCGTAGCGAAAATTTAACTTTCTTATTTCTCAACCAAAACATATGTTGTGGGTACTCAAAAGAACCGTCTATGTTAAAATTGATGGGTAAGAAAATATTTACAATTTTAAGCTGAAAATTTTTGTTTATCTAAACCTGTGCTGGGGCCCGGGGGTCTACAAAAATTCAATGCCTATTTAATTGCAGGTAGAGTTACAGCTCATGATGTTGCGGCGTTCGCCAGGGACAGCGTGGGGATCAGACTGGAGGCCCTCGGACCCCGAGATTTTGAGTCGAGCAGGGTTGGTCCTAGCAGCCATGATGCCTGGTTTATTGATTTCTTTGCACCAGTAAGTACTATGACAATAGTATGGATATAAAACCAGGCCTTCAGATAAGAATGCATGTTTGAAAATTAAAATTACAGGGTATGCACAGACCTGAAAAAGTCCTTGAATTTGACCTTGGTCCTGGAAAACTCCTGGAATTAGAAAAAAGTGTTTTTTTTTTGTCCTGGAATTTTGTACAGTTATCCTTGAAAATATGAATTAGTCCTTGAAAAATATAAAATACAACAAGTCCTTTCCGATTTATGGGATGCACAAAAAAACCCTGTGAAATAGCAAAAAACTGAGTGAAAATCGCTAGATACACATGGAAGAGCTACTCATAAGTTATTCTATTCAATATGTGTGGTAGTCCAAGTTTTTATCACCAAAATCAGAGACAAAGAAAACAAGTGTGCCTCTTTTCTATTTCCACTTTGATGTGTCCGGCTGAAAAAAGTGCATTATTGGCGTTGTTTTTTTCAAAATTGGGGAGAAATTGAGTCCTTGAAAAATGAAAAAAAGCCTGGAATAGTCCTGGAAAAGTCCTGGAATTCTGTTTTCCCATTTCCGTACAAACCCTGAATTAATTTTTATATCTCAACCAAAACATGTGTTGTGGGTACTCGTAAAAACTCTCTCAATGAGACAGCTCTTTTGAGCACCGAAAAATAAATTAAAACTGATGGGTAAGAAAATATTGACAATTTTATGCACAAAACTTTTTCTTATCTCGGTAAGAAACATATTATAATTGCCAAGGTTGAACAACTGATAAATGGTTCGAATCATTTGATATCCTCTGTCGTTATTACAGTATCATAATCAAAGTAATGTGATAAATTAGAGAAAATATTTCAACTTGTTAAGAGATGCTGACCTTAATATACTAGAAAAAATGATTTAGCTAAAGAAAGGAAAATTGAAGTATTTAATTGAGATTATTCATAGATGGTCAAATATATTGAGAAAAAAATGTTTCTATTGCATAGAAAGTAGGGATAAAAGAAAAGAAGGGCCAGCACATTAAATTTTGGAACATAATTCATGAAATTAAGTGTACATTTTAATGTCCTCAGGCCTCCAGATAAGAGTGCCTATTGGAAAATTATTTTCTTTATTTCTGATCCAAAACATATGTTGTGGGTACTCAAAAGAACTGTCTCAATGAGACGGTTCTTTTGAGCACCAGAACACATGTTTAAATGGAAGGCTAAGGAAATAAATGCAATTTTGGATGCACAAACAATCCTTATTTGGACCCATGTTTAATATATTTTTTTCAGTGGTGTCCACCATGTATGAGATTACTGCCAGAGTTTAGAAAAGCTGCCAAAAATTTCGGACGGGTCGTAAATTTTGGAACTGTTGATTGCACTGTACATGTGGGCTTATGCAAGAGAGTAAGTAAACTGTCGTCTGCTGAGAAATGTTGGAAGCATCTTGGTTAAACAGTGTAGGAGAAGTATAATCTGGGTCCACACTCTTTACATCTACACTTACATTAGTCATCAATGTTTAGCAAAAACAAAAAAACAAACAAAAAAAACAGCAGACAAAAAAAAGCAGATGACATTTTCAGACACATTTTTTTAGAGCATCCCACAACTGCTATTATTAGCATTCACTTAATACTTTAACCCCTTCACTGCCTTACCCCGAGCTGTTCTCGTTATGAATACCGCTTCCTATACGCCAGTACCCCAAGCGTCTCTCATGTTAACAAGTTGTTGTTTATATGCGTGTTGTTATCACGATAATAGTCAAGGGACAGAACTCAATTATCCTTATCTGCTCTATAATGAAAGAGTTAACTTTTCCAAGATTGATACCATAATTCCGAGGCCGAAACCTTGCTTTTCAGAGGGAAAAAAGCCCTTTTGATGAAGAACTCGTTTTTTTTCATAGATAGCAGGCGATCGTGGCATTAGTCTGTTGTGTTTCTTTGAGGTATAGGTTATTTTGGAAGTCTAAAATGGCTTGTATATGGATGTTAATTGATATTAATTGGAATCAGCAATGGTAGAAAGGAAATTACTGTCATTCTCACATTTTTGAACCATTGTTTTCCAACCATTCCTAAGGGAGCGCAGTGGCTCAGTGGTAGAGTGCTTGACTCGAGACCGAAGGGCCGCGGGTTCGAGCCTCACCGGCGTCACTGCGTTGTGTCCTTGAGCAAGAACATTAATCCTAGCTTAGTACTGGTTCAACCCAGGAAGACCCGTCCCTTTATAACTGAAAGATTGTTGATGGGACGTAAAGAATCAAATCAAATCAACCATTCCTAAACAATGATGTTGTAAACGAAAGTAGAAATTCATGTATTTTCAGCTGTTGAAAAAATATTTAGATGATGATGACATGCTATCACTGGAAAACATTATTTCAGACATTGAACCAAATGTCTCAAACAAGCAGGAAAAAAATTGGTGTAAATCCCTACAGTGGTTACGATTTTGTATGAAATTATATGTAACACCATAATAAAATCAAAATAGCCATATTTCCCCCCCGGCATATTGCATGCACTTATAGACGGCAGTGAAGGGGTTAAAGGTTGTTTACATATAGAGCAGTTATATCATCATAAATGTGAAAAAGTGTGGATTCTTATCAGCTGGCTTCATCAGAAGAGTAATTGTACCATATTCAACACTATAATCACACATTACTATTACGTTTGTCATCTGAGTACTTTATACCGAACAGCGTAGGGCAGTTAGTAACTTGTCTGGCAACAGATGCGAGTCTGACTGCAGATTCAGGGGTTGCAAGTTTGATCCCGGCCCGGTCCCATACTTTCGTGGAGATTGATTATGAAATAATTTCTACGGTCATTCTCCTACCTTCCCCTGAATCATACAAGAAGGATTGTCAGTTACAAGCAAAAGTATGTGCACGAAGTACTGGTTAACTGCTTATTCAAGCTTGCCAAGGAAAAAAGTGTGGTTAGGTGAACTGACTGTCCCGCCATGACCATAGCTCTTGACTTGGGACCTAAAGCAACAAAACAAACAAAACAAACTTTATAGTCACTAACATTATATTAACTTCTGATTTTGCATCTACCCAGTGGTGTAATTTAGTTTGTATTTTCACACAAAATGTACTTAACTTTTCAATTATTGGATTTTGAACAAAATATACATATCACTATTGTATTTTGAACCAAATGCACGTTTCAGTTATTGTATTTTCAGCAAAATATGTATTGCTTTCATATAATTTATTACTATTTTAATATCATAACTTGAAAATATATTCACCAATACCATGCAGATATCGCAGTGAAATATTAATCCATATAGTTTTTTGTAGCATTTGAATGTTATTTATATTTTCCATCATTTTTCAGCAAAATGTACATTCTTACCCAACAACAATTTTATACAACCAGACAAAACCACATCAGTACCATGGACATCACAGTGAACATGCTCTAGTAGAATTTATTCAGGTAAGTCACTCAGTGCTGCAGATAAATGGGATGCCTTATAACAGAATCACCAGACTTGCCACCCATCTGGTCTTATCAGTGTACACTGTGGTCTGTATCAGTACCATGGCCATCACAGTGAACATGCTCTAGTAGAATTTATTCAGGTAATTCACTCAGTGCTGCAGATAAATGGGATGCCTTATAACAGAATCACCAGACTTGCCATCCATCTTGTCTAGTCTACTCTATGGGCTCTATTGGTTTTTGTTTGTTTGTTTGATTTGATTCTTTACGTCCACTCAACAATCTTTCAGTTATGCGGGACGGTTCTTCCTGGGTTGAACCAGTACTAAGCTAGGATAAATGTGTCTTGCTCAAGGCTCTATTGGTTGCTAAGGAATTCAGGCAAATAGTGAAAGTGCTGATTCTAGTGTACTTGTCTCAATTTTTCAAGACATTTTTCAGCCACTTAGCAGTTGCGATGCTATTACTCGAAAACTCATATAGGCCCATAGGTCATGCGTTAGTTCTTTCATGACAATTTGAATGCATGTTTCAAAATAAGGTTCAGAACATAATAACCCTTACCATGCTGGATATTTTTATGGACTACATTCCTCCCCAATCTAATTAAATCACAGGATTCCAGTTATTGGCTAGGATAAAAATTATAAGCAGAGTGGTATGAAAACAGTGTAGATCCTGACCAGCTGGCTTCTTAGAAGCCAGCTAATCTGGATCTACACTGTTAACAAAACAAGATATACAGAAGTTCAGCCTGGTAAGGCAGGCCTCTTGGTATGAGTGTGTAAATTCAAAATTAGTTTTCCTATTTCATATACAAAGCATATGTTTTCAGTGCTCTTAGAGATGGCTCACTTTAACCCAAAATACAAACTCAATGGATAGGATAATATTCACAAGGTTAGCTTTTAAAAAAGCTTAGAACCATCGCATGGCGTTTTACAGTTATAAAAGAACATTTATAGTGTTTTAATATTGCATTTGCTGAAGCCACTCTTTTCAGTGTTTCATGTGTTTCAAGCTCTGAGTATTTTTGTTTTAGTTAATGATTTGTACATAGGTGATCTATTGGAATTGAATAAAACACAGGAAATATGCATATTCGAGTAAGACTCTGCTCATTAACACACTGAATAGTGGTACAGATAACACCCTCCCCAGCAGTATGTATAGGTCATACAACCGTATTCCTCAATCGAAGTCAATGTACATAATGCCTAGGGGGCATATTGCAACTGACCCATCTACATTTTGGGTCCGAGTTTCGTCACACTTAGTCTAGAATATCCAAAGGCTCCACATTTGATCTGGATTCTAGTTCAGTGGTAAGGTCTCTAATTGACCTTTTCGTTTTAAGAAGCAATACGGTATCCTATTTTCGTTTTTAGAAGCAATCCGGTATTCAAAGTATATCAACATCGCTCATGCAATGGTGAAATTTCGGAAGTAGCTTGATCGCCGGGGAGTTGGAGAAAGAACAGTAAAAGACACTGCTGCCGGGGAGTTAGCAACTTGCTAATGGAACAGGCCCGAATCGAACACACGCCCATGGAAGATCACTAACGTATATCACCATCGCTGATGCGATGGTGAACAATTTTAAGTTTCTTTGTTATCTTTACCTTTATTTGAAGGATATATTTAAGCTTTTTATTTTACAGGATACTTTAAATCCACCAGTGGTGACATTGGATTACAATCAATTCAAGAAGCATGTGACAAGGAAAGACAACTCTGTCATGTGGTTGGTCGATTTTTATGCCCCCTGGTGTGGACCCTGTCAACAGCTGGCTCCTGAGTGGCGCAGATTAGCTAAGGTAAGATTTTCATAGAGTAAAACCTCAAACATTCAAACTCTGATTTTTCGAAATACTAATCCAAAATATTTTTGGACACACTGGATTTAGATAAGCGGACCTATCCAGGGCTTTTCCTACCCATTTCGGGAACATGACCCGAACTCCAGATTGGGAATTTTTCGCGTCATTTTATACAAGATTGGGAACACTTACACAATATAATATCGTCAAATGAAACAAAAAATCAAATATTTGGTAAACCGTTTATCTTAATCTTCAGGGCCCATTGTAGCGCAGTTGGTAGTGAGTCCCACAACAGATCCAGGGATCGAGAGTTTGATTTCAGCCCGCTCCTATGCTTAATGGAGATAGATTATGAAATAATTTCTATGCTCATTCTCCTCCTTCCGCTGATTCAAGAAGGGTTGCTGCCAGTTACAAGTGAAAATATGTGAACAAAGTACTGGTTAACCACTTAGTCAAGCTTGCCCAGGAAAAAAGTGTGGATAGATGAACTGACCATCTAGACATAGCTGTTGACTTGGACATAAAACATCAAACAAATTGATGCCTTATTTTTACCCTCAAAATTAAACCTGGAAGACCGTCAAAAACAATATCTTAATCTGATGTGCACAGTGTTCAATCTAGAGCGCGCCATTGGCCCCTTTTGAAGGCAACTGGCGCAAGTTCAATGTCTACTGGGGCCTAAATGGCGCGTTATGAATCCTATGAGGTTCCAAAATATGCAACAATTTTCAGCTAAAAAACGTAAAAATCGCAATGAAACATCGTGGTGAAAAGCGCAAGTTTACAGTTTTTACTTGGTTTCCCTTTCATTTAACATGAATGCAGAGCTTTTAATGAAAGAGGAGAAGCAGTATACTATGACTATTAGCATACTGATCTTGTAACTACGATTTAAAAAAACAACAACCTTCCTTTGCATTATCTGGCCCCCCTTGGTGTTGTGTCGTCTAAAGATCTGCAAAACAGACGTGGTTTGCTTCTTGTGTTTTAACAGATGATTCCCCTGAAAGTGTAACATTTAAAACTTGTCCAGATAAATTTATCAAACAGCTGATAGTATAAAAAAGTGGTAAGATTTTACTTTGGCTTTCTTTATCTTTCTTGTCTATCAGAGCTGAAGGAGCTGGTACTTGGTGTAGGTTTCAGTAGTTCCAAGTACCCCACCCCGCTTCAGATTTTCTATCTTACCCCCACTTTATGTTGGTCGGGGAAAAGGGCTGGTTGTGAAAAAAAAGTCATTATGTATAGGGGAACCCCTGCCCAATTTTTTTTTTCAGTCTGTTGACTTAGTCATTTTCATTTTCAAGCAAATTCTATAAAGGGGGAGGGAGACCCTGCCCAAAATTGTTCAGGATGGGTTGGCCTCTTAAGTCATTATTCAAGCACTTAATTGGTGCTTCCCCCTTCCATTTTAATGGTTGCTGCAGGTAGAAAACACGAAAAGTATTTTCAAAATCAACATTTAACTAGGTATAATGTACCATGGGCATTCTCTTACACACATATTCTATACACTGGGTACTGTTAAATATAATCAGTCTTATAAGTAAAATTTTCACTGTTATATCACCTATTTATGTGAGGGCCCCTTCTTTTTCTAAATGGCCCCCTATTTTAGGTTGGATGGGCCTGATCTGCCCCCTTTGCTGCAATCCTAGATTGAACACTGTGTGCAAGTAGTAAAATATCTCTTGTTCAGCAAAATGTATCTAATCATGTAAAACACGTTTTTCTGCCTAATTTTACAATTAGTTTTTTGTAGCTCTCGTCTCCTTCTACAGAACATTGCATAGTCGTTAAATGAATAACATCCACTCTTTATCAAATTTTCAGCTGTGTGCTTTCTTCAGGATATTAGAAACAATCTATTCAACTAAGAAGCATCCATGACCACCATATAGCTAATCATCACATCCTTATTTAGCCATATGTAAGAGTGGATGTAATTCATAGAGTTTAACAGGGCTTCAGATTTTTTTAAAGATTGGTGGGCCGAAGTGACCCATGGAGCAAAAAATGGTGGGTCATTTTCTGAAATGATGGGCCCACTGCTGATTATACAGTGAAACCTGTCTTGAGCAGCCACTCAAAAAAGAAGACAAATTATCTCTTAATGCAGGTCAAAAGTATTGCAGAATGCTCCAAGGGGAGCATTCTGCAATCCTTTTGACATGCATTAAGCTACAATTTGTTATTAAGATCTTTGTTTTGTCTATTTTTTTCAGTGGCTGCTTAAGACAGGTTTTACTGCATCGACAACCTACATGTACTTTCTGTTTTGTGGAATTTGTAGACTCACTGTAAGATGAATATTTTTATTAAAGTGAGATTTTTTCGCAAGTCAAAAGGATGGGTCCACTGGGCCCTCTGCCTTGGAAAGTGATGGGCCATATTTTGAAATCATGGGACAATGGCCCGGGCCCACCATAAATCGGAAGGCCTGGAGTTTACATTTTTATTCGCTTTCTAATTATTATCTGAAAATAACATTGTTTATCACTTGACGTTGCATCTGGGGATGAAATAACGCCATGCTTTAAAATCGATAAACCACTAGTGGTTTACAGATTCTCAGGAACATGTTACGTTATGAAATGATGCCCATTACAACATCGCATATATTTATGGCAATTTTTCACACCAAAAACGTGATTAATTATTTTAAAGTCATAAGATAAATAGAATCCAACATTCATGCTCCTGTTTTATTTAATTGATTAAACTCGTTGCAAAAAAGTGATTAAATGCTCGGCAAGCCTCTCATTTTATCACTTGGCATTCCTCACATTTTATCACTTTTTCCCAACTTGTTCATTAAATTAAATAAAACATGAGCACTCATGTAAGATTCTCTATATCTGCAACAAGAGGAGCACTTATGTAAGATCTTCTATATCTCTTTAATCGCTTTCCAGATGTTGAAGAATACAAAAGACGTATATGTTGGAATGGTTGACTGCGTAGAAAATGACAGATTATGTAATATGGAAAAGGTTAACTCGTATCCAAATGTACGTCTCTACCCTCCTGGCACGGGTCATACAGGAAGCTATCAGTAAGTCTTGCATAGGTCTAGATATACAAAAAAAGATAAGCTTAAAATTGTGAATATTTTATTACCCATCAGTTTTAGCATTTGTTTTAATTACGAAACTTCATCTCAAGGACTGTGTTGTAAAGATTATCATATTATTGCTAAATATGAGGGGTGATCAGAAATTTCCTGAAAAAGTGCTATTAAATCACATTGCTTTTAATGATTGCAATGAAAATTCACAGATATAACCTACCATTCTTAGCAAGTTGACTGAAATTGAAATTTAGAAAATGTGACAGCAGACATATGAGCAGGAGGCACCGCTGTGACGTCACTTTGCTGGAACCGGCCCATCTGTACCCATGTGTTGCTAAAACTCATAGTTGTGTTCGAATTGATTGGTATTTTTAACGGAAATTCTTTGAACATAATATGAGGTTTTTATGTTATTCCGCAACACTATGTATTCAAATGAATAGGTTTCAGTCGGAAGGGCAGGCCTAAAATACGTCAACTTTTCGCGAGTTTTTGTAAATTTTAAATTAAAAACTTATTTTCTTGTCAGTGTTCTTCACAATAATTATAGTACTGGTCTTAATTATCAATATTAGATCTACTGTCCTGAAAAAGGTGTTTTTCGAAGTGTGTAAATAGTTTATTTTTAACTTAAAGAATTGACATGCCAAAACAGGCAATGGGTTCATAGAAATGAATGTTTTGCTTTTTTGACAATACTTTTATGTTTCGATTTAGAACTCCATCTGTTAGATATAAATCTTTGAAAGTTTGCATAGAAGACGAGTAAATATGTTGTTAAATATGCATGAAACGCAATATGGGCTATCACAGCATAACAAAATTTTAGAAAACGCTGAAGTTTAATTGGTTATATAGTAAAATGTCAAAATGCAACGTAAAATAGGCCGCTTCGCGCTATATGCCTTGACGACAACTGTAAAGCACTTAGACGACTAACATCAAGCATGTTGTAACCGATCAATGCATATGTGTTGCAGTATTATGTACTGTAATTACAGCTCTATTAATCAAATGATGTAGGAATGGCAACTATTTTCCTCAATTTTTCTGATCCTCCCCTCGTAATTTCATTTTCAAAGCAAGCCTTTTGTGAATCTTTAGATTATTGCAAGCGTTCATAACCTCATGAAAGACACACATATGATTGACAGCTGCCAAGCTCACTTGCTCGTGCAATATGCTATGAACATTGAAATCATTCACCAGAAGTGACACTGTTGTTGTGATTGACAGCGAGCCACACGTGATTGGCACGTGCAAAACAAGCCTCTTGTTGGCATTATTGGCTGTCTGTGTTCACATTGGCTGTTCCGTTTTCAGTTTTACTCTCCAACAAAGCCGTTAATACGATTACATATTAAATGCAAAACTCTTTGTTTCCTAAATTATAAATAATTTCAATATATTAGATATTTATAATAAAATCTTAATATACACATGGAAAAAAAGTTAAGGACCACTTGAAGCCCTAATTTTAATTTTTGAATATCCAAATTACCTGAGGGCTTGCCATTCTGGAATTTTGATAGGACACTTTGGAAAGCATTGCCAACTTACAGCTTGAATTGCTGAAGTCCACTGTATATTGTTTTTGTGCAATGGAGGATACAATATGCCGCACATGAATAATCTCAATTTTCCTGAATACACGTTTGCCTTTTAGTTTCTGCACACCATAGAAGACAATTTTGGAAAGCAAAAACAGCATAAAATGAAAGAACTGAGCATATTTTATGAATAAATGACTGGTTTTGAAAAAAAGTGTATCAGCTTTGGGTAACATAACCCTATACAATCTGCATTTTGCATCAGCTCCTATGGAAACCGATATTCTTAGATAATTCCCAAAGCAAATGAAATTCAAATACTTCTGTTGTGATTTTATGATAAGAATGTATGTTTTGAAGGTCCTGAATGGTCATATTCAAAATCTGGCTAAATCATAACAACCTGCAAAATTTATAGACAAAGATGGAAATGTGGCGTAGAATATTGCCATTGGTAAAGTATGCCTCCTTCTCCAACAAAAGGTCAGGAAAGTAGAAGATTATGATCAAAGTTCGTCACACAGACTATCAGCTTTTTGCTTACGAAAAAAAGAGTACAATCAGACTTCATGAAAGGAATTTATTGCAAGAATTACCAATAGGTTCCTAAAATCAAAAATTAAATTTCTGTATCCAAAATGGCCGTTTCCAGCCACAGTAATTGCTTGATACTCATCAATTTCACTTTGAAGCAACTTTGGATAAAACGGATGTTAATTATTTGAAAAGTTTCGTTAATACACTTTAAGAATGTAGGGAAATGTTGATTGAAAGTTTAGCCTCCTAATACAAGAGGTGTTCCCAAACTTTTTTCCATGTGTATATAAGTAATAAATTCAATTTTTGGCCTGTCATGGAATCATGAACACATCTGGTCTAACAGGGGATAACTGTATTCAAAATTTTTATTTGGGAGGTATATCATTGGATATACGGCCAGAAATTTAGTTTTACGGCGACAAACAACCGGAGCCTTAAAAGGTGATTTCAGAACGCATATACCTCCCCATTCTAATGCATTTCTGCAGTTTCGTCTCAAATTGGAGCGTTGCAAGCCGGGTAATGCCGCACGTCATCTAATGAAATGTGATATAATTAATGATGTCAAACTGTTTCCTACAGTGTATCGCAGGATATACTTTTGCAAATTTTTGACATTATCCAATCAGATTTAGCGTTACACAAGCAAGTGCATTAGAATAAATATTAACTAACATACATACACAGATTGATATATTTTTAAGTTTTGTTTAGTATTGAGCTCCCATTTCTCCCTGAACTCTGATTATAAAAAAATCACTGTTAATTTCAAAACAACATAAAATGCTAATGAAATACACTAAAGCTTGTATATAGCACAAACTAACCTAAAAAGACCCTTGATTTTTATGCCCCCAAAGGAACTTTTGGGGGCATATAGTAATCACACTGTCCGTCAGTCCGTCCGTCCGTCCCGCTTTCGTGTCCGCTCCATATCTCCTATATTCTTTGAGGTAGGAATTCCAAATTTGGTGTGTAAATGTATCTTGGGATAGCGGAGTGTCGCGTACCATTATCCGGTCACTGTGACCTTGACCTCTGACCTAGTTTTTAGAATAATCGTGTCCGGAGCATATCTCTTATATTATTTGAGGTAGGGATCTCATATTTGGTGTGTGGATGCATCTTGGGATGACAAAGTGTCGCGTACCATAATTGGGTCACTGTGACTTTGAACTTGACCTCTGACCTAGTTTCTAGAAACTGCATTGAGTCTGGTGCATATCTCCTATATTCTTTGAGATAGGAATTCCAAATTCGGTGTGTAAATGCATCTTGGGATGACAGGGTGTCACATGCCATTTTTGGGTCACTGACCTTGACCTCTGACCTAGTTTTAAGAATTAATTTGTCCGGAGCATATCTCTTGTATTCTTTGAGTTGGGAATTCCAAATTTGGTATGTGGATGCTTCTTGGGATATTGTAGTGTCATGTACCATTTTTGGGTCACTGTGACCTTGACTTCTGACCTAGTTTTTAGAATAATCTTGTCCGGAGCATATCTCTTATATTATTTGAGGTAGGAATCTCAAATTTTGTTTGTGGATGCATCTTGGGATGACGAAGTATCGCGTACCATAATTGGGTCACTGTGACCTTGACCTCTGACCTAGTTTCTAGAAACTGCATTGAGTCTGGTGCATATCTCCTATATTCTTTGAGATAGGAATTCCAAATTTGGTGTGTAAATGTATCTTGGGATGACGGGATGTCACATACCATTTTTGGGTCACTGTCACCTTGACCTCTGACCTAGTTTTAAGAAATATTGTGTCCAGAGCATATCTTTTAAATTCTTTGAGTTAGGAATTCCAAATTTGGTGTGTGGATGCATCTTGGGATGGCAGAGTATCATGTACCATTTTCGGGTCATTGTGACCTTGACCTCTGACCTAGTTTTTAGAATAATCATGTCCAGAGCATATCTCTTATCTTATTTGAGGTAGGAATCTCAAATTTGGTGTGTGGATGCATCTTGGGATGACGAAGTGTCACATACCATAATTAAGTCACTGACTTTGAACTTGACCTCTGACCTAGTTTCTAGAAACTGGTGCATATCTCCTATATTCTTTGAAAGAGGAATTCCAAATTTGGTATGTAAATTCAATTTTGGATGCCTGAGTGTCACAAACCATTTTTTGGTCACTGTGACCTTGACCTCTGACCTAGTTTTCAAGAATTATTGTGTCCAGAGCATATCTCCTATATTATTTGATGTAGGAATCCCAAATTTGGGGTGGTGATTCCTCTTGGGATGGCGAAGTGGTGCATACCATTTTGTGTCACTTTGACCTTGACATTGACTTGTGGCCTCATTTCTAGGTTTTTCGTGCTATATTACAGCTAACTCTCCTCAAATGTAACTTATGCTAGACCAATTCCTTTGGGGGCATTCGTCATGTGTTTGTGACATTTCTTGTTGAGTATTAATTTTGTTCTCGTCTCGTATTAAGCTCAATTTTATTTTTTCACTTCTAGCCAATTTTCTGGATGGCATAGAGACGCTGAGTCTTTGAGGGCCTGGGCTTTTGACTTCTTGCCAACTAAGGTAGAGACAGTTACCTGGAACAAATTTAGAAATGATATTATATCAGACACACATCCCTGGATAATTGATTTCTATGCCCCCTGGTGTGGGCACTGCCAAGTTTTCAAACCAGAGTTCGAGAGAGTAGCTAATGTAAGTATTTGCAAAAAATCCTGTTTTTTTTCAAATGTCTTCTTTTTATTTTATAACTGCTGTATATTTACGGGAGAACCGTATTCAAAATCTTCATTTGGGAGGGGTATATCGTCGGAAATTTAGTTTTACGGCGACGCACTGGCTGCGGAGCCGTTAAACGTGATTTCCGAACGTAAATCCGACGATATACCTCACAAAATGTACTTTGAATATGGTTATCCCCATTCTAATGCACTTCTGCAGTCTTGTCTCAAATTGGAGCGTTGCAAGCTGCATAAGGCCTCACATCACGTCATCCGACAAAATGAGATGTAATTAATAATGTTAAACAATTTCCGACATTATATCATGGGATATACTGTCGCAAATGTTTGAGGTTATCCGATCAAATGTCACTTTACAAAAGCAAGCGCATTAGAATCATAATTCAAGTTCACTTTAAACTTGATTATATCATGGTTTTTGTTTTGTTTGATTCTTTACGCCTCAGTCAACAGCTATGGTCATGTGGAGATGGTTAGTTCACCTAACCACACTTTTTCCTGGGCAAGCTTGACTTAGCGGTTAATCAGTACTTCGTGCCCATTTTATCATTGAAGCAAACACTATGAATCCTGATCAGACTGCTTCCTTGAGAGCTGTCTGATCTGGGTCCATATTGTTTGGAATATAGGCTACCTAAGAACATAAGCAGAAGAAATGGCAGACAACAAAAGTTGTGACGGGCGGGATAAAGGTTTAGTTCTTTTTTAACCCATTTTTGCCAAATGGAATTTCTCACCATTATCAATTGGACGAGTTTTTCCAGTTTGAAGGTTATTAGGTGGTATTATTATATGCTCAAAAGGGGCAGCGTATAGTCAGCACTTTGTCTGTGCTTCCATCTGTGATATTATATCAGTCTGACACACATTCCTGGATAATTGATTTTATGACCCCTGATGTGGACACTCCCAAGTTTTTAAGCCATCTTTATCTTCCGGTAATTGTTGTAAAAGAGGTATGGTGGCTATATTTTTAAATTAAAGTATACAAAACCTACATTTTTTTATGTAGAAAAATGTTTAAACGTTTTTTTCCAACCTAAAACTTGTTTTAGCACATTGTTTTCTTTCAAAAATATGAAAAATAACAAACGTTCACAAAATCCGGATACCGATTATCATTATATCAAGTATTGAGGGGGCCACCTTTTCCTCTGTAAGTATATAATCCTTCGCATGTTTTTGTAGGAGAACAAACAAACCTATAAATAACACAATATATTTCCATCCTAAAGCGGTTTTAGGTATATTTTGTATATTTTGAATGTGGGAAACCAGAAGACATAAAAACCCGTCATTATGGCAAATAGGTTGCAGTATGTGTACGACGGGTATACCCGACCTGTTGGCAGCGAAAGTGAAAAAACGAAATGGACCAATCCATGCTTATTGTATCAATATGTATAAAACCCATCAGAATGAAAAGAGTTAAGAATGATAATATATGCTGGTCCAACAAGTTTTCGTGGTATCCATGGAATTTTTCTTCCCAGAATCAACTTTTCTGAAGTTTACCGAGACTAATGTCCGCCATTTTAAAATTGTTTTACCAACAAGTTTTTGTGGGTCATCTCAAAAGTAGCAATAATTACAGTAGTAACACCACATTTTAGATTTACCTTGTAAACAGTTTTCATGGTATCCATGGAATTTTTCTTCCCAGAATCAACTTTTCTGAAGTTTACCGAAACTAATGTCCGCCATTTTAAAATTGTTTTACCAACAAGTTTTCATGGGTCATCTCAAAAGTAGCAATAATTACAGTAGTAACACCACATTATAGATTTATCTTGTAAACAATGGCTTCTGTAGATTGTTTTCTATAAAACATAAAAGAAAAAGTAAAAAAGATTGTTTTATTTTCATACTTTGTAACAAGTATCTGTTTTTTTTGCCGGTCATGCCAATTTTGAGATGACCCCCTGATCACATGGCCAAACATGCCGTGTGCATAATTAGATCATAAATATTCATAATGTTGACTCTTGTGTCAGTATATGAAAGAAAACTCTTCAATAAAAAGTTGTGAAAGGCATTTTAGTAAAATACCACAAAACTGTTTATACCATGAAAACTTGTTGGTGGACGACACTCATTAGGGAAAATTTTCTTATTTTACAGGACATAGAGGGTATAGCAAAGGCAGGGAAGGTGGATTGTACCTCAGAGAGATATCTATGTCAACAAGCAGGTGTTCGTGCCTACCCTACAGTTAGATTTTATAAAGGTGCCACTAAACGAGGCAGTAATCAGGTATGAAAATTAAATAAAATCAAAACGTGACACATTTTATGTTAAATGGCAACCAGAAGCGTCCGACTATGAAAAAACATCTAAAAAATCATAAAAAGCATAAAATTTATCCTGATCATAAATGTGAAAATGCCAACAATTTTTGGCATTTTAACATTTATTAGCAGGATTTATGCAACATCTTGTTATTTACAAAAGCAATGGAGAATATTTATACAATCAAAGAAAGTCTAATTTACAATACTTTGTATGTCCAAACTGTCCCTCAGAGTATTTATCAACACAAGTCTTTCAGTAGTTTCTGATCCCCAGATTTTGAAGTTAAATCCAAATGAACACTAAGTCTGAATCCAAAACTGAATAATCCAAAGTAATCCAGAATGAATAAATTAAACACAGTATTCCACTATAGAAATCCAGTACAAAAGGTTTAGACTTTTAAATGGGGAAATTATTTCCAAGATGCCCTTATGAAAAATTTACTCTTATATATACTCTTTAAGAAAGTTCTAGAATGATCAAGTAACAATTATGATATCATATGCTAAATATAAACCAATACATGGGTTCTGGAAAGTTCTACATACTCCTGAAAGATTCCGCTAATTTCCAGAACCTACTCAAAGCTTCTATTGGCATGGAAAAGAAAATTCCAGAAAGTTCCCGACTTTTCTGGAAACTTCCATGACAATGCATTTTTAATTTCTAGATGACTAGTCATCATTCTAGAAAAATCTTTAAACCAAATAAATACCCTGTTTACAACAACTTATTTACTATCAATATCTCCAATATCTGGGTCAACAGAAACTAAGTAAACTAAATATGAAACAGATAAACACCATACATGTTACAATCCTGAGAGTTTAAATGCAAGAAAATCATTTTAAATTTTATCAGCAGTTGAATTGACAATAAATGCTTAAAACTGAAATGCTGCAGGGTAACAGGATAAAGATTAGGGAGGAGTGTAATGATGCAACTATTCAGCATGGCAAGAGTTAAAGCATTTTTCTAAGGATTGACTGGTGGCTTGATTGATTGAATGAATCTTTTTTTGCTTGTTCATTCTTGTTTAAGCAAAATGAGTCATGGCATGTGATTTCCAACAATGTGGCATTTTGACAAGTGTAGACCCAGATTAGCCTCTGCAGCCTCCTTTTAAGCTTAGAATCTCCAAATGGTGTTCAGTCAGTAGCTTAACAATCATAGAATACTCAAGCGAATAGCAAAGGCTCTGATCAGACTGCGGGTATGATCGCACATACCACATTGTTGGAAATCTCATGCACTGGCTCATTAATATCTTATTTTTTGATATTATTTGACTCTTTGTGTGCTCCTATGTGTTTCGAAAATTGGAAATAAAGATCTTGTACTCTTGTTTCAGAATATGCAAGGCAGGGATTTGAAAGTTAAAATGCTGAAGAATAGTACAATATGTCAAAAGGAATTCTTGATTGATTGATTGATTGATTGATTGATTGGTTGGTTAATTGATTGAATGAATGAGTTATTTGTTCATGACAAGTGTTTAAGCCAGAAAAGGAATTCTAGATTGATTGGTCAATTGATTGATTGATTGAATGAATCATTTATTTTCTAGTTCACTTTTCAAACCTTTATTTAAGCATGCGTAACAGAAACATACTTTTCATATTTCTTAATCAAAACATATGTTGTGGGTACTCAAATGAACCGTCTCAATGAGACAGTTTGTCAGAGCACCCAAAACATATGATAAAAATAATGGTTAAGGAAACTGTACAATTTTATGCTCAAAAATTTGTTTACTCTAGTTTCAGAATATGCAAGGCAGGGATGTAGATAGTCAAAATGCTGAAGAAATAGTGCAATATGTTAGATGGAATTCTTGATTGATTGATTGATCAACTGATGATTGGTTGGTTAATTGATTAAATGAATAAGTTATTTGCTCATGACAAGTGTTTAAGGGATAAAAGGAATTCTTCATTGATTGATTGGTCAATTGATTGATTGATTGAATGAATCAGTTAGTTGCTTATTCACTTTTCAGGACTTTAGTTAAGACATATGTTGTGGGTACTCAAAGGAACTGTCTCAATGAGACGGTTCTTTTAAGCACCCAAAAATTATGCTAAAAATTATAGGTTAGAAAATATTTACTATTTTACGCTCAAAAAAATTATTACTTTTGATTCAGAATATGCAAGGCAGGGACGTTGAAAGTTAAAATGCTGAAGAAATTGTGCAATATCTTAAAAGGAATTCTTGATTGATTGTTCAGTTGATTGATTGATTGAATGAATAATTTATTTTCTTATTCACTTTTCCGACCTTTAGTTAAGAGTAGTAAAGAGTGTGTAACAGAAACATAATTTTCTTATTTCTGAATCAAACCATATGTTGTGGGTACTCAAAAGAACCGTCTCAATGAGAAGGTTCTTCTGAGCACACTAAACATATGCTAAAAATTTTGGATAAGAAATAATTCACAACTTTACGCTCAAAAATTTGTTTACTCTTGTTTCAGAATATGCAAGGCAGGGATGTAGATAGTCAAAATGCTGAAGAAATAGTGCAATATGTTAAAAGGAATTCTCCTAAAAAAGTAAGTACATCATGTGTATTATATACCTATATTTACATTTTCAAAGCAATCCTTTAATGTATCTTTACAATTTTGCAACTGTTCATAGCCTCATGAAAGACATTAATTGGTTTGACAGTTTCCAAGCTCACTTGCCTGTGCAATACACTTTGAATATCGAATTAATTCGCCAGAAGTGTTGTGATTGACAGCGAGCCACACCTGCGTCGCAGGTGCAAAACAAGCCTCTTGTTTGCTCCATTGTCTGTGTACACACTGGCTGTTCTGCTTTTCCGTTTTACACTAAAAATAAAAAAGCGTTAAAACAATTAAATATTAAATACAAAATTTTTTGTTTCCTTAACTATAAATAATTTCTATAAAATTTAGATATTTATAATGAAATGTAAATAAAAGCAATAAATTAGATTTGTTAAATGTTCATGGAATCATGGATACTTCGGGTCTCTTGCAAAGTAAGTGAAGCCCTCTTAGATTCCATGAACATTTAAAAAATTGAATTAATATCTTAAATAAATGATACATCTGGTTTTATGATTCCATATCACTATCCTTTAAAATGAGGCTAACATCTATAATGTGTACTATTAGTTGATCTTGCTTTTATTATTTGATTATTTGCCTGTCACATTTTGATATTTTTTTATTGCGTTAAAGGATATGCACTGTGGCTATATTCAGATAAGTGAAATTATTTAGAGTAAAATTGTTATTATTTTCTTTAATACCCATCATTTTCAACATGTTTTGGTGTCAACTAGTCACAATAAACTATAGGTTTATAATATGGTTATTACACTGCAGAAATAGGACATTTCCATTGGTGAAAGTTTTCAGGATTAATACTGAATTCAGGATTTTGAGGCTGACTTTCCATAGAAAGTCAGCCTCAAAATGCTGAATTTGGAAGATTATAATAGCTTCTCTGATTAATTTTCAGATTATCTAAACACCTTTAATCGTTTAAACATGAAATTATTAATTTTTGTAGGCATCCTGTAAGTCTAAAAATTTGAATTTCTAAAGTTCAGGATTTTGGGAATTTCCAATTTTCACCCATGCATTTCGTTACCAGTATTATACATTATTTTATGGTTCATATATGGCACAAATATTATTGGAAAGGTCCAACCACCCATTGACTGTGAAAAAGCGACAACATATAGTGGCATACTTTTCATAAATTTAGGCGAATATATTGTTAAATTTATGCAATAATAATGATCAATCATTGTTTTATTAATGCCCTCGGTTTTTAACATCTCTGTCGGACCTGTCAAATTTTCATGGATGTAAACCCTATATTAAATGACTGACCATTTAACTCTTTGCCTACTAGTGTCGTCTGCTCATAAACTTTGCAAACAGATTGGACCCAGTTCAGGCCCGACAAAATGTCGGGCCCTGATCTGGATCCAATCTGTTTGACACTCAGATAGTATTCCTGAAAGAATTTTTCGAAACTGTTGATTTTGAAAAAAAACAGCAGACGACAAAAAGCATGAAAAATTTCCCAGGGGGTATATATTTAAAAATGTGTTATACTCATCTTAACCCTTAAAGCGCCAAGAAAAAAAGCATCTGAAAATTTCGCCTGCTGAAGTCGTCTGCTGCAAATAATTGCCTAACACTACTGACGAATTAAGTATAGAAGCAAACAGGGTGGACCCAAACAGACTGCTCCTATAGGAGCAGTCTGATCTGGGTCCACACTGTTTGCCATAGAGGCTTCGTAAACATATAGGCAGACGATTAAAGCAGACGACTTTTGTTGCGATTTTAACTTTTTCTTTTATTCCAGAGCCATTCATCACATGATGAGTTATAGCCCGGGGAACAAGTCTCAACCAATCACAGACAAGTGCTTTCATATTTATTTCTTAGGATCTGGTGATTCATCGCAGAATCTTAAACTTAGGACAACCATAAAATAGCTTAGTTTACCTACACATGATGAGTTATAGCAGGCAAACAAGTCTCAACCAATCACAGACAAGTGCTTTCATGTTAATTTCACAGGATCTGGTTATTCATCGCAGAATCATAAACTTAGACCAACCATAAAATAGCTTAGTTTACCTACACATGATGAGTTATAGCAGGGTAACAAGTCTCAACCAATCACAGACAAGTGCTTTCATGTTAATTTCACAGGATCTGGTTATTCATCGCAGAATCATAAGCATAAGGACAGCCATAATTATAGTATTGTTTACCCAATAACTGACTGTATTATACAGTAAAACCTGTGTAAACGGCCACTCAAAAATAGACAAAACAGAGATCGTAATTACAAATGGCAGCGTAATGAAGGTCGAAAGTATTGCTGAATGCTCCCTTTGGATCATTCTGCAATACTTTTGACCTGCATTAAACGATAATTGGTCTTCAAAACCAATTTGTGGTCTTTTTTAGAGTGGCCGTTTTACACAGGTTTTACTGTACCATATTTGATGTTTTTTCAGTTTCACTGGCCTAAAATGTACTAAATATGAGTTTTAAGCAAACCTGGGGCCTAGAATGTACTAAATATGAGTTTTAAGCAAACCTGGGGCCTAAAATGTACTAAATATGAGTTTTAAGCAAACCTGTGGCCTTAAATGTACTAAATATGGGTTTTAAGCATTTCTGTGCCCTCAAATGTACTAAATTTTGTGATGTAAATCAAAAGTTTGCAGCATTTTAAACTTTTGATGCTATTTTTAGCTTCTGAATAATGCTATACATATCATGTAAATCATCTGCTGGCAGATGATTCGCTTGAAATATCAGGTCTTATTTCCTAGAAAATTGATTGAGATATCACAAACTTGATTGGCTAATTCATGGTTATTCATCTATACATTTTTGGTGAAGAAGAAAAAAAAATTCTTTTCCAAATTCTGAATAGGTATTGTCCTAATTTATTGGCTGGTCAGGCCAGGGTAAACAATGAATAAGGTGGTTTAAACAATATTTTATTTGGGCTTCGTCGCGAGAAAGCCTGTCTTTGGAGGTTTGCGAACAACACAGGCGCAGACCAGCCTGTGCATTCACACAGTCTGATCAGCGCCTTTGTTATTCTCTTTTTAGAAAGTATCATATGTAAACTTGCTGCAGGTGAAGCTTGAATTTTCTAGCTAGTCTCAGTAGCTGAGGAAATTGGTTTGAAACTTGCTTTGTCGGACACCCTGAAGACAGGTTTTCTCGCGACCAGGTCCATTTGTAACTAGACATGTATATTACAGTACAAGATCTGACAGTAAGCAAAGGCTTATATTATAAGTCATCTCCTGTGTTTTTTTTGGTTTAAACAATATTTAAATATCTAATGAATAAGTTGAATATGGCCTAAGCATGTCTCGTAGTATGCATATACTGTACTTCTGTTAACTTTGCAGATCCTAGAAGTGTTTTGCAATATTGTATATGCACAGGTCACAATAATGAACCATTTACTTACTTTCTTACAGTAAAGCCTGATTTAAATGTTGAAGGTGCCTCGTTTGATTTGATTCTTTACGTCCCAGTCAACAATTTTTCAGTTATGTCGGGATAGGTCTTCCTGGGTTGAACCAGTACTGAGCACTGATAAATGTGTCTTTCTCAAGGACACAACACAGCGACGCTGTTGAGGCTCAAACCCGCGGCCACTCAGTCTCGAGTCAAGCCCTCTACTACTGAGCCACTGTGCTTCCGGAGTGGAAGGTGCACAACATTAACACTATTAAGGAATAATAGTAAATTATGCACCTTAAATGCACACCATATGCACTAGAGCTGTAACGATAAACCGGTTTATTGGTATATTGCAATATGAGTCTGAAAAGGTACAATATATTGGTATAAAAAGCGTATATATTGTTACTATAAATAGAACAAAAAGAAAGTGAAGGATTTGATTTTTATTTAATTTTCTATTCTAAAATCAATGTCATCAAAACTTATGGAAATAAAGTTAATTGGAAAAGAAATGTAGTTGTGGTACAAAAAAGGTGCAAATTTAAGTTAAGCTGGCTGCTGGCTGTTTACTACCATTATTCATCTGCCCATTCAATGCTTTCACTAATTTTCAAAGCATAAATGATTGTTAATAAGGTTCTTGTATCTATGTCATATCTTTAAACCTTAGCTTTTGGCATTAATGGAGCAAAAATTGAAGTATTTTTAAGACAAGTAGCACTTAGTTTCATGACTAAATGTAATAAACAATAAATTGTGGTAAAATCGCAATATGTTCTTATACAGTCAAAGTAAGTAAGGGTGCAAAGATCAGGAATCGATACAATCAAGTACCACACCTGACCCAGGATACCAATGGGAAAGTGACAAACTCACAGTAGACACCACAAACGAGAGCCAAGAGGTCAGCCCTTTCCCAGCAGGTGACCACAAAGCACATATAAACAGACACGCACAAAGACATAGCAAACACAAGACAGAACAAAGACATAAAAGATCCACAAAAGAAGTACCGCCTTGGAACGGTCAGTAAAATATTTTAATGGAGGGCTTAAACCGGTTTAACGACGCCAACCTCACCCTTAGTTCAGATGTGGATCAAGACACATAGATATTTGGTTTGCATGAAAGACCCCTTACTTATCAATGCATCATCTCCTAAAACATACAAATCAAGATATAACTAGGAGATAAAGCAGGGATAAGGACTCAACAGTAAATTAAACTGAATACCGGAGCAAAAGAAATCCAACAGGTAAACCCCGGTGGGCCCGACAAACAACCCTCTTTACAACGACACTGTTTGTCCCCAAATAATTTGACTTAAACTGAATTTCTTTTGTAATGAACTAAATTGGTACATTTGTGCGAATACAATTGACGTTGTAAAGAATTTTGCTGTTATAAAGAATTTCGCTATAAAGAGTTATGTCTCCCCCCTTCAGGGTCGGGAGACATATTGTTTTTCCCCGGGCGTCCGTCTGTCTGTCTGTCTGTCTGTCTGTCATAAATCGTGTCCGCTCTATTACTTGAAAACCTCTTAAGCTATATTCACGAAACTTTATACAAATATCAATCAGCATGAGATGACGTGCAGAGTGCAAGAATGGTAACTCTGCTTTTATACTTTTTGAGTTATTTCCCTTTGAACTTTGTGCATCACAAAAATTGTGTCCACTCTATAACTTGAAAACCGCTTAAGCTATATTCACAAAACTTTATACAAATATCAATCAGCATGAGATGACTTGAAGAGTGCAAGAATGGTAACTCTGCCTTTTATACTTTTTGAGTTATTTTCCTTTGAACTTTGTGCATCACAAAAAATGTGTCCGCTCAATAACTTGAAAACCACTGAAGCTATATTCATGAGCTTTTATACAAATATCAATCAGCATGAGATGACATGCAGAGTGCAAGAAAGGTAACTCTGCCTTTTATACTTTTTGAGTTATTTTCCTTGGAACTTTGTCCGTCACAAAAACAGTGTCCGCTCTATAACTTGAAAACCGCTTAAGCTATATTCATGAAACTTTATACAAGTTTCAACCAACATGAGTCGATGTTCAGAGTGCAAGAATAGTAACTCTGTCATTTTTACTCTTTGAGTTATTTCCCTTGGAACTTTGTCTATCACAAAAACAATTATCTATGACTATTTTATACCAGGTTATGATTGTGCAATAGTTAACTACATTGACAGATATCTTTACTAGATATGAGCTGATTGTCTGCATGAAACGACTAGAATTTCCGTTAGAAATTGTATTTAATGTTTCTGTTTGAAATTGTATTTAATGACTCATGCTTTTGACATCAAAAGGGGGGAGACATCTGGTTTTTCGTAGAAAAAACATTCTAGTTTTCATTTGTATTCAGTGTATATTGCAATATATCATAATACGCTTTAGGCATATCATTACAGCTCTAATAGACTTTAGTCCTGACTTCACTGTAGTGGGTTTAGTTATAAATGATCTGAGTATGGAAACTAGGGTAGAAGTATTACTTCCAACTTGTGTTTAAGCTAGTAATCTTTGAACAATCTCTATAATTCTGTAGATGTGCTAAAATTTTAGAACACCAGTTGCCTTCCAAAAAGGCCTAGACAAGCAGTGCAGACCCAGATCAGACTGCTTCTGAAGAAGCAGTCTGATCAGTGTCTTCCCTGTTTGCTAATCAAACATGAATTTTGTGAATTTCAGCTCTGAATATCTAATATTTTATTTGACAACAGAAAGAGAAAAATGTTAGAACAATTACTATACATCTTATATAGAAAATAGTAAACTGTGTTTCTGTGATATGAAAATTTTCTCACGAAGGAATGGTGGTGAATCGGTAAACAACGAGTCCACAGGACAAGTTGTTTACCAAGTCACCACCATTCCTGAGTGACATAATTTTCATATCACAGAAACACAGTTTTACTATTCTCTATATTATATACCTTCCACTGATGTTTCAATAAAAAAACGAAGAAAGAAAAAGTCTTTTAATGACCCCCCCCCCCCCGCCGCCGCCCCCGACTGCCCCAACGATAAAATGGTGCGTAGTAATAATTACTTAGCCACGCCTACATCGGCATGTCAAGGCTCGCCACGCTCTACGATGAACAACAACAACCTGTTTACACTCGCAAGTCCCGGGATTCTGACTTATCTTTTATTATTATTAGAAGCTAAAGAAATGTGACTGCGTTGCGATAATTTAATATATTATATTTGGGTTGTTTCCCTTACAACGTAATGATGCAACGGAGCCAAGAGAAAGCACTCTAAAAGCCTGCAGAAATGAAATGTCGCGGGGAACTGAAATGCTCGTTTTTTAGCCATTCGCTGGTCCGTTTCTTTGCTAGTGGATCAGCAATAGCTTGAGAAATTGATTGAAATGTGTTTGTCAAACATAATAAGGATGGACTTGTGACGAGAAAAGGATTATTTGAGTGGAGATCAGAGAAGTGGAACAGGTCTAGGAATGCAGGAGAGCAACTACCGCTCAGATGTAAATATTTGGCTGGTGTCTGATCTAGGTCTAATAATAACATCGGATCAGCATTGTCAATTTTTATGTAGAATGCCGTACAATCTTCAAAATTCCCAAATTCCTCTAAGCTAGACCAGGAGGCAGGAAGGCAGGGTGGTGAGTCTGATTTTATACTCCTAAATGTGTTGTGCATATGTGTATTGAAAATAAGTAGTTCCGTGAAATTATCGACATGGAGCAGTGTTGATATGACTTTTTCATATCATCACTAATGAAATATTTCACTCCTCAAAGATACTAAAATTATCTCACTGCAATACAATAGGAAATTAATGCTAGGTATATAATATATATGTTTATTACTCCTTATGTCAATAGAGGAGGTATTTATATTTCTTATGTTAATACTCCTTTTGTTCTCAGACTGGCCAAAATTTTGTAGACAGGGTTGCCATGGTCAGGGAAAAATTCCGGAAAATGAAAAAAATTCCAGGTCAGGGAAAATTCAGGGAATTTCATTTTCAGTCAGCTAAATTTAGAAAAAATGAAAGTCATGGAAAAGTCAGGGTATTTAAAAAAATCCAAAAAAGTTTCTAGTTAACAGGCTTCTGAAAATGTTTATTTTCCATAAATTGCAAGCAATATTAGAAAAGAAATGTTTCTGAACATAAATTGCAAGCAATTTATGTTCAGAAGCTTTTCTTTTCTAATATTTATGGTTTGAGATGGTTCTTGAAAGATTAATTAATATTTGTTCAAAACTTTTGAATTGTTGATGGATGAAAATGGCTAAAATTGGCCTTCAATAAAGGTCTGGAAAACAGTCAAAGTCAGGAAAAAGTCAGTGAAATGTCAGGGAATTTCGAAAAAGATATTGAGTGGCAACCCTGGTAGAGTTTTGTCCATTCTGTGTGGAGAACTGATGTATTATTGATAATTAGTTATTGCATGCCATAGAACCACCAGTGTGATAGCTAGTATTGTGTGAGCTGAACTGCATGTTACTCATTGTGTTAGAGCAAGTATTGTTTGAGTAAATCTGCATCTTACTAGTTAGGTAAACTGAGGTAGAATTATTACATGCAATAGAACCACCATATAGAGAGCTAGTGAGTGACACTGCATGTTATTCATTGTGTACAGTTTGAGTTATTACATGTTATAGAACCACCAAATGTTTGAAGGCTAGTATTGTGTAAGCATGTCACTTGTGTAGATTAAGGTTGGGTTGTGTTACATGCCATAGAACCACCAGTGTGAACGCTAGTATTGTGTGAGCGGATATTACTTGTTGTGAAAAATTAAAGGGGACAGCATATAAGGTATAAGGATGAGAGTCTGACAAACAAGCCCTTATCAAACCATGCAATCTGCCACAAACCTGACCACAATTGGATATAAAATGAGAAAGTTAGAGCAATTTGAAAATCAAAATTCTGGCATCTATTAAGCCAAAGGAGGCCACCATTTTGAATAATTAATTAACTTCCTGTTAAAGGGGGGGTCTCATATGCGCCCACGCATGGATTTTCATCTAGTTTTACATGGTGAATACCTATGACCTATCACCTATAAAAATGCATTTATTTTTTTCAATAGTGACTTTTAGGTCTCAGGAGAGCACCTTGTGTTAGTCCATTTTTGCGATGACACCTGTCTAATATTTTTTCAATTTTTTAACATCGGTTTTATCGGATCTCACCCAGTTTAAGCTAGAATAGTGAAAGGACTCTATATGGATTGCTTTGATACTATTTTGGCCTATACAAACATGCACACAATTTTTTTTACGAAATTTTAATGTCAAAATTTTCCAAAAAATATAAGTGAAATGTATGTATATGCCAAATTGCGTCTACGATTTCTATATGTTCCTGTCCTTGTCAACCTATGATACTGCCTATAAAATTTTCCTCACATGTCCTCTGTATACTGGCAAAGTTTCGAGATTTTTTCAAACCGGTAACAGTGCAGGAAAATACATTATATACATGTAGGTCATTTTTTGACATTTATCATAATTTAATGTTTGAGGCTGGTTTTGTCCTGGAACCATGTAATTTCTCAATTTTATTATTAAAAATATTATAAACATCGATAATAAAAAAGCTATGCATGTACAAATGCATATTTAATTTGACATTGAAACAAATCTGAGACTTGTGTAGCTTTAACAATCAGCTAGAGTAACACACAAACAGTCTGCAACATTCAAACTTCTCAAAATCAAGTTGAAACACATCAATTAATGGATTCAGTGCTGTGATCTCTTCACCGAATGTTTCTTTATTCTAAAATGTACTTTGGTTTGTATTTGCATACCAATGTTTTAATTGACAGTTTAATCTCATAATAGTGCAGGACAAGGCAATACATTTGATTGCTGACTTCATCTATTTTGTCCCTTTGTAAGCTGATATGCGGTGTCATATATGTAAGTGGCATTCATTCTACCTACAATGGCATGTGTCTCTTACCTTTTTAATTATTCTTGTTTTATCCTTGTTTAATATGATATTAAGTTGTTATGCATGATTTTCCCCTAAAATGTCAATGTGTTTGGAATAGCCTAGGGCGTAGCTTTTTATTTTAATACCAGGTACTGGTTGGGATTCTTTATGTGCCATTGGCTGACTAGTGCACAGGCATTGAATACCTGGCAAATGTTTGAATTTATCATTTTGTCAATTCATTGAATACCAAGATGCACATGCATGCAAACTTATAAACTTAAAGCACTGACTTTATTTTAAACTCTGTTTGCAATTTTACTACTTTTGGGAAAGAGTTTCCCATTGGTTCTGCTTTCTTTGTGTTCTCCTAGTATTATGTCTTTTTGTAGTTTTATTCTCGGGTTGAATATTGGCTTCAAGTTTTGATTGATTGCCAATTCCGTTGCAAGGGCAATACTTTGGTCAGATTACCTCAGTTCCCAATCGTTTTTACCTCTTCTTATACGGTCAGACCCTTTTTGCAGTTATGCTTGTTTATATATTCAATAAGTTCTGTATTTGTAGTTTTATGCTTATTAATTTCTGGAGTTTCCATGATGTGTTTTCAAAACTGGTTCCTCAGTCAAGTAAATGGCAATTTAATCAGGGAATCAGTTATCCTTTGAGCGATCTGATTGTACTAGATGAAACTTTAAGAAGATATTGTAGACATTCATTTTTCTATCCCATTTGATACTATGACATTTTACAGGATGTGGAATATGATTGTAAACACCTATGAATGTAGAGTTTGGTACATGTATTCTTTAAAAATTTCAGCATTTTTGTGGTAGAGAAATAATCAAGCAAAATATCCCACAGCTACATAAAATGGGTGAATTGTAGTTTGACATTCTATTAAAGTGAATAGCAAAATAAAACCATATTGTGAAGATTAATGAGATTAACTACTTAGAGTGGAGATCGACAGGGTGAAATTCTCTCTATGTGGTCGGTATTGGAATATGGATGACAGCTTTGAAAACATTAAAGATTCTGTCTTGCTCACGCAGGAAAATATGCAACATGTTTTAAATTATGAAATTGTGTAGAATGTGGGATATGATTATATAAGGTTGTAATATTTATTAAATATTTAATTTATCATGTTGGTGATCAAGAAATGATAAAACAAACGATTCCCTGACACAAATGAAATGAATGAATTATGGAGAATGACTTTCTATAGAGTGAATCTGGTATTGAAACCGTATTATAAAGATTATCAAAGTTTACTGTTCTATGAGGAGTTGGACAAGGTGACGTTCTCCCTAAGTGATCAGTATTCATGTTATTATAATAGTTTTAACAATATCTAAGATTCCATCTTACTTATAGAAGAAAACAAACACAAAAACTTGCTTTTAAACTAACCGAACACTTATTCATTAACTACAATCATTTTTTTTACATTTCTGAGAACTTGGATTTGTAACATTCAAAGTTCTAGGACAACATGTTACCGGTCTTCGATTTTCTTGAAAATTTTAGCATATCATCTATATATGTATAGCCTAATTTGAGAGTAAATTCATAGGTTGACAAGAACTGGAACATGCCTAAATTTAAAAACAAAATTGTTAAAAAAATATTAAGAAGCTGAAATTTTGGGACGATTCCAAACAAAATCATAATTTTCTGAATTTAACTTTACAGAAACTGATTTTTGTTTTATGCATATCTAATCAGTGATGATCTTAGATAGTTCTAAAAATGAATAGAACACAATATATGAAACTATAAGATTTATGGGCGGCTTAAACTGAAGGTACCCCCATAATCAGATGCCCGATTACATAACATCTCATTTTTTGACCATGTAAATAGGTAAGTGGGAAACTATATCACAAATAGAATAGTTATATGTGAGGCAATCATTATGCATAATGTTATGAAAATCTATGCGTGGGCAGAACCCTATGTAAATTTCCTATTGGGTGAGACTCCCCCTTTGAAAAGTCAATAAAATCCCCATTTTCAATGCAAATTGTGCAGATTTTTTTCAAAATCGTCTATTTTCAACTGATGAATCAATAAAACTGCAATGCAAGTTGAAATGAATAGCAGGAAACTAGTCATTTTGATTAGGCATATTTAATTAGGGCTGTGTGACGTCACTCAGCCTAAATATGGATGCCGTCCATTGCTGTCAATTGTCTTTTATATAAACATCTATAACCTTCTTATTTTTAAATCGATTTTGATAGGGTTTGCGGCATATTGCATAATTCAATAAGGACTTGCATTTGAGATGTGCCTGCCTTCAAGGTTGCCGCTCCCTTTAAGATTGAGAGTTATTACATGCCATAGAACAACCAGGGTGAGAGCTGATATTGTTTAGCAGATCTCAAGAGCGGATTCAGCTATTTTTTCTCTGTGGGGGAAGAGATGAAGTAGGATATGGCAGAATGTACAAATGTCCAGCTAATGATATTTTTCAGATGTTTTCCTTGTTAGTTCGGAAAATTTTAGGGGGGGGGGGGGACTGGGGAAGATGTTCAGGCTTCTGGTCTGCACTCCCAGTCCGCGCATGGGTCTGCATATTGTTGATTTGAGTCTTGGCTAGTCAAGCTATGTGTATGACTGAAGTGAATGCTTCACAGGGCTACTTAAAAAACTTCATATTTTCTTAGATTGTGTTTGTATGTTAAGAGTGTTAGTTTGAGTGATGCTTGACAAGGCATATTTGGACATTACGGTAAATGTTCTAAAATTTGGAACACTAGTTTCCTGTCAAAAAGGCCTAGACAAACAGTGCAGACCCAGATCAGACTGCTTCTGAAGAAGCAGTCTGATCAGGGTATGTGCTGTAAGCTATTCTGACAAGCATTTAATGAATTTTAACCCTAAATTTTATAACAGAAGGAGAAAAGTGTTTGGAATTTGAGAACATTTACTGTATGTCATATACAAATATATATTTTATTTTTAGGTGAATAGCATTTAATGTAACACCTTTTTAATTTTAATGTCAATCATTTATGTAGCATGCTGCAAGATGGTTAGTGAATTATTTATTAAACCACCCGCAAAAATGTTTGTGACAGGGTATACTATTTTCACATAGTCTGTCTATCAGTCTTTATAAACATAAAGAAATATCACATGCTGATGCCATCTGGTGCATACTGTAAATTCAAAAATTTTCGTGAGAATTTTATTTTCTTGAATTTTATTTTTGTGAATAGTGTTAAAAGTCATATTTTTCATTTTAAAATAATTGCGACTAGCGCATGATTTACCTACACTATAGAATTGATGCATTCTTTTGAGGTTAACATAAGGATTTGTCAACCTGACAATAGTGAACATCACTTTTGAGGGTTGACTAATCCTGATGTTAACCAAAAAAGAATGCATCAATTGTTTTGTTTTTTCAACTGCATGTCTCTCTTTTCCTAGTTTTATAAAGTCTTTTCATATTTATAATTTTAATCAAGTCAGATGTTCCTTGTGCACTGAAAACAAAATTATTTCAACAATTGCTTTTCAAGTTTCTGAAACTCTTATGAGATGTGCAAAAGATCTGCATTTTTTAAAATACTGTTCTCATAAAATGAAAAAATTCTCAATTCAAAACATTAATTTGGCCTGTGATATACATGTTTTCTTTATCTCTTGAGTTAAATTATCCAATATCTTTTAAGGCTTTAAGTGAAAAGAAAATTCGCAAGAAAATTTCGCGATTTACAGTCTTAACTGATCTGTAAACATTCGCTGAGCAAATACAAATGAGCCACAACGTCACATGAGATTTCTAACAATGTGGTATGTGCGACCAGCAAAGCCTCAGATCAGCCTGAGAATATGCGCATTCTGATCAGACTTGCTAGTCTCTTGAATATTCTACCAGTGTTTAGGTACTGACTGAACATCATTTGAAGTTTCTAAGTTTAAAAGTAGGCTGCACAGGCTCATCTGAGTCTACACTTGTCAAATCCCATCATTAATCTTATCTACCAGTCTACATGTGATACATTTTAGCATTTCTTGGTGAATGTTTTTATTTTATAGCCATATTTATTTTATGTGTCTGAATGTTTTTATTAAATGTACAAAATATGTATGTATGAGCTGTGTTGATAGACATTGTCCCTTTCAAACATATGTAGGCAAACAAAGACCAGAGACAATACATGTGGGCTGATACACTCATGAAAAAGTAGAAAATGTGGAAACTAGTGTTCAATCTAGGCTATTTTCTTTTGACTTGAGATGAAAATATAACACTGCCATAGAATTCCTCATTCACATAATGTTAAAGATGGACCCCTCTAGCATTAGTAGGGGCCATTTGGGGCCATTTGAGTAAAAATGGGGTCAATGGCTCCTTCTAGATTGAACACTGGTAAACTGTGTTTAAAATTGCAGATCTTGTTCAGATCTTGATGGACAGAAGGTACTTTTTCTCCCATTGAAGCTCATATATAACTGTCGCTGAGGTTGTATGCTAATATATGTATTATTGTACGGAATGTTTTTATTGAAAAGCTCAATGCATTTAAAGTCCCTAATAAGTAACTAACCGTATGTGCCCATAGATTTTTCGAAATTCTGTACTCTATTTTGACAACAGTGTAGATCATATGATGGCTTCATATTTATACTGAATTGAGTGGGAATCAGTTCATATATACTGGTCAAAATAAGTTTAGCCATATGTCAGGTTTTTTTTTTTTTACATAAGCATTATGTTAAATTCCCAAAGTTCAATTATTTATTTCAAGAATATCCAAAACAATTGGAATTCTTTCTCAGCTCAAGTTTGCCAACAGTGTCTTAGGTGTAATAACACAAAGTTTCAATTGAAGTACTGATTGTCTTTCGTTATGGGCTAAAGGGGTATGTGCATTAAGGGCCTAATTTGGCCCCTTTGAGCCAAAAACTGAACATTGCTTTCACCAATTTTTTCTGATTGGTTTATTAGAAGAATAAATGAAGTGTAAAATTTCGGCATTTAGCTAAATTTGATTGTTGCTATGGTAACAAAAATAGCCAACAAAATAGGCTAAAATAGAGATATTTCCGTTTTGACCAAATTTAAAACTTTTGGAGACAGACTTTTTAAGAATTAGATATCAGCACAGCTAAATACCAAAAAATCCTTTTACGTGATAATTCTCATATTCTGTTAAAATATCTTTTTGGTATTTGCTTGTGCTCTATGTTAATTTCTCTGTCAAACGTCTCACATTTGCTCCAAAATGGTCAATTTCCTATTTTCAGCCTTTTTTGGTTTGCCATTTTTGTTACCATAGCAACAGTAAAAGTTGAATTAATTTGAGACTTTTACACTTCGGCTATTGTTCTAATAAATTAATAAGAACAAATTGGTGAAAAGCAATTTTTATACTTTAGCCACATAGGGGGGCCAAAAAAGCCTTAATGCACATAGCTCTTTCCCAAGAGTAGCCATATTTTAGTCAATTTCACTATAGGAATGATAGGGAACGAATCGGGACATTAATTGAAATGTGTAAGGCTCTGAGGAAAATGTATCAATATAAGTGAAACCTTGAACATGTTGAGAAGAAACAATGCTGCTACTTTGCTGAAACTTTTATGCAAAAATCTTTGTAAAGTAAAATGTTATGATAAAACAAAAATTGAGTTTTTTTGCATTAAGTCTATGGGAAAATTTCAGCTGGGGCTTAGGCTTAACTTATTTTGACCAGTTTTATTATTAACAGCCCAATAAGTACTCATTTAGGGTTTATAGGAGCTGTATGCTTATTAAGTTAAATATTAATATTATGTGCGGAGTGTTCGGATTTAAAAGCTCAATACATTCAAAGTCCCTAAATAGCGATATTATAATAATTTTTTTAAACTTCCATATACCGTAATTACCCTAAGTATTTGGATACTTAAAATACATGAATCCAGATAGGAGTGCATAATAAAAAAAATAATTTTCTTATTTCTTGACCAAAACATATGTTGTGGGTGCTCAAAAGAACCGTCTCAATGAGACATTTCTTTTGAGCACCCAAAACAAATGTTAAGACTTCTTGTTAAGAAAAGACTATTGACATTGCCAGTTTCCTATCAATATAGTAAAATTGCATAGGTAACTATTGCAATATATCAATGACTCAGTGGTAGAGTGCTTGTCTCGAGATTGAGGGGTTGTGGGTTTGAGCCTCACCGGTGTGACTGTGTTGTGTCCTTGAGCAAGACACACTAATCCTTGCTTAGTACTGGTTCAACCAAGGATGACCCATCCCAACATTACTGAAAAAGTGTTGACTGGTCCGTAAAGAATCAAATCAAACAAAACATAAAGCAATATATCAAATGTCCAAATGGTTACACTGAAAAATCAGAAATTTTCACGAGGCTATTATTTTAGTGAAACCTTGTGGATGCAAAGTTGGGAAGTTTTTTGAAATGAAACCCATGAAATAGCGAAGCCACTGGTTTAATGATGATGGTCATTCATGCTCCAGTCTAGTCATTTTTAACATCCCAAATAAGTCTTTTAAAGCTATTCACGAAAATAAAATTCTCATGAATTTTTTTAATTTACAGTGTGCCTACTGACAAAGTCAAATAGCGTAATCCCCGAAAAGTCTGCTCCGAAAGTGATGACATTGATCTGGGTTTGGATTGTATAACACTTTCTTTAATAGTGACTCCTAAATGCGTTCTTTGGCAAACAGTGAGGACCCAGATGAAATGCCGCATCGTGTGGCATTTCATCAGGGTCTACACTGCAATCTAAAGCGAAAGAAAATCATTTTTTATGAGGAAGTTATAACCTGTAACCCCTCATTTAATACAATGGACCATCCCAAGTATATTGCATCAAACCAAAAGGAAGAATTCATTAGGGCATACAGGGTTAATCAGGCCTTTCTGTCCAAGTATTTAGGGCAGGGCTCGCGCATACTTGAATATACAGGACTGTCTTGAAAAGTCCTTGAAAAGTAAAGGGGCTCTTGCATGGTATGGGAAATTAATATAGGAGTCTGCCCACGCTTGGATTTTGAAAATATTATGTTATTTAATTGTCTGGGGTATAACCTTAATATTTATGGTGCGTTTGAGTTTTTATGCAATTCCATTGCTAATTTATGACGTCATGAATGATATCACTATAATACCTTGAGGTTCCCAGTTATAATCATTTCTAAAGTAATTGACATATCATGTATAGGGCGGAGAAATGTTTTATTAAATAGCTTTATCATTGATAAGTTCGCTGTTACTTAAATGGCTTTGTATGTATTAGGATATTGGGTGGGCATTCATTTTTATAGCATGGTACCCAAATTTTCGACTGTATATTTTGTATTAAGTCAGTCAAGATACCATTTCAACATATAAACTATCCATATATGTTAAGAAAATGTAGACCTAATTTCATGAAATTCAATGACCGGAAACATATTTTTTTAACTTGATGTAAATACATGGCCCTAATTCATCGAAATGTAAAAAATACAATAATTATCTTTCAGTGTAAAAAATACTTGAATACTTGCGTAGTTTGAATCATCATGCTAGTACGTTAATTGGTTGAAGTTGATATGTTCAGTGTTTTCCCCTATTATGGATTGGAAAAAGAAAAAAAATATTCTATGATATTAAGTGCCACGATTCTAATTTAATGAAGTGCTTACATAATAATATTAGCCAAAATGATACAATATGTTGACACCTGTTCTTAACACATCTAGTTTCTAAAATTAAAACTACATCTAGCCAATGTTACACTTAATATGTAACATTATTAAGAATTTTAGTTCGTACAGAAGAGAAACCTTATGACAAGTCAGTTCATACAGGAGAAGAACCTTATATCTATGATTTTATAATTGTAAGACTCATTAATAAACCTGCTTCACAAAAATAACCCATGTCAAGCCTATTGGTTAAAATTAACCCTTTTGGTCACAGATAATTCTTGGCTTCAACACGGGTGGTAAACCTAGGAACTACCACGAAATTGTGTTAACGTAATTTTGTTCCCAAGCCACATCCGGGACACGTCGTGGTAGTTTCCAGGCCGAAAATTGGATAAAGAAAGGTTGGTGTCACTTTCATTTTTGTTTTATTTTACAACTTAGAACAAACAATGGTGAAATCCGACAATGTGGTTCCGTGTAAGTATGTCTCAGCGTCCCCTCTAGCCCAAAATTTTGTTTGAAAAGTTATTTTCTTTCTTTTGTAACGTGTTTCCCCACTGAGCATCGGACCAACTTTCCCCAAAGTTCGAAGGATTTTAGCCCATATCTGTCAAATTGAATGGAATTTGATATCATTTGACGATGGGAATGATAAAAAGACCCTGAATAAACATTTCTACACAGAAAAAAAATCTGAGCATTTACTCGTAAACGATTCATGCTCCATTCGTCCTGTGTGGTAGTTTCCAGCTCATCGTGGTAGTTAAAATGCTGTCGTGGTAGTTTCCAAGACTTTGTAGGAATTTAGATGTAGTTCGCATCAGCAGATTTCCACTATTCAGGGGCTACTTCATTTTTATAAAGACAGGGTGTGCGGGCCGAACCTTGAATACTCCTCTTATTCATACGAAGACCTTTTCAAATAACCTTTTGTCAGATAACAAATGACGACTGCCTGAATTTTAATTTTAGTTGGCTATTGAAATGATGGGAAGAATGAAAAGAAGGGATATTCACATTTTTTGTTTTTGAATAAACATGCTTTTTAATTATCAAATAACATGCCCGTTCATCGTCACACTCGCATGTATATAAAAAGTGTCCCAACCCGAGGATATTTCCCTTTTTTCCGAAGCGCAAGTACTAACAATACTTTGGGCCAGTAGTCTTAGCCTGCCATTTTATCTTAAAGCTGACTGAACATGGAACAACGTAGCGAGTGACGCAATTTTTTATATCATTTTTTTTGTCTGTTGCTTGGTCCACCACGGCTCAACTGATGACCTTATTTTGCTTTAGATTTCCAGAGGTGTTGTTTGGCAGTCCAGGGCATGGTCTCCACCTGTCAGGCATCACATTGAATCTCGAGTCCTCAGCTTAGCTTCCTCATGGTGTTGAAATGTGGTTTATTTGTTTACCGTGGTAATTAATTGACGAGTTCGAGGGTTATCATGCGAAACAAACAACCACTATAATGTTTTGTAACACTTCAGAAACGTATCCTATAAAGTCTTGGAAACTACCACGATAGCATTTTAACTACCACGATGAGCTGGAAACTACCACACAGGACGAACGGGGCATGAATCGTTTACGAGTAAATGCTCAGATTTTTTTTCTGTGCAGGAATGTTTATTCAGGGTCTTTTTATCATTTCCATCGTCAAATGATATCAAATTCCATTCAAATTGACAGATATGGGCTAAAATCCTTCGAACTTTGGGGAAAGTTGGTCCGATGCTCAGTGGGGAAACACGTTACAAAAGAAAGAAAATAACTTTTCAAACAAAATTTTGGGCTAGAGGGGACGCTGAGACATACTTACACGGAACCACATTGTCGGATTTCACCATTGTTTGTTCTAAGTTGTAAAATAAAACAAAAATAAAAGTGACACCAACCTTTCTTTATCCAATTTTCGGCCTGGAAACTACCACGACGTGTCCCGGATGTGGCTTGGGAACAAAATTACGTTAACACAATTTCGTGGTAGTTCCTAGGTTTACCACCCGTGTCAAAGGTATTGCTAATTTAATGCTTAAATCTTCTCTGTTCATTCTGTTTTGTGAAACTGATGCTGATTTCCATCAAAAAGCAACATTTATACTTTAGCTGGCTGTATATTCTACGCATACAGTTTTGTTTCTGGACCTCACTTATTCAAGTAGAACAATGTTTTATGATACCTTTGATAAGACTCTGTTACACATTATCCTGGTCACGGCACCAAAATGTGGTTCCTCTAGCATAGTTGGGATGTAAAGGAAATATTTAGTCTTCTTGTTTCCACATGTTTATTGTTAGGATATAATGTTTCTAAAACAATATCATGCAGGACGAGGAAGTGATACACATTGTCTATGCCCCATAGTGACATGACACAGGGCCATGACCTTCGGCATTTCTGACCATTGAAACATTTAAAATTGTCTAAACATGTCTTTCTTTAAGAAAAGTGGAAGTAGATTAAAAAACAACCTCCTTATGTCGAGTTATTGATTCATTTGAACTAAATAATTATTTTTGCCAAAACTGACCTATACCCATAAGAGGTAGGAAATGACAAAGTTACCGGTTTTTGATTTTCATGATATTTGGCTCAGATCAGCAGTATATATATGCACGGATGTATACTACCTGGATAGGAAACTGTTATAGATTTGCTAGTAATTGTTTCCACGATGATTGCCACGTCGAAATACAGGTAAATCCGATAATTTGACGGACCACTTTACAAATATCGAGACCCATACGTGTTAGGATACTTTTCCTAATGTTCCAGCAACTTGGGGGAAACGGTAGTACAGTGAATTTAATGCCAATAAACTGAGAATTCCTCCAGCTACAATTTGATACCAAACAAGCTAGTGTTCTCGAGAAAAAATACCCAAGAAAAAAATAACACGCATCAGGCTTTCCTACACTACGCGGACATGGAAAACAAAGTAAGGAATAAGGCAAAAACTCTTTTCATATAAGTCTAGCGTCCTTTTTGTGAGACAAAGGCAAACCGTGCAGACCCAGATCAGACACAGTAGAACACGGCGTCTGATCAGGGTATCCACTGTTTGCTTTCAGAATGTTCTATGAAAATTCGAATAAAAATTAAAAATACCACCTAACACCCCTTAAAACGAAAATGGACTTGTCCAATTGACTGGAGTAGGAAATTCTATTGTGCGTAAATGGGTTTAATAGTGTGATTAAATAGAAATTTGGTATATTTTGTTAAATTCTTGTGACATAAATATGTTAATTGGCTATTAATTTATTGTCTCACTTAAAAATTAGGCAGTTTGGTTGAAGAGATATTTTAACGCAGTTGCGGAAATAACTACTGCTCATAGACACCCTACCCACTCCCTAGTTAATTGTTAAACAAACACTTATGGGAATTAAATGAAGTGTATCTATGGTTGACAAAGCATCGTTTATTATTAAAGATGTTTTCACGCATTTAAACTCTGCAATGTGTTTAAATTCTAGAGCCAATATTTAGGTTTCTGACATTTCCGCCATTTTGTTATGTGAAAATACGAAAAAAAGACGAATTTGCCAGCATCTTAACTGCATGGTTTTATTTTGCTTTTGCTAAAAAATTCGATATTCTAGTTAGGAAATATGTGCACTTCATGTATCAAGTGTCAAGTATATCCAAATTACTCACATTAATTAGCTTTAGAACCGACAATTTTGGTGGTAAAATCGGATGTTTATCATTTTACCTCTTTTTCGTATCGTCTCTGCAACCTGAGTTCGCAATATAACGATATTCTACAAAGAACCAATTAAGGACAAGTATATTTACGTTCAGGAATTTAAAGAATTACACTCATTGAACTTTTTACATTGTCACAATTAAAGTGACAAATGCCTCTGTAAAATTCTGATTTCCACCATTTTCAAGATGGCAGATTGTACCCAATTTACGCGCAGGCAATAATATTGGTGAAAAATGATATGTGTCCAATCCAGGTAGTATACATCCGTGATATATGGCATGTTTTTGTGATAATATGATATCTTGACAAAGACTAGAACATATCCAATTTTTGAATTGAATGTTGAATGTTTTGTAAATTTTTTGAAAAAAATATTGAAATTTTACAATCACTTCTTCTGAAAACGTAAACCATAATTTATCCAAATGGTTTCGTGGTATTAAAATAATGTCTATGGTATTTTGGATTCAATCTAGATGACAAATCATAGAAATAAACAAAACTATAGATTTAGGACATGGAAATTTAGAGACAGGTACCACCACAAAGGTGGAGTACGTCAGGGTTGATTCCTAAGCCTTATTCTAAACTGTCTATTTCGATAAATACATTTTCATAGTTCGTATATAAAGTTATTAATTTGCAAAGTTTGAAGAAAATCCATGTGTGGGCACAGATGAAAGTACCCCTTTGCCTTGAAAAGCACTTGAAAAACACTCAAAGGCCTTGAAAAGTCCTTGAATTTTACCATTTACAGGAGGATTCAACAGTGTTTTTGGAGACCTAAATCAGTATAAAATTGTGGTGAAAGGCACCACAATTTTATACTAATTATCTTAAACTAATATCTTTAGTAATGGACTCTAGCATTTCAGAAGTAGAATTTTAAGGTGTAAATCAGTATTTTTCTTAAGTTTTCAGTCCTTGAAAACAGCAGGAAAGTCTTTTAGAAGTCCATGAAAAGTCCTTGAATTTTACACAATCTTGCCTGTATGAACCCTGTAGGGTAAATTTGGCTTGGTCCCTTGTTTTTTTAATCAACTCTGACACTCAGTTCTGACATAATTTACAATACTTAGTGTAGGAATTAGATTACATCATAGAAATCCGACTGATAAACGATATTAAAGATACGTCATGCATGGTTGATACAACTTACATGAGTGAAAATTTTTAGCATTATTCCTTAATTTAGTTGGTTCTTTAAATCTGACATAACTTACAATGCTTAGTATAAGAAATAGATTACATCATAGAAATCTAACTGTTAACCAATATTATAGATACGTCATGCATGGCTGATACAACTAACATGAGTGAAGGTTTTCAGCATTATTCCTGAATTCAGAATTTTTAGGTCAGTTGGTTCTTTGAATCTGACAATGCTTATATAGGGTTAGAAATAATATACATCATAGAAAGCCAACTGTTAACCGATACTTTTGATACATTATGCATGGCTGATACAACTTACATGGGAGAAAGTTTTCAGCATTATCCCTGAATTAAGCATTTTAGGTCAGTTGGTTCTTCAAATCTGACATAACTTACAATGCTTAGTATAAGAAATAGATAACATCATAGAAATCTAACTGTTAACCAATATTATAGATAAGTCATGCATGGTTGATACAACTTACATGGGTGAAATTTTCAAGATTAATCCTGAATTCAGAATTTTTAGGTCAGTTGGTTCTTCAATTCTGCCATAACTTACAATGCTTAGTATAAGAAATAGATCACATCATAGAAATCCAACTTATGACTGATACAACTTACACAAGGCCAAAATGAAATATATGTGTGGTTCCTGTTGCATACCAACAAAATTTAGGGTAGGTAGGTAGGGAACTTATTAAATTTTGTTATAACATTTAACAAAGAAAATAGTGACAAAATCTGAAAAAGTGCCCATTTTAGGTATTTTTCTCCGAAGACGCATTTTAATGTTTAGGGTAGGGTTAAAAAATTAGGGTAGGTAGGCAACAGGAACCACACATATATTTCATTTAAGCCCAAGTGAAAGTTTTCAGCATTATTCCTGAATGCAGAATTTTAGGTCAGTTGGTTCTTCAATTATTCCATGACTTACAATGCTTAATGTTAAAAATAAGATTACATCATGGAAATCCAACTGTTTACCAATGTTATAGATATGTCATGCATGGTTGATACAACTTACATGGATCGAATCATTCAGGATTATTCCTGAATTCAGAATTTTTAGGTCATTTGTTTCTTCAATTCTGCCATAACTTACAATGCTTAGTATAAGAATTAGATTACATCATGGAAATCCAACTGTTAAATGATGTTATAGATACATCATGCATGGCTGATACAACTTGCATGGGTGAAAGTTTTCAAGATTAATCCTGAATTCAGAATTTTTACGTCAGATAGTTCTTCGATTATTCCATGGCTTACAATGCTTAAGGTTAAAAATAAGATTACATCATGGCAATCCAACTGTTAACTAATAGTTTAGATACATCATGCATGGCTGATACAACTTATATGGATAGAATCATTCAGGATTATTCCTGAGTTCAGCAGTTTGAGGCTGACTTTCCAGTCAGTCTCAAAATCCTGTATTTGGCAGTTTTTAATAGCTTCTCTGATTTATTTTATACTTAGCAGTGAAATCAATGCATATCAAAAACAAATAAAAGTGATATCAATTACTAGTGAAATGATATGATATCAATCACTAGTGATTGATATCAGCCTATATTTTCACTTTAGCGTTTTTTGGATCACCTCTGACTTTTCCATTCACTTAATGCAGCTCACTTCAAAAGTTCAAACGCCTATAACTTTCTTATTTGTGAACAAAAATATCAAGTGTAGGTAGTCATTTTCTTAGTTAGAACATGAGGAACATTTTGGTACCGAAATAATTCAGATTTGCTGAAATTTTTCGATTTTGAATTTTCAACACCTCCCACTTCAATGAGTGAGGCAGTGCATGTAACTTATGCTATGAAACGTCATCAACAAATTATGAAGTCGCTCATGACGTCACTTGTCTCGCACTTTGACGCTGAATAAATTTCTTTTTATCTGTAAGTCCTGATGGCTATAGATCATGTAGATTGATCCAGGTGTTCTGTCACAAATACTCCTTTGTCTTCTTTTTACTTTATTGTGATTCGGCTTGAAGCATGGTTAACAAATTGATTAACTGTAAATCTTCTAAAAAAGTACGTATAAAATAAAAAGAAAATTTACTTTTTTTAGTAAATACCAAATATATTTCATCTCGTGAGTTGAAAACATCGAAATTTTCATTCGTGCTGCGCACTTATGAAAATTCTGATGTTTTCAACACACTGGATGAAATATATTTGGTATTTACTTCAAAAAAGTAAATATCCTCAATTTATTGCAGCCTTTAAGATAATCGACTGTTTAAGCTTGATTTACTTGTATGCTTAAAGTTTAAAGGATAATTACAATTTTAAGCTAAGAAAATTTGCCTATCTAGACGTATGTGCACCTCATCAGTTATCATTCTAGATAAACTTCAGTTTATATTCTTAGAAGTAAGATAATAAAATTTTCAAAATATATTGTATTTTGCTATTTGAAAAGACAGTTTTATTTTTACTTTAGAATGTAATGTGACATCCAGTTTGCACCTTTATATTTCTCATACTGTTCGGAGTTACATTTTATTGATTGCCTGTAGGGACTTTTTCCTCAGTTGCAATCAGAGGCGGTTTCAGAGGGTGTTCAGGGGGTTCGTTTGAGCCACCCCCCCCCCCCCCCATTTTCCAAGTATCCAATGGAAATGAAATAATTTGGTCTCAATGAGACCAAATTATTTCATTTTCATGGGATGTTTAAGAAAAATGAGATAAATCAGCAAAGCGAACCGCCCTCCTTTATACATCTGAACCACCTTTCCAGAAATCCTGGATCTGCCCCTGCAGACAGAGAGGAAAAAAGATATGGAAAACAATCGGGGTTGTGCATTAAGATTTTGATAGCTGTATTCAATTTTTTTGATTGGTTTGAACATATTTATTCAAGAAAGTTTTTATTTGTGGATGTATATAGGTTTTATTGTTGCAAATTGGCAAAGGGTAAGTTATACTGGATGCCCTAAATGGGTACTTTTACAACCATCCTGACTTTACTGTATTTAACATTACATGTATTGAAAATTCTGTGGGTCTGAATAGGGTAAAAGCCTGAAATACATTTGAACCAGGACCTAAGTTATAAGAATGTGTAACAGAAAAATAATTTTCATATTTCTCAACCGAAACATATGTTGTGGGTACTCCAAAGAATCATCTCAATGAGACTGTTCTTTTGAGTACCCAAAACATATTCTAAAAATTATGGGTAAGAAAATATTTACAATTTACGATGAAAATTTTTTGCTTATCTAAACCTTTGATTTGAACCAAAATATCTCTCAACCAAATTCAATAAAAAAAATGTGGAATGACTTTCAAAATGTGTCAATTTTTGTGTATGAGCTTATATGTCAAACCTTGTGTATGGATTTTAAATGCTTCAAATCTTGTGTATGAGTATTTAAAAAATGTGTCAAATATATCTATGTTATTTATGATCTATGCATTTGTTGAAAATAAACTGGAAAAGGGTTTACATGTGTGTAACACTGTGTTCCATTTTGAATTCAAGTAACCACTCCTGGTAACCACTATAGTGTGCAATGGAGTGGGAATTATATTCACTTGACATGTATTGCCATTTATAACTTGGGCAAATTTCATGAGATGTCTTGCCAGAGCCTTCACATATGGAGTATGGTTGGACTCAAATGAAGGCTCTGACTAAATTTTAGGCATTCACCCACTAGATATTTAACAGCCTATATTGTGTCCAATTTTGATTTCCGATCGATAACTTAAAGGGATGCATCGATTTCATTCAAAGTTTAAAGAAGGGTAAAACATCATTGAATACAGGTCAAGTTCGAAAGTGTAAGTCATCCACAAAATTTTGACTGAGTTATGGCCCTTTTTTTTTTACTTTGATTTTGGCTAAATTGTGGTTTTCGATCAATAACTTTTGAAAGGATGAAACAATTTCATTCAAATTTTACAGAAGGGTAAAGCATCATAAAATACAGGTCATTTGGAGGTCATTCGCAAATTTTTGACTGAGCTATGGCCCTTTTTTGACGTTAAACCGGCTAATGCAAAAGCTATATTGGCTTTTTTGTGGATCTCCAAAACTATTATATCTGACAACTTCTCACTTTTGGCCATGATTACCCAGTGCATGTAGATAAGCGTGGCAGTGTTCAACTTTTACCCCACCCCAAGGGGTCAAAGGTCAAATATTTAAATTTTGCAATAACTCAGTTGTCAATATTTTTTTTAAAAAAAGTCAAAATTCAACTTTTTCGGAAAATGGTCATGTTGCTTATCAAAAGGTCAAAATTCAACTTGTCAGAATATGTTCATGTTGCTAATCAAATTAAAAGGGAATGACGCATGCAGCAACATGGTAGCAAATATTTTTACCGCAGACCCCCTCCCCCAATCCTGGGGGAGGGTCAAAAGGTCATAATTCAACTTTTTCAGAACATGGTCATGTTGCATATCAAATTAAATGGAATCACGAATGCAGCAATATGCAAACACTTATTCTGTCTTTACACACACCCTCAACCCCTGGGGTGGGGTCAAAGGTCAAAACATTATTTTTCTGAAAGTAGTCATGTTGCATATCAAATTAGAAGGGAATGGCAATAGAGCACCATGCAAGCTCATATTCTGTCCTTACACCCTCGACCCCTGAGGTGGGGCCAAAGGTCAAAACAAGTTTTTTCTGAAAGTAGTCATGCTGCTGTCCTTACACATCCTCAACCTGTGGGTTGGATTAAAAGGTAAAAAAATCTGAATGTGGTCATGTTGCATATAAAAATTAAGGGGAAAGAAGTAAAGACTAATATAGAAGCAAACACTTTGGCCTTACACACACCCTTGACTTCTAGGTCAGGTTGAAGTCATAAATTGAAATTCTCGGGACCGCAGTGACGTCACAGCCTTAGCGACACAGGTAAACAAATGTACCGCGGTGGTGTGAACGGTGAATTTTAACACTACTGGTAACGGGAAAATGATGAAAAATGGGCCGTATTTAATCAAATTCTCCGATTTTTTCAACAGTACACGCTTATTTCGAAAGGAAAACATTGTCTTTTGTCCCACCACGATAATTTTGATTATAATAGCACCGATTTTTCACAAATTATTGAAAAACTCGGGTGTTGGTGGGGTGAACGGCCATCGGTTTGCGATCATTTAGACGTGAAAGAAATGAGTGTCTCTAATATCTCAGGAGCTTTAACACATTAAAACGGTCTTTAAATTCCATATACCTTGAGATTTTATCAAATTCCAGATAGATACATGACTATTTTGAATCTGAATTCTGACATTTCACACCTCAAAGTTTGACACTCAACACCTTTAATTGGTACGATATACTTTTCTAGGGGGAGATCCAATTGCTTATTCCCTATAGAATCCCATATAACTTGTGTTTTTTCCAGGGGGTCCGGGCCCTTGCCCCCCCCCCCCCCCCCCCCCCCCCCCTGGATCAGTGAATGCAATATTTGGATCAACTGGATGCTGTGACAAAAGTTAGATATGAGAAAAAGTTATCAATTTTGATCCCCCCCCCCCCCTGGGTATCCTTAAATGTATACATGGTGTCTGGGAAAACAACCACAATGGCCTGACCCGGATCCAAATTGTTTTTCCAGGTTCTGACAACTTCGGGTCAAATCCATTGTATTTTTCCTTTTGCATTAAAACTTTACCCGACATGTCATCTGCTGATAACCTTTGCAAACAGTTTGGACCCAGATCAGGACCAACATTCTGCTCAGGCCTGATCGGGGTCCCAACTGTTTGACACTTTATAGGTTATGACAAGTTGAACCAATGTATTTTAACTTTGCGTTAAACCTTTACATGACATTGTCATCTGCTGATAACCCTTTTAAACAAATTGTACCAAGATCAGGCTCGACATTCTGTCCAGGCTTGATCGGGATCCAAACTGTTTGACACTTTAGAGGTTATGAAAAAGTTGAACCGATGTATTTTAACTTTGCATTAAACCTTTACATGACATTGTCATCTGCTGATAACCCTTTCAGACAAATTGGACCCAGATCAAGCTGGACCTCCATCCAGACCTGATAGGGGTCCAAACTGTTTAACCCATTAAAGGTTATGACAAGTTGAAGTTGAACCAATGTATTTTAACTGCGGCTAAACCTTTACATGACATTGTCATCTGCTGATAACCCTTTTAAACAAATTGTACCAAGATCAGGCTCGACATTCTGTCCGGGCTTGATCAGGATCCAAACTGTTTGACACTTTAGAGGTTATGAAAAAGTTGAACCGATGTATTTTAACTTTGCATTAAACCTTTACATGACATTGTCATCTGCTGATAACCCTTTCAGACAAATTGGACCCAGATCAGGCTGGACCTCCATCCAGACCTGATAGGGGTCCAAACTGTTTAACCCATTAAAGGTTATGACAAGTTGAAGTTGAACCAATGTATTTTAACTTTGCGTTAAACCTTTACATGACATTGTCATCTGCTGATAACCCTTTCAAACAATTTGGACCCAGATCCGAAATTCTGTCGGGACTTGATCGGGGTCCAAACTGTTTGACACTTTAGAGGTAATGACAAGTTGAACCGATATATTTTAACTTTGCGTTAAACCTTTACCTGACATTGTCATCTGCTGATAACCCTTTTAAACAATTTGAACCTAGATCAAGCCTGACATTCTGTCCAGACCTGATAGGGGTCCAAACTGTTTGACACTTTAGAGGTTATGTCAAGTTGAAGTTGAATCGATGTATTTTAACTTTGGGTTAAACCTTTACCGGATATTGTCATCTGCTGATAACCTTTTCAAACAATTTGGAACAAGATCAAGCCTGCCATTCTGCCCAGTCTGAAAATGTCTGGCCTGATCGAGGTCCAAACTGTTCGACACTTTAGTGATATAACAAGTTTAAACTTTGCAAGCATGATGCACCAGTTTGCGAGCATATCTACAGAGGGCAGTCTGCTGAGATGTAACACGATATGGTTTGTAGTCATATCTGCAGCTGAGATGGGTCTGTCTGTCTGTCTGTCTGTCTGTCTGTCCGTCTATCTATCTATCTATCTATCTATCTATCTATCTATCTATCTATCTATCTATCTATCTAATCTATCTATCTATCTATCTATCTATCTATCTATCTATCTATCTATCTATCTATCTATCTATCTATCTATCTATCTATATCTATCTATCTATCTATCTATCTATCTATCTATCTATCTATCTATCTATCTATCTATCTATCTAATCTATCTATCTATCTATCTATCTATCTATCTATCTATCTATCTATCTATCCTCAAATGACAAAATGTTTTGAGTTATTATTATTATTATTATTATTATTATTATTATTATTATTATTATTATTATTATTATTATTATTATTCAGATAAATCGTGCATGCTTTATTTTCTATGCGCGATACATATCAGTACTGAAATGGTCTTTTGTTGTCTTATTGCTTATCTGTTGACATTTAGTGCCTGCCATGACCGCAAAGATCGATATTTCTGAGTGTTTGTCATTATTATTTGGGAAGGTAAAACCCTGTATTTTCTTGTCTTTCATCATGTTATGATTGTTGCAATCTACTACAAAGTACGATTTTGCCATTGTTGAAGTTTATCAGGAGGAAAACGCAAAAATCAAAATATCGATAAAAAAACAAAATGGCGTCGTTGTCATATTCGGCCGCCCTAACGACTGTTGCTAACCGGAAGTACGGTCCCGAGAATTGTACAGATAAGTTTATTTTTTATTGAACTAAGGACTGAAAACAAGTTGATAGGCTTTTAACTTTGATATGTATGATACCCAAGGTTAACTAAGGGGTTGAAGAAATGGGATTTAAGTTTCTCTAAAATAACCCTTCGCCGTGATATAAATTTGACAAATTTGCCTTGTTTGACTTCTGTTTTGCCAGGCGACACATCGGATTCTCGGAATTCTAGTTTTAAAGATGGGAGAATACAACATTCTCCCACCTTTGTAAGACAGGCTGTCAGCGCATGTAAGAAACTCACATACCAATGCTTACAAGATCGATAGGTCCCTAGGTTAGCTCGCTGTTGGCAAACTCTATCCCAAATCGCTTCGCATGTGAGATACGCGCGTTACTAATACAAGATGAGCTACACAAAACCAGTTGCTAATGCAAGATAGGCTACATGGGACATATCAGGCTGTATTCTTACGGAAAACGAAAGTTAAATTATTGATTGTATTGGATTCAATGTTGAAATTTCAACGAGTACAGTAGGCCTACACATGGTATTAACTGAGCACTTTTACTTCAACATTTATTCAAATGCTTTGAACATGTTGAATGCATTGTGTTTGGCATATTTTGACGTGTTGGGCTGTGACGGTGCCCAGAAGTCTTGCCTATGTGTAAAAATAAGCTCATTTTCTTCAACCAATTTATTTACTGTCTTTGATAAGGATCCATTTTGGTAAAATAACCATTTGTTCATTGTTTACAATGCTGCTTTGTCGCTATTTCAAACAGTTGGCCTTTTTCATTAATGCGCGCCATGGTAAACATCGACTCAGTAATGGCACCAACAAATATTGTACAGTACATCGACAAATGTAGAATTTGCATGTGAGAAAAATAATCGATCACTGTTCTTCAGTATTTACAGGAAAATCCATTACCTGAGGTCCCACCGTTCAAGCCTCGTTTCCCACTGAATAATGGACCCGAGGGTTGGGATTTTCCTGTACACACTGAACACCAATGATGGATTATATTTATCTTACATGACCACATGGCAGGTTACTCACATGGTCAGAATACAATATTCTTTTTGTCCACAAAAGGGTATTAAAACAATTTATTATATAACCTATAAATAAGCATCTTCTGATTGGCCCAGATGCATATCCACTCAGGTCCATAAAACTACATATCGCATGGGCTGTGGGTTTTTTCCCATTCAATATTAGTTACTAAAATAGACATCATAGAAACTTTCCATAACATGTATGCTTTCAGCATGAAACTTGCATGATTTGCTGTAAATACAATTCAGTGAGTGACAGCAGCACGAAATTCACAAGATTTGGTGTTTAACCATATACATGTTATTCAGACTGCTGTTGAATAAAGTAATTAGCAGAAATCTTAAATGAACTAATGAATTTTTCCTCCTGGATTGATGCAATAAACTTGGAATGGTCTATTGTTTAATTCAAGGGGCCACAGGTATTGATTTCTAAATAAAATTGCAGTTTTATCTCAGAAGATCACTTTTGTCTTAGCAAACAGTGTAGACCCTGATTAAATGCCACGTTATGCAGCATTTATTCTGGATATTCTCTGTCTGCAGTTGTAATTACAAATTAAGTATGGATTCATTCCTCTTTTAAATGAATGAAATCAGTTAGCCATCATGTAAAAAAAGATATTCAAGACTGTCCAAGACATAGTCCATGGCCAAGATTTTGTTGTTGTTGTTGTTTGTTTTTTTTGTTTATAAAAATTATATAATAAAACAATTGTTGACTATTGAGGCATTGGACATGATGTGATGTCAACCTGAGAATACCAATATTGACCTCGGCTCTGCCTCGGTCAATATTGGTACTCTCAGGTCGACATCACATCATGTCCAATGCCTCAATAGTCAATAATTGTATAATATTGTGCCAAAGTAATTCAAAGGCTTTAAGCAAAGTTTAGCATCTCACTTACTTACGTCACTGAAATCGAATTACGTCACCTATCTTGCGTCACACGACGATATCGGCAATGTGATGCAAAACACATGGCGCCTAGCAGGATTTTATTTTGCAGTTTGCTTCAATAAGGTTTAACAACCAATAACAAGGTGCAAACTTCACACATTCACACTCGTGAGCTCAGAATTAATGTACATCCAATGATTAAAAATATCCATCAGAGGAGATAGCAATTCCCCAGACCCAAAATTAATGATAAGCAATACAAGCTTACAACAAATTTAATATAAATGTTATGGAGTGAACGATGTTTCCCTTTAAAATTCATTCAAAGGAGATAACTGAAAAATGAACCAAGGGAGACCACCAATATCCGTCTTGACCTCGTATATACATCTACCAAATATTATTAAAATATCTCAAAGGGTATAAGAGTTATGGAGCGAACAGGGTATATGAGTTATAGAGCAAACAAAGTTTCCCTAAAATTTTCCCCTTTAAAATTCATTCAAGAGAGATAACTGAAAAAATGAAGCAAGTGAGACCACCCATTCTTACACGTTATACACCATCTTGTCCTGATGTACACCTATCAGTTATTATTTAAATATCTCAAATGGTATAAGAGTTATGGAGGAAACAAGGTTTCCCTACAATGTTTCTAGTTTAAAATTCATTCAAGTGAGGTAACTGAAAAATTTACCAAGGGAGATTACCCAATCTTACACGTTTCACACCGTCATGACCTGGTATATACATTTACCAAACATTAAAATATCTCAAGATCTGGATCAAGACAAAAAGATGTTTGGTTCGCATGAAAGATCCCTAACTTATCGATGTATCATCTAGTAAATATAAATCAAGATATAAAGAGGAGATTAAACAAATATAATGACCTAACAGTATATACCACTGAAAAACGCAGTAAAAGAAATCCAACAGTTAAACCCAAGCGTGCCCCAGTAGCTAGGCGGCTAAGAGCCAAGATTGTGCTATTCCGGATACAAGCATGAAACTTTTCACACTTGTTAAGGTTGTTGAGCTGATGATTTTTAGATATAGAACCACTTCGACAAATTTCCTCTGCGCATGCCCAAGGCAAAACTCACTTCCGTCATAGAAAATTTGGTCTCACTTGACTACACTGACCAATATTTGCGTTTAACATGGTAAAAAATCGACCCACTATATCTCTAGATGTCCTAAAAGACATAAACAAATATATTTTAAATAGTTTCTATAATTACGCATACGCAAACTAACTAATACTTCCGGTTATCTCGTTTAATGATGTCAAAACGGTAGAAACCATTGAATAAATGGAATATTTATATCTTTTGACTGGGAAAATAAATGTGTTTCTGCACAATCATCTATCCACTATTTTTTGCTGCTCATGCATTCACGCTAGAGAGCCACTGTACTAGAACAGTGCAGTCATCGTGGGTCGGTTTCAGTCAATGAGGACACACACTATATTACTTTGGTTTACTGTGATCCATTCTATGAGCTAGTTCTTTACAGCTATTGATTTTCATTATGATGTTTTCAGTTGCAATTATCACTTAGGTATTGTAGTCCATTCTGGGTCAATAGAGCCTTTAAATTCTAAATCTAGCTAAGTACCAGCAAATTTCTGGATAGCCAGTGGGATTTTTAATGTGTACGACATGTGTTCACAGATTAATGAGACGCTATTTTAGTCATTAGTTATGATTTAATGGCATCACATAATGAAGTATACAAATAAGTGAATGTATAGAATGTTTTACATATTTCTGTTTATTTTTTGTGAAGTTGTTAGCCAATATATATGGTGTACTATGCATACAGTATGAAAGTAAGAAAGGGGCAATGATCAGGAATCGATACAATCAAGTACCACACCTGACCCAGGATACCAAATGGGAAAGTAACAATCACACAATTTAACACCATAAACGAGAGCCAAGAGGTCAGCCCTTTCCCAGCAGGTGACCACAAGGCAGCAATAAGCAGACGATAAAGCATGACAAACACAATACAGAAATAACACAGATGATCCACCAAAGAAGTACCGCCTTGGAACGGTCAGTAAAAGTATTTTACTGGAGGGCTTAAACCAGTTTCACTTGAATAACTTTCAAAATACTCTGCCGTCGGATTTCGAACTTTTGTGCACTAAAGTACTAATATTTTGCATTTTATCTAAACTAACTAAAGTAAGCATTTATTCCAGAACATAAACAAAAATGCCTTCTATCCTTTATTCAGGAAAAAAGATCACCTTTTTGGCATAACTCAGGTGCTGTATCAACTAACGCTTAACTCACATAAATCTTAGTTTAGCAGATACACAGCTGGATATATATGTGACAATAACAAGCACAGAATATGTTCAAAAGTAAATATTGACAAAAATATTACCCTTTTTAACAGCCAGGTACACTTAAACGGTATATTATTTGCCCTCGTCGACAGCAGCCAACCCGCGATGACTATGCTGTTTGAGAACAGTGGTTCTCTAGCGCAGCATTTTACATGAATGGATGTCTCTTGTTATGCTGGGGACATGCTTGGTTTATCCATCATGTTCTTGAATGACTACATTATGTAATGTAACTTCGACTGTAACTCATGTTATGGAGTTACTGAAGAGTGTTTGACTGTCTTTTGGACTTATGTCCATGCATTGTTAAGCGTTTATTTTTGATTACTTGGCACCTGGGCCAAGATGACAAGATCACGTTGGTCTTATATACAAACGTATACATTTTCAAAGTGACATTTAACCAAGAGCGTTGGCAATATGTGCCATAATCTGTATGTAAGCTGATATGACACAGCCTGCTCAAAGGATTTTCAGTTATTTAACATTACCCATTTTAAAAACAATCATCAATTTACAGAAATGTAGTGTTCAAAATTGCCACCACAGACACAAAGGGTCGTACACTGTAGAGCTGCATTTTCTACTGCAACCTTTAAGACAGCCATATCTCACAAGATCAAGAGAAGATATTGATACTTGTGGTATGGTGGTCCATAGTGGACTGTACATTCCAGTGTCTAGTTCTATGCATCACAGTTTGCTGGACTTGGTAATCATTTCCCCTGTTCTAGTTCTGACCCTAACACAGGAGCCTTGATATGCTGCCTTTAATATGTGTTGGTACAAAGTCACCTTCCTAAGGGCTGTCATTTCATCACAAACCTTTTCGGTTAACAAATGTTTTCTAACCATGTCTATGTTCATGTAGGTGCTTGCTTGTTCTACCATACAGTACTGTGATGAATCGTCTAATGGTGCAAAGGTAATCTGTAGGTGGCTTTTCAGTGAGAGAGTTCATTTTTACAAAATACCGAGTTACAGCTTGAAAGCTTACCCACTGTTTTCCATGATTAAGGATAAAATATGTTTTATTGCACCCTGTGAGTGAATGAAAAAAAGCAAGACAATTTGATATCACACCAACGATAGCCGGTGATTTTTGCCAACCCTGCAGTTTATCCACACACCACTGTTGCACCACAGGTATGACCAGAACTACTACGTCAGTATCAACAGTGCAACTGCTTATTTGCTTGTTAGGCCTTTTAGCTGTTTCCGTAGCTAAGCAAATATTCTTGTATCTGTCTCTTCATGCAAACAAAGTGCAAATGAAGGCATATCGCAAGCTGGACACACTAGACTGAGCTTCTTCTCCCGTAAAGTATAGGGTTTTCTCTAGAGTATTGTCGCACTCGCATCGTGCAACACCTAATCTCAATCTGTGGTTATTGTTTCGTAGTTGGCATATCTTATGTTCAGGAAACACAGCAGTAGGAAAGAAAGTGAAATAGTTTATTGTGATCTTCTCACAAGAAATCTTGCCTGTTTTTCGGTACGACAGTTATTTGATGGACCGACCCGCCGGTGGATGTCGTTTCCTTGTTTTCCCTTGTTGATGCTTTTAAACTTACCGCCTAACATGTGCCACACATTAAATCCACTGATCAACTGCACAAAAAGTGGATATTACGTAACGTTTCAAAAACATCGTCGGTATACTGCTCACTGAACAGTGCCAGCCCCTACACCTTTAAGTATCTGAACAACAGAGCTCCATCCAAAATGACAGCACTGACTCCAAGTGCGAAATCTTTTACAGGAGGACCAAATGCCTTCAAGCCAGTCAGTAGCTTCACAACCAAAACTATGAGGCATATCAGGCACCCCCCCCCCCCCCCCCAAAAAAAAAAAATGTAACGTTATCATACCCACATAAAATAGACTGGCGTAGACTAACTAATGTTTGGTATGGTTCGTTTATGGGAAGTGAGACACTTGAAATATACATATACAGTTCACTGACAGTTTGGAGACAGTCCATCGACAGACAGTGATATGAGGTCTGTGAGCTCTAGAACTGCAGAATATATATGTCTGCCTACCTGTTTGTCTTGCTGTCTGTGAGTGTGTCTGTTTGTCTATCAAAAACGTATATTGCCCTTGGCCAGTGATATATAAGCTACGTCACTGCCTTGGCTTAAAACATAACTTTTTCAGAGAACCACCCAAGTCAAAACAATCCAAATTGGTCAACACATAGAAAATATGTGGTGGTGACTTTGGACCACCCTGGTAACTCAGGTGGTGAGCGCAGCTGTCCAGTGTTCCAAGGGCTTGAGCTTGAGCAAAATAAAACTGATTGCATATCTGTCTGTCTGCCACAAACCTACTATCCTCTTTGCTTAAAACTTGGCTTTTAAGTCAAATAACAATTTAATATATGTTTAGCGTAGACAGAGCTTTTTTGTGAAAGCTTGTACTTGTAAATAAATGGGGCTTTGTTTATAGTCTTAACAAAATCCGGGCAAAAGAAACCCACTGCGCATGCGCATCTAAACAGGTCTGTAGGTCCCTATATTGAAGGCATGCTTTGGTCCTTTAGGGCATTGGTTTTTGCGCAGTTTACAATAAAAGAGAAACAGAATACCATCTTTGTCAAAATTCAAATTTTATGTCTATGCGCAGCAATTAAAGAACAAAGAGGACTAAACTACAAACAATTAACATCAGTTCTGCCGTATTTTATTATTCTACAGCCAACATGACCCCTTCCTTAAAGTCAAACTGTATGAAAGCTCTATGATAACAGCCTAAAATCAGAAAATGCTTTGCGCATGCGCAATAGGCATTTCCCAATGTGGTTCTATATCCTATTCTACTTAGTTAGATATGGTCTACAACTGTGCCAAATTTCATGCTTGTATCCGGAATAGCACAATCAGGCCAAAATTTGGCTCTTAGCCGCCTAGCTACAGCCACAGTCACAACACACACATTCTTACACGTTAAACATCGTCTTGACCTGATATATACATCTACCAAATATTATTTAAACATGAGTTATGAAGCAATCAAGGTTTGCCCTTAAAATTCGTTCAAGGGAAATAACTAAGAAATGAAGCAAGGGTGGGCACCAATTTTTACATGTGACACACTCTTCACCTGATATGTATACCTACCAAATATAAACAAAATATCTCAAAGGGTATAAAAGTTATTGAGCGAACAAGTTTTTAACCTCAAAATTATTTCAAAGAAGATACATGTAATTGAAAAATTAAGCAAGGGAGATCACCCATTCTAAAACGTGACACCGTCTTGACCTGATATATATGTTACCAAATAAAACCAAAATATCTCAAAGGATATAGAAGTTATGGAGTCAACAAAGTTCCTCTTAAAAATCGTTCAAGGGAGATAACTCAAAAATGAAGCAAAGGAGAATATCCATTTTATACGTGACACACTACTTTGACCTGATATACATGCCTACCCAATATTATCAAAATATCTGAAAGGATATTAAAGTTATAGAGTTAACAATCTTTCATCTACAGACAGTCACGAAATTTAGAAAAGTAGCCAGCAAAGCAAAAAGTATCCAACCAGTCCACGTCAAACTTACCAAAACGACCTCATTTTGAGTTTATTAGCTCCCTTAATATGCAAATGAGCTTTATTCCGTAATTGATTTTTAAAAAACTATACATTTTTGGAAATTCGAAGTAGACAACAAGTGTCTATTCGTGGATACGAACGGGCAGATGAAAGGACGATCATTATTGGCTCGGGGGCCCCGTGGTGTAGTGGATAAGCGCTACTTATCCATAAAACCACTTTTGGTTGAGCCTTCGGGAGTTCGCGTCATATAATAAACACACAAATCATAAACCCTCCCGGCCCAGTACTGGTTTCTACCCATGGAAAAGCCACAAAAAAGTTTTTTTTTATTGGCTCGGGGGATAAAAAGTTGAAATTTTCACGTTATGTCCATCACAAGCCGGTCCATGTAGTTTACAGTAACCTCTATCCGACATGGACACTCATGATGGATTGATATAATCTTACATGACCACGCGACAGCTTTCGTACGTGGACAGATTCAATGCATTGCGTCTAAGTAGCTCAAAGACACATATGAAGGTATATCATTAGTAACTGACGCAACTGAACGTTAATGACGTCACCAAACTTGCATCACGCGAAGATATCAGCAACGTGACGCTGACAGCATAGGGAGCCTGGCAGGATTGCATTTTGCAACTTCATTAATGCACCAATTGTGTTTTCCAGTCATTATCAAGGTGCAAACTCGTTATCATACCCAATAAAAACACCCGTGAACTCAGAATTAATATAAATCTATTGAGGATGAGATTGGTGCTTTAAGGTTATGATCCTGTAATAAATTTTCCATAGACCTCAATACTTTTACTAGCCCTTAGAATGATTCAACAGGTCGTTCTCACACCCTTTTATCTTTCAATTTTTAAAAAGAAATCCATACATTGTGTTGCTCTCGGGTTGACCATAGCTGGTTTAAGGGAGGTCACCATTATTTTCAGTAAGGAAATGGTCATTACTAGGACATGCATATCAGTTGAAAAACGCAAACATCTCATTGAATGCTAGAGTTAGGAAATTCTGATTCTATAATTCCATGTGACACCACCACAGGCTATATTAATTTATAAAAGAAATAAATCTCAACTTACCAGTTTCATCAATTTATCCAATCACATTGGTGTAACGTTGTTTGTAACCTCAATTTACAGACCACAGGCCTCCGATTGGTCAGTATTACAGGAACATAACCTTAAACATGTTTGAGCCCTTTAGTATTTGTTTTATAGATAGTTCAAAGGTGGAGCTTCTTTTGTTGATCCTTTTTGTGTTTATCTGTGCTATGCCGCCGTGTCTGTTCCTTGCAGCCTTGTGGTCACCTGCTGGGAAAAGGCTGACCTCTTGGCTCTCATGTGTGATGTGTTTTCTTGTGTTTTTGTCACTTTCCCAATTAGTATTCCCGGTCAGGTATTGTACTTTTATTGTATCGATTCCTGATCTTTGCCTTCCTCTCTACTATATATGATAAGCTATAAATGGACCTATCAGCAAGCCCAGTTCAATATTCAATGGGAAGTGCACACTATGGGGAATATAATGATCCATCATGAGTGTGAAGGTGAGATAGAAATATCTGTTCTAATGATCGCCTTTTGGCATTTCGAGGCTTGCCAAGTGATGACAAACTATGATCCTGAGGGATGGATTTTTCTATCCCACCCTCCCACAAATAATGAATACTTTTTTTTGTTCACCATTGACTTTTTAAATTTTCGTTTAAGAATAAGCTTTCAGAAGTCTCTGAATAGGCTGAGATGCACTATCACCCGATGACGTCACTTTGACGTCACTTGGAGACAATGTGCATGAGTTCCAATACAACAAATTAAATGTAAAGCACTGACGTGACAACTTTGGTAAGATAACCTGGGTAATATAACAATTTCTATCCCAGGGTAAAACCTCAGATAAGCGTATCCGATGAGCAAGATATCAGTTTCTAAAATATCTAGTTGTTTATTCAAAATAACTATATATAACATAACACAATTTTATAAAGCATTAAACATAATACATATAAATATAGCCTCCACTAAAGGAAATGTATGCATAAACCTGATCTCTCAGTATAAGATTGAATTGTTCTTGAAGGAAAAGATGCAGACACATAATAAACTATGCAATGGGGTTTAAAACATTAAATTTTGCCAGAAATGGGTGATAAGGTTTAAGCAATCAGTCAATTCAAATTCAATCAGAAAAGATATTACTCCAATGCGGGTGGGAGGTTGAGTTTACAACTTATATCCTCGCATAAAGTAAAGTCTGAACTGTAGTTTACACATGGGTCCACCTGTTGAGCACTGCCGGTTCACAGCACTGTTAATAAATAACAGTAAATTGTGCACATCATAGGTGTTAACTTTAGTTTTTACTGAACTTATAGTCTTCAAAAACGCGAAATCTGACTTCCTCTACATTGGCCTGTATACGCCTTGACCAATCAGCGACCCATGTGTCATTTATAAGTTCACTATTCATTGGGAAGTGTGTCCCATCATCGGGGTGACAGTTTCTAAAATGTCGAATATACCCTTCATTACTGCCAACACCCATTCTGCAAAAGTAAAAAAAAATGTTACGTGCGTATTTAGCTTGCCTTAAGAGCGGTGTGGCTACTTGAGACCTGAACAGAACCGTGCCATATAAAAAACTTACTCCAGGGGTTCTTGTGAAAATAAAACATGCCAGTTTCTAAACTGAAGGGATTAATCTTTGGGACTACTATAGGAAGTCTCTCCAAAAACACGAAATCTGACGTTCTCTACATTGGCTTGTATACGCATGGACCATTCAGCGAGAGAAGTATCATGCATTAGCTGTCTTTCCAGAGGGAGTGCCCCCCCTTTAGTTGCATAAAACTTCCTAAATGTCGAATATATCCCTCATTTTTGCCAATTTTTACCCTGCATTTGTAAAATTAACCATATGATTAATTTACCCACTTCCTAAACTTTAATCACCAGTTGTACAGCACAAGGACTTTTAAATAGTGTTATGATAGACAAAGGTCTAGGCCCTCCAGTGAAATATTTTTACTGACCGTTACAGGGCAGTGTTTGTGGATCATTTATGATTTTTCTGTCTTGTTTTTGCTGTGCTTTTGTGCGCATCTGTTTGTTGGTGCCTTGTGGTCTCCTGCTGGGAAAGGGCTGACCTCCAGGCTCTCGTTTGTGATGTCTGGTTGTGATGTTGTTGCTTTCCCATTGGTATCCTTGGTCAGGTGTGGTGATTGATTGTATCGATTCCTGATCTTTGCCTCTTTTTCTTATTTTTATAATGTCCTTAACATATTGGGAGGATAACATTGGGTGGATACATGTACATTCTTCTTTTGCTATATAAAGTACACTAAAACCTGAACTAAAGTTTACACAGCACTACTTTAGAATAATAGTAGATTGTGCACAAGTGTGTAAACTTCAATGCTGGCCCAACTGTAGTTACTGCTCCCTCAGTAACCCAGATTTGACGCAAACTGTTACACTGCATTCATCACGTGATTAATGCAGTGTAACTGAATGGGTCATACCTTAGTTACCGAGGGTGTAGTTGCTAATGCTTATGGTACATTATGAATATGAGATAATTCAAGTTTATATGGAATACAGGTGTCAACTTCAGTCATGACTCCACTGTAGTTGCTTCTTCCTTGGTAACTCAGATGTGACGCATTCTGTTACACTGCATTCATTATGTGATGAATGCAGTGTAACAGAATGGGTCATACCTGCGTTACTACTGAGGGTGTAGTTGCTAATGCTTATGGTACATTGTGAATATGAGAATAATTGAAGTTTATATGGAATACAGGTGTCAACTGCTTCTTCCTCGGTAACCCAGGTGTGACGCATTCTGTTACATTGCATACATCATGTGAATGCAGTGTAACAGAATGGGTCATTCCTGGGTAACTGAGGATGTAGTTGCTAATGCTTATGGTACATTGTGAATATGAGGATAAATCAAGTTTATATGGAACACAGGTGTCAACTTCAGTCCTGACACTTCTGTAGTTGCTGCTTCCTTGGTAATCCAGGTATGACTCTTTCTGTTACACTGCATTCATGTGATGAATGCAGTGTAACAGAATGGGTCATACCTGGGTTATTGAGGATGAAGTTGCTAATGCTTATGGTAGATTGTGAATTTGAGAATAATAGAAGTTTATATGGAACACAGGTGTCAACTTCAGTCCTGACACTTCTGTAGTGGCTGCATCCTCGGTAATCCAGGTATGACACTTTCTGTTACACTGCATGTATCATGTGATAAATGCAGTGTAACAGAAAATGGTTAATTCCTGGGTTACTGAGGGTGTAGTTGCTAATGCTTATGGTACATTGTGAATATGAGAATAACTGAAGTTTATATGGAATACAGGGAAGGTTACTTTATATATTTATATTTTTATATGCAAAATAATACTAGTAAAAACTACATAAATGTCATAGACATCTTGATATCATTAACTCAGCTCTGTCAGAGAAAAACGAAAAAACACAACAACAAACAAACAAAAACTATTCACTGTCTTAAATGATATATATATTTGAACACTTTTCTGCCCTTTGTTTACACACATTTTTAATGTGAAAATACTGTATATCAGGAGATAATTGTTACAGCAGACTAAAATGATTTCTTATGTTTTTTTGTCTGGTTATGCAGAAAGAAGTTTTGATAAGATCACATGGTAAATAATTCCTTGACAAATAAGCATACTTTGTTTCCCCACCTTTTATGTCAACTAAACTGAAGGCTGTATGTCCAGGGATTTAACCCATCGCAACAAAACTCGTCTGCTTTACTCGTCTGTTGAAATGTTTAAGAAGCCTCTATGGCAAACAGTGTGGATCCAGATCAGACTAGGAGCAGTCTGTTCTGGGTCCACGCTGTTTGCTACTTTACTTAATTTGTCAATAATGTTAGGCAATTATTTGCAGCAGACGACTCCAGCAGACGACATTTTCCGATGCACTTTTTTCTTGGCCCTATAAGGGTTAACATTAATCTTGTGAAAATAATCAAAAGGATGCCAGTTTCTGGAATAAAGGGATAAATCCGTCATTACTAATTTTAGTCTTCAAAACACGCAATCTGACTTCCTCTACATTAGCTTGTATACGCCTTGACCATTCAGCGACCCAAGTGTCATTTATTAGAAGTCTATCCAATGGGAAGTGTGCCCCACCACTTGCGTGACAAGATCTAAAATGTCGAATATAGCCCTCATTTTTGTCAATTTTCACCCTGCAATTGTAAAAAGAACCATATAAGTAATATACCCATTGTATGCCTATGCATTCTTTCATCTGTTTTATGTAATGTTGAGTCCTTATCTATGCTTCATCTCCTTTTTATATCTTGATTTATATGTTCTGGGAGATGATGCATTGATAAGCTAGGGGTCTTTTATGTAAACCAAACATCTATGTGTCTTGATCCATATCTGAACTAAAGGTGAGGTCGGCGCCATGAAACCGGTTTAACCCCTCCAGTAAAATACTTTTACTGACCGTTCCAAGGCGGTACTTCTTCTGTGGATCATTTGTGTTTTTGTGTATTGCGATTCTCATTCTTTCGCGTCTGTTCATTGCTGCCTTGTGGTCACCTGCTGGGAATGGGCTGACCTCTTGTTTGTGATGTTTATTGTATTTTTTGTTACTTTCCCTTGTGGTATCCTGGGTCAGGTGTGGTACTTGGTTGTAACGTTTCCTGATCTTTGCCGTCTGTCCTTCTTTGATACATTTTGTGGAATTATGTTTCATATTGATCTTTGTTATGCTGCCTTGTCTGTTCCTTGCAATCTTTTTGACCAACTGTTGGGAAAGGGTAACTGAGTATATAGTTGCTTGAAGTTTTTTTAAACAAACTCTCATCTACTTTCATTGTTTCAGTAAAATGAGCATGTAAAAATGAACAAGGTTTCAGGCAGTATGTCATACACTTGAATGACAATAACAGACTGCCCATTTTATACTTTTGACTGCTAATTTTGAGACGTTTTGTTGGAATATATTGCTTAATTGTTAGGTAGATGTGTGGTTGTAATTGTAGCATGAAATGACCTTAGGCTTAAATGAAATATATGTGTGGTTCCTGTTGCCTACCTACCCTAATTTTTTTAACCCTACCCTAAACATAAAAATGGTCTTTGGAGAAAAAACACCTAAAATGGGCACTTTTTCAGATTTTGTCACTATTTTCTTTGTTAAATGTTATAACAAAATTTAATAATTTCCCTACCTACCTACCCTAAATTTTGTTGGTATGCAACATGAACCACACATATATTTCATTTAGGCCTTACTATATACTATTTTTAGTGAATCATTGCAACTCTTGGTTCTAAAATGAAATGTATTTAACTTACATGTTTGCTATAGATTTGTTTGCAGGTTCAGGACGATGTGTATGTATATGTCCCGGACTCATGTAGATTGGCTTGTAAATATTTTTGGGGGCAAAATATTCCGGCTCCTTTGTGGATGTTGTTATGTACTGTCCAAGAATAAGATCATTGATGGTTCCATGTTTTCCTTTATTCATACAGTAGTGAAGAGATTTAAAGCGGAAACCAGCAGCTTTTTCCTTTTCAGCATACAAATCAGACTGTACATGAAAATTAGAACAATATTACAATACATAAAAAGCTTACAATCTGTGTGTTATGTGTATATGTCTGCAATACAAAACTGGACAATGATGTAAGAAATCCTTACTTTTTGGCAAGCGAACAACAAAGATGCAGACCAGCCTGCCATCTGGGCAGTCAGACAAGTGCCTTTATTTTCGCTTCTTGCAAACTATGGTATAAAACTTTCTTCTTAAATTATTTTAAAACAGTCTAGCTAGTCCCTGTACCTGAGCAGGCTGACTTGAGTCTAACTTAGTCGGAAACCACGAAGACATGCCTAGATAATTGTATAGCTCTTTAGCTTTTGGTCCTAAAGTCTATCGCACATTTGTTTAAGATGAAGCTCAAAGTCTTCTGCACGTTTATGTCTGGTGTAGCGCACACAGGTTGCAATTTGTGTCAAAAGTATTTTTGACTTGGCTTTACATTGTTACGGGTGTGAATATATATGTTAGGAAAATCACAAAGCTGTTAAAAATGGAACCTGTGCATATGCACATAATCGTACAAAATAAGCCTGTATCATTGACCCTTTACAAGAGGTTAGGAGTATAAAAAGAAACTAGAAGTTGAACACATAATTAATTGAGCATTCTGGTGACACAGAGCTCGTTTACTTTTCAAGACGTTAATCAGTTATTGTAGTATGGCCGATGTTTTTTTTCTTTGATCTTTGCCGATGTTTAAATCAGACACCCTAGAATAACGACGAAGGAGGTGATTAAAACCGTACTCTAACTTCCAATTTTAGTTAAACAGCGATGTAGGCGGGAACTTCCTAAATAGCGACAAATTAACCCGTAGGTAAATGTAATAAAATTGACAGCTTAGGCCGGATGCAGGGAGGAGCGAATGTAAATTTCGTCAGGTGTCAGTAACACGTGTTTATTTGCGCCTGCGCCATACTACAAGCTAAATAAAGGATTTTTCCTCGGCTTTCTGTTTAAACCGCTCGGTGGGCTACGCCCACCTCACGGTTTAAACAAGAAAGCCTTGGAAAAGTATCCTTTATTTATTACTTATATAGGACCGATGAGTTCCGAATTGATATATAATTTTCACTTACTAAAAGCTGCTTCAAATTTCGGTCTTTTGATGGTATGAGAAATTCGTCATGATCAATAATTCCAAAGTAGGTATAACCAGACATCCTCTCAAAGGCATCAAAGATCAGAAGTTGTTTATCACTACTACTTTGCTCATCAGGTGGGTCCCACTTTCTCTTCAAAGTATCTGAAAACAGGGGTTAAACACTTCAAAGTATCCAAAAACAGGGGTTAAAACACTTCAAAGTATCTGAAAACAGGGGTTAAAATATTTTTTGTTGTTGTTAATAAATGCACAAAATATGTAACATGTGCAATTTTGTTATACTTTTATCTTTACACACTGGTAAATGTATATGTCGATTTGCTGGTATTTACGCGTATTGCCGGTACTTCATAGACCGGAAGTGGTAGATATTGGTGTTAAATCATATATAGAAAAACATGCCATATGCCTAAAGGACTATAGAATTAGACTATTTTTAAGTATTAGGCATGCACATGGCGATTTATGTAAGTATTTAGGATTAGATTCGAGTACCGATCTGGATAACAGCAACATAATTGACCCTTAAAACAGTAAAGGATCATTGACACTTGCTATGGGTAAATGCCTATGGTTTTCAGTAAAAATAAAAGTTTGTCAATCGTCCCTTTCTTCACTGTGAAGCTACCCTCACCTGAGTACTTTATGGCTGTGAAATCCGTTTTCCATATTAAATGCTTCAAAATTGTAAAATTTTGGGTAGAATAATCAGTTTTACATTAAGATATATTGAAATCCGAAAGCATTTTTTAAAATATCATTCCCCCCCGTGTGCCAGCAAAAGCTTTTGCATGTATATTTGTTACCATATTTTACACATTGTATGGAAGTGGCTTGCTGGCACAAGGGGGGGGGGGGAAGATGTTCAGCAGCCAAAAAACCCAGGGCCTAAGCCCATAAACTGTCTTTTCTAACAAATAAGAAATTAATGACAGTAATGAAGTGCTCTAGAACCAACCTCCTAAATTGCTTTGTATTCTGTGCTAGTATATTATAATGTACTTAAAGATTAAAAGTAGAATTAGCAAGGTTTTATGCATTTTTATAAGAAAAAAATCTCACTGTTATTAAATGACACATTATTTTGCAAACGTCCTGTACTTATCTATTTGCATGCTAGGGAATTTTTCATGTTTTTATTTTTGTCTGCTGACTTTCTTCAAAATAAAGTTTTTTTTAAAAAATAAACCGCTCAGGACCACCATCAGAGTGTCAAACAGTTTGGATCCAGATCAAGACCGATACTCTGTTGGTCTTCATCTGGGTTCTAACTGTTTGCAAAAGGCTATTGGCAGATGACAAAATTATCCACTGGCATGCAAAGAGTTATAACAGGTAAATACTTTAGTGTTCAATATATTGTCCCATATAGGGATATACATGCATATATATTTTGTTTGTTTGTTTGATTTGATTCTTTACGTCCACTCAACAATCTTTCAGTTATGCGGGACGGTCTTCCTGGGTTGAACCAGTACTAAGCTAGGATAAATGTGTCTTGCTCAAGGACCACAACGCAGTGACGCCGGTGAGGCTCGAACCCGCGGCCCTTCGGTCTCGAGTCAAGCACTCTACCACTGAGCCACTGCGCTCCCACATGCATATATATACCATAAATATTCGGACACTTTAAATACATTCGACATGCTTTGCCCTTTAAACAAAGCAAAAGTAATATTCAAAGGATCTAGTTAGAATCAGTTTTACTTTCCAATGCTAAATGGGACACTTTTATTCCTTCAAAAATATTTATTTCTTTTGTTGAGCTTTCAGTTTTGTATTATTTACGGTACATGTAGTCAAAAATGTACAGGTAACTTCTAAATTATCTCCCCAAAATCATTTTGTTACAAAACATATTTGTTTTTAGAACAATTTCATCAATTATCGTGATTTGTTAGTACTCTGCATGTGGTATGTTCAATAGATATCACCATGCCTACCAAATAAATCAAGAAAACGTGCAGAAATTACTTTTTAAAGCACTTTTTATTTTCATGAAATTTCAGACCCCCTCCCCTTTCTACCCGCCATAAATCTCGAATGCGTAGGAATTTTGAAAATGTTTTGCTAGCTGGCGCTTTCCATTAGATTCACCTATTGCGCTGATACTACATGCACCACAAGCAGCGTTCTGGGAATCAGAAAAATAGGCGTATAAGGCCCAAACCGTCAATGATCCTTAAGATCATAATACACTTGCTTTTGTAACACAACGTCTAATTGAATAACATCAAAATGTGCAACGTTTAACTCTTTGGATACTTTTTTTCAAAATTAACTTTTTCAAATATTTCTTTCAGGAACACAATCAGAGTGTCAAACAATTTGGATCCAGATCAGGACTGACAGAACGTCAGTCCTGATTTTGGTCCAAACTGTTTGCAAGGGTATCAGCAGAGGACAGCAGTAGCCACAAGTGAGGAAAGAGTTAATACATTGAATAGGTTGATTGTTTTTTTATAAGATGAAATTACCTGCTTCTGCCTGCTCAAACAAATATAGATCCACTACTCCCGTGGAAGCATAATACTCCAATACTTTTCTCGAATCTTCGTTCAAATCTTTGAGAAAATACGTCACAAATTTGTCCACACCAAGATACTTGTACGCCTCCATGAACTCAATAATCAACTCTGCATTACGTTTACCATAGGCCAACTTTGTGCATATAGCTAGTTTTTCTCCTGGCTCTCGCAGTGGCATTTCCGGTTTCCTGTATGTCACGTGCTCTTCGCTACATGTGTAGTTGTTCAATGTTAGTGCAACACCATCAGGCACAACCCCAGGTCTGGGGTTTTGACAAGTAAAATGGGGCGCTGACAAAGCTTCCGGTTTATGGCGTATATTAAAGGCTTTTACCCGCTGTTGTAGATAAAATGTACCAGATGCCTTAGTATACTGTAAACAGCAACTAAAATTGGTTTCATTCACGTATATTTTCCCCATAGAACCACGTATTTTTATTATGTCCCAATGCGCACTCTCTGTAGAGTTACCCAAGGTTACTCCAAATATGTACATAGGCCCATACTTCATCTTGGTAAAAGTATTGTGTTTGACAAATGGACTGTAGCCGTTTCCGTCTTCATGCCCTGAAAAAACAAACACAAACTCAGCCAGCGTACAACGTAAGGCCACTATCGGCCTGCCAGCGAAACACCATTCAAATGGCATTTCGTTGGTGAGCCGATGGTTGTCCGCTTATAAATGTTTACTCTCTGAAAAAAGAACAACAAAAACGACTGTAGCTTTCTCCATCTTTATGCTCTGAAAAAAAAATTACAAAATTCCCGACCAACATGAAGTGTAGGGCCTCCATCGTATCTTTTTATGGCATTTCGCTGGTGGGCTGATCGGGATAGGCTTTTTTTTATCTTTTCGCATGACAAATTGACAGTAGACGTCTCCATCTTCACTCCCTGGAAAATAATATATGTACAGACATGCGCGGATCCAGTAAATGTTGTCAGAGGGGTCCAGCTTTGACAGGGATTTTAGTTGATGAGGGGAGGGATGATTCAAATACCACTATAAGCAGGCCATCATCGGCCCGCCGGCGTTTGAATACTGGCTTGATAGCTTTGTTTTTTTTCAGGGGATCTAGACAAGAATGGCTAAGAAACCCTTTATTTTTGTGATTGTTCGGGGGGGGGGGGGGGGGGGGTGGGGGGGTGGGGGGGTCAGGACCCCCTGTCCCCCTCTGGATACGCATATGACAGCTATGGCGCGCTCCTTTACTTTAATTGTATTTTTGCTGCCTATGTTAGTGTCTGTGTTCAGTGTCTCTTCCTTACGTTGACATGGTTTGGTCTGTGATCCGTGATTGTGGCATTTCTGTGTCATACACACTTTTTCTTGATGTTGAGAATAGCCTGCTTCCAAGACAACATAAAATTTTGGCCCAAAACTTGATTTGACTGACGATAGTGACCCACTAATTTTTTATGATTGCTGTCTAGATTCTTTTGAAAAATGACTATAATCGAATAAGTCAGGCATGACAAGAAAAAGCAGAATGGCAATATTTAGAGGATAATCCTGTTTCTTAGTTTATTAACATAAAGCGACACCCTCTGTGCGCACGGTGTCACGAGATGCACAATTTATCACTATTGTCTAACAGTGTTGTGCATAGGTGCACTGATGTGTGAGCTTTAGTCCAAGATATTTTGTACTATGTAGACTTTAGTCTAGGCCGTACTGTACTGTGTAAACTTTATTCCAGGCTATACTGTACTGTGTAAACATTAGTCCAGGCTCTACTGCACTGTGTAAACTTTAATCCAGACCCTACTATACTGTGTAAACTTTCGTTTACACCCTACTGTACTGTGTAAACGTTCGTCTACACTCTACTGTACTGTGCAAAATTTAGTCCAGGCTCAACTGTACTGTGTAATATTTAGTCAACACTCAACTGTACTGTGTAAACTTTAGTCCAAACTCTACTGTACTGTGTAAACTTTAACTCAGGCCCTACTGTACTGTGTAAACTTAAGTCCACACTCTACTGTACTGTGTAAACTTTAGTCCAGGCCCTACTGCACTGTGTAAACTTTAGTCCAGGCTCTACTGTACTGTGTAAACTTTAGTCCACACTCTACTGTACTATGTAAACTTTAGTGCAGACCCTACTGTACTGTGTAAACTTAAGTCCACAATCTACTGTACTGTGTAAACTTTAGTCCAGGCCCTACTGCACTGTGTAAACTTTAGTCCAGGCTCTACTGTACTGTGTAAACTTTATGCCACACTCTACTGTACTATGTAAACTTTAGTCCAGGCTCTACTGTTCTGTGTAAACTTTAGTCCAGGCCCTACTGTACTGTGTAAACTTTAGTACATGCTCTACTGTACTGTGTAAACTTAAGTCAATGCCCTACTGTTCTGTGTAAACTTAAGTCCGCACTCTACTGTACTGTTCAAACTTTAGTTCACAGTCTAATGTACTGTGTATACATTAGTCCACACTCTACTGTTCCGTGTGGACTGTGCAAACTATAGTGTTGGCTCTACTGTACTGTGTAAACTTTAGTCTAGGCTCTAATGAACTGTGTAAACTTTAGTCTAGGCTCTACTATACTGTGTAAACTTTAGTCTAGGCTCTAATGAACTGTGAAAACTTAAGTCAAGGCCCTACTGGACTGTGTCAACTTTGGTCAAGGTCCTACTGTACTGTGTAAACTTAGTCTATGCTTTACTGTACTGTGTAAACTGTAGTCAAGGCCCTACTGTACTGTGTAAACTTTACTCCACACTCTACTGTGTAAAATTTAGTTCATGCCTACTGAACTGTGTAAACTTTAGTTCAGACTTTACTATATTGTGCAAAAATTAAGTCCAGGCTCGACTGTACTGTGTAGATTTTAGTCCAGACCCTACTGTATTGTGTAAACTTTAGTCCACACTCTACTGTACTGTGTAAACTTCAGTCCACACCCTACTGTGTAAAATTAAGTTCATGCCTACTGAACTGTGTAAACTTTAGTTCAGACTTTACTATATTGTGCAAGAATTAAGTCCAGGCTCTACTGTACTGTGTAAATTTTAGTCCAGACCCTACTGTATTGTGTGAACTTTAGTCCACACTCTACTGTACTATGTAAACTTTAGTGCAGACCCTACTGTACTGTGTAAACTTAAGTCCACGCCCTACTGCACTGTGTAAACTTTAGTCCAGGCTCTACTGTACTGTGTAAACTTTAGTCCACACTCTACTGTACTATGTAAACTTTAGTCCAGGCTCTACTGTACGGTGTAAACTTTAGTCCAGGCCCTACTGTACTGTGTAAACTTTAGTACATGCTCTACTGTACTGTGTAAACTTAAGTCAATGCCCTACTGTACTGTGTATGAACTGTATGTTCAAATGCCATTGTCCGGATCCTCACATGTTTTTACTGTACCTTGAAAGGGTCTGTACCAAAGCCTTTGGCTTTCTTGTGGAAACATCAAACCATCATTCTGAGTCGAGTCCAGTACACCCCAGACTAGGAGAAGAGCAACGGCTCCAGACGAGATGACCAGAACATGGAAACATTTGCGGATTCGTAATCGTGGCATCGTTTCTGTAAAGCCAATCAACACTTGTCCTGCTGAAGAAGATAAGAATATATATAGCGTTCACAGAATATATATAAAAATAAGAAGAAAGTGAAAATATTATCTTTTGCAGGAGTAAGTTCATACGAGGCAGGGTTCCCACAGAAATTCAAAAACACAATTCTTGATTTTTACATGCTCAACAATGTAATTTCCTTACTATTTAATACATAGCCTCCAACCTCCCCTTTTAGGGGCATTTTTACCACGCTCAGCATAAATGCGGAATGCAGCTTAAATAAGCATGCTTGTAGGCCATGCATGCATTTAGAAATAATTAAAACTTGAAACCACCAGTACCTAGAAAACTAACTGTCAGACACACAAGTTTTGTGTGTCTGACAGCTAGTTTTCTGGCTACTGGTGGTTTCATCAAATTATTTCACAAAATTCCATGATTTTTCCATGACTATTCAGGTTTTTCTCAAATTCCATGATTTTTCCATGCATGACTAAAAACATTGTCAGGAAACCCCTGATGAATTTTCTGGATCCACGCATGTTTTTACTGTACGTTGAAAGGTTTTGAACTAAAGCCTATGACTTTCTTGTGGAAACACCAAACCATCATTCTGAGTCGAACTATTTTTGGTGATTTTTCAGGTTTTCCATGATTTCCAGAGCTTGTGGGAACCCTGACGAGGAGCATTTTATGTTCGTAGAACTGTCGATTTTTTGAAAACGACAAAAGTAAAATCATACATAATATTATATCTTTGGAAAAATTGGACAAAAAATCTATACATGCAACCTAAAACTATTTCAAAGTGCATTTCTTTAATGACTCTCAAGAGGCAAATAAATAACTATATATCGGACACTGGAAATATGGTAGAAATATGGCAATGCTGGACTTTGTCTCTAACAGAACATTAGAAACGATTGCATGGAAAGAGATTGATTTCCATTCACAGCTTCTAAAACTTCGGCTGCAGATAGAGGGTTCTAAGTGCTACGATGTTCTGTAGCCATTGTAACATATGCGCAGCAAGTATTGGATATGGAAGTAAGTAAGGATGCAAAGATACAATCAAGTACCACACCTACCCAGGATACCAATGGGAAAATGACAAATTCACAGTTAGACACCACAAACGAGAGCCAAGAGGCCAGCCCTTTTCAAGCAGGTGACCACAAAGCACATATAAACAGACGCGCACGAAGACATAGCAAACACAAGACAGAAAAAAACATATAAGATCCGCTAAAGAAGTACCGCCTTGGAACGGTCAGTAAAATATTTTACTGGAGGGCTTAAACCGGTTTTAACGGCGCCAAACTCACCCTTAATTCAGATGTGGATCAAGACACATATATATTGGTTTGCATGAAAGACCTATAATGCCTAAATAGCAACAGAACTGAGATAGACAGTGATATGACGTCCTTAGTCACAATATGTAACCTTTGATGGTCAACATATCTGTGAAGTTTCATTCAGATATTTCATATAGTAAAGGAACTACAGGTCAAAAACATTTTCCAGATTAATCAAGGGCGGATAACTCATGAACTGGAAAGGTAAGAGTGACGGTCCTTCGTTGTAATATGTAACCTTTGCTGTTCAACATATCTGTGAAGTTTCATTCAGATATCATAAACAGTAAAAGAATAACAGGCCAGAAACCATTTTTTATAGGGAGAAAGGGCAGTAACTCCATCGAAAATGGTGGGATTTTGCCCATTAACAATCCCATACCACTCATTCCCAATAACAATATGTATGCAAAATTTGAAAAAAATCTGTGCATAAATACTCAAGTTATCGATCGGAAACAGTGAGCACGGACGGATGAATTGAACTACAGGTCAAAAACCAATTCTCAGATCAATCAAGGGTGGATAACTCACAATCTGGAAAGGTAAGAGTGACGATCCTTAGTCACAATATGTAACCTTTGATGATCAACATATCTGTGAAGTTTCATTCAGAAATTCCATATAGTAAATGAACTACAGGTCAAAAACCATTTTTCAGATCAATCAAGGGCAGATATCTCATGAACTGGAAAGGTAAGAGTGATGGTTTTTTGTCACAGTATTTAACCTTTGATGTGAAACATATCTGTAAAGTTTCATTTAAATATTCCACATAGTAATGGAACTACGGGTAAAAACCATTTTTTAATTCAATCAAGGGTGGATAACTCACAAACGGGAAAGGTAAGAGTGACGGTTCTTAGTCACAATATGTTACCTTTGATGTGAAACATATCTGTGAAATTATATTCAGATATTCCATATAGTAAAGGAACAATAGGTCAAAAACCTTTTTTCAGACCTATCAAGGGCGGATAACTCACAAACTGGGAAGGTCAGAGTGACGGTCCTTAGTCACAATATGTAACCTTTGATGTGCAACATATCTGTGAAGTTTCATTCAGATATCACGAACAGTAAAGGAATAACAGGCCAGAAACCATTTTTCCAATACGAAAAAGGGCAGTAACTCCGTTAAAAATGGACGGATTTTGCCCATTAACAATCACATACCACTCATCGCCGATAACAATATGTATGCAAAATTTAAAAAAATTCCGTGAATAAATACTCAAGTTATCGATCGGAAATGGTGAGCACGGACGGACGGACGGATGGACAGACACCGAAAGGTATAACATAATACCCCGACACTAAAGTGTGGCGGGGTATAAAAAGTAATACAAATCGAAGTTTGATACAGGCTTTTGATGTGACTTAATATGTTAGCCGTAAAGTACTATAATAATTTCTTGTTTGTAAAGTAGATGGAAGTGTTATGGTAACATTCACCCTAAAACAAATTAATACTTTTGTTATTTTAGAAATGAACTGCAAAACAAATAGCATAGGGTTTGCTAAAATCCTTTTATTTGTACATAAATGACGTCATGAAGCACTACTATATTTAGAAAATACATTAAAACTGTTTTGTGCCTCTTAACAGGTGTTGGAATCATGCAATAAGAAAATTATGCAGATCCGCTCGTTATTATTTTTTCACCCGTGATTGATTTACCCCACCCACTTTCATAACACTGGGGTAAGACAGTACCAGAAGTTGCCAGGTACACGCTTTAATCGATACAGTAATATACTGGCTGACAAATGATTACATATATCAAGGGCTATGCAAAATCATAAAAAATTTCAAAATCTGTTCATAATCATAATTTTAACAGGTATACTAACCAGAACTTGCCTGTGATTATTTTTGTATATTGTCGGGTGTTTTCTAATTGCTATAGTAGAGCAAAGAACCTGCTTATAGTTTTGTTGCACTTGTCTTTGATTAGCGTTTGTTGTTGATTCATTGTTAATTGTTGCTCCCCGCATTGTTTGTGGGGTTTTGCCTTTGGTCCTCGTTTCGTTAAGCAGTACTTAGTGTCCTTTCTAGTTTTGAAATCATCTTGCTGAGGAAGAGAGAGCTAGTTGATTTATTTTGTCTTCCTGATGTCTTGTGACTGCTGGTGTCTCTTCGCGGCGCCATGGGTTGGTCTGTTGTATGTGATTGTGGTATTTTCTGGTCAAACTCAGTTTTTAATGCTCAGTTATTTAACCACTTCTCTTAAATATCGATATCGATAGACTTAATTTTCTGCGCATGTGCAATTTAAGATAACAAACCCCACCCTTTCGTGCAAATGATCTAATCTATTAATAAGGCACTAAACTTATGCAGGCATTTATTATCAAAAGGAATCCATCTCGCGTTGAATCAAAGAGACAAAAACTGCCAGATTACAGAGCGTACTGGGCTTTTGTTACCTACACAACTGCAAAAAAGTAAGACCCATGCACTAATTATATCTGGCTTGAAACAACTTAAATAGACGCAGAGCTGATGAAAAGTGTATCTTCTAAGTGGATACACGCGGCAACAATGTTGATACAATGACGTCACAAATTACGTGTTCAGTCCCCGTGTCTTGTACGTGAAAAATACGAAAACACTATGTTTCTGATGTTGTTACAGGTATATTATTAAGTACATGTAGGTAAAAACCGTCTACAGAAGAAATGGATTCTGGGAATGGAAGCAATCAATTTTGGTAGTTGCTTAGTGGAACAAAATATTGTGCAAATGCTTGTCTTAGTTTTACTACTATAGAGTACACTGCGTTCGCAACCCGCTTAAAGCAAGAGTTTGACAAATTTATTTTCTATGCTAACACTGAGGTTAAAACCAGAAAAAGTCGAAAATTTTCCTATTTGATTGTCTACAAATTGAGATTTAGTATACAGCACAGTTAGAAGAGAATATACTTATTTTATCTAAGCCAATCAAGGGCCATGTCTAGCATAAATATGCATTGAGAAATTACACTTAAGGACAATGTCATACACAATATGGCGTGGTGGCTAAAATCTGCGGGTGCTTTGAATTTTGCGCTGTCACAAGAACAATGTCCAGTTTCGCTCTGAATTTCAGAAATAATCATAAGATATATGTAATATAGTTTACAATTTTGTTGCTGAATGAAATATACACAAACAGTAAATAAGTCAAATATTACCTTGAACTTGGTCAATTTTTGCACACAGAATTCTCCTATTTTCCTCCATCAGAAATTTAAGTTTTTTGCACAAGCATGTAGTGAGATATGTGATCTAGTACAGCCGGAATTTAAAATTTACAAAATTTTATTCACAAGGTCACTTTTCTTGCTAATCCGATAACACCTAACACTCATATATAATAGCCACTGACAATAATATACATGACAGTTATACAGGTAAGTAAGTTTACATACACGTCCACTAATCTATCTCCTTCTTCGGCAAATACAATGAATACAAAAAACATGAGCGGAGATTCGTGTATAATGGAGTTTTTTGGTGTCTGTAAAGGCGGTAACTTTAATATTCATATCTGGGCGTGGTTCGGCTATTTCATCTGCTCAAAAAGGGAAATCAGGTTCTATCTATTGGTAAAGAGTTATTAAGTTGTTTTAGCCATGCAAAGAAGCGTGATTTTCATGAAAATCCTGACCATATATACACTGAACTTACGTTTATTAACCCTTTAAGCGTATATTACAAAAAAAACGTATACCTTTGTCGTCTGCTGAAATATTTGAAGACCCTTCCATATACAGTGTAGATCCAGATTAGAATGCTTCTATAGGATCAGTCTGGTCTGGGTCCACACTGTATGCTTCTATAATTATGTTAACCAATAAACAGACATTTTTCGGATGCAGTTATTTTGCTGGTGTTTAAGGGTTAATTCATATGATTTGTGTCTTCTCTGAGGTGTTCTGGCGCAAGATGATACTTACTTTCAAATAAAACCACACCTCATTTTCAGCTATTTCCTATGTCATTAAAAGGTTGACCAGTCCTAATTTCCCATTCATGATGTGCCGCTGTTACAGTACCCCAATAGTCCTATAATAGGTAATATCGTGTTCTCTGGTCACTATCTATATCTTGCACTCTGAGAGTTATCTTATAAAAACCCGGAAGATGCTATTCAATGGGCCAATGACTTGACTTAAATTACCTGTGGGCGCTTCAGAAGGCTATCATTTCCAATTAATATAGAATACATTTCTCTTAAGATCACTTTTGTCTCAGCAACAAAGGTTAACAAATAGTTAAGATTAAGGCCATATTTTAAATAAAATTTCATATCTTTCGGCAGTCTTAATTGTTTGAAAATTACTGATTTGGGTGATGTTTCGTTTTCAGTGTGTTGCACATTGAGGATTATGGTCATCAGTCTGGCGGTTTGTACACCCGTTTTACTTCATTGTCGTTCACTGACTTTTAAAAAAACGCTGTGTCATTTTTTTGCGTTAAATGTCAATTCCTGTATTGAAATGTATATCACGCACTAATATAAAATGTTTATTTTATTTATTGCCTAAGCTTTTCTTCAATTTCTTAATTTGATTAAAACGTCAAATTGAATCCAAGGCTGTGAAAGCTCACACGCTCTTATGTAAGCATTCCTTTCCATTGAATCCAGTGAGCAGGCATCATGCCACAGACGATCTATTAGTGTAAAAGAGGAGCTAAATGAGCAATCGAACAACAATCTCCGAATTTTGAAACATCTAAGAAAATGAGAGTACTTGTAATCACATAATCCATGGGGTGCCATCACTAACACCCCATGTTCTCGAAGAAGTTTAATGATAATTGACCTATTGACTATACCTCGCGATCACAAGTTTGACCATACGGTGAAAATTTAACTTGTATCCCGTTCTGCTGATCATCCCCTTCAATTTGATATGCCACACGACCATGTTTGGGAAAAAAAATTGACCCCAAGCAACCCCGAGTCCCACCCCTGGAGTACGACCCAGGCGACATAATGAAAATCTCATTCTTTTATTTTTGCGAACAAACATAAAGTTTAGTATAAAAATCTTTGAAATTGACTTTTCAAATATGATAGTTGACCTTTGAACCCTCCCCTGGGCCCCAGGGGGACGGCCCCAAAAGAGTGCTGTCGCACAACCCACTCATATAAAAATTTCGCACACCAAACTTGGTTGGATTTTGTCCAATGGTTAAGGAGGATAGAGCATAACATACAGACAGACGGACGAACGAACGAACAGACAGACGGGCAGAGGCGATAACAATACCCCCTTTAAAAAGGGGTGGTGATAATAAAGAAGAACACCATGTCATGTGCACTAATTGGATTCCGCTTTATATTCACACTAGGAAGTGCGGCTCATAGATATGAATTACAACTATACATGTATGTATTATTTGTATTTTCCTATGCTTGATATGGATTGGTAGCCCTGTTTACAGGTGTAGATAAACATGTACATTACGCCTGGTCGGCTATTATATGAGTGTTATGTACTATCGGATTAGCAAGAAAAGTGACCTTTTGAATTAAGTTTTGTTAAATTTAAATTCCGGCTGTACTAGATCACATATCACACACTACATGCTTGTGCAAAAAACTTAAATTTCTGATGGAGGAAAATAGGAGAATTCTGTGTGCAAAAATTGACCAAGTTCAAGGTAATATTTGACTTATTTACTGTTTGTGTATATTTCATTCAGCAACAAAATTGTAAACTATATTACATATATCTTATGATTATCTCTGAAATTCAGAGCGAAATTGGACATTGTTCTTGTGACAGCGCAAAATTCAAAGCACCCGCAGATTTTAGCCACCACGCCATATTGTGTATGACATTGTCCTTAAATGAACATAATAATAATAATAATAATAATAATAATAATAATAATAATAATGATAAAGTCCATGGCATCGATAATTGCCACAATTAAATGGGAGAACCTTTGGCGATGTACATGTATCTTACATGTACAAATACAGCGCATACACAGTATTTCTAAAATTGACACCCCTGAACACGAAACAGTCATAGTATAACTCCAGTTGTATTAAGGCCACATTTTTTATTAGTTGATTTTCGGGATTTGTTTTTTCAGATTTAGGGTGTGGGGGAGGGGGCGAAATAAAAAAGCTCTGAAAATAACCAGTTAACTGGTCATTTTCAGAGCATTATTTCTTTATTTCTTTACTTAATATCTCCAGAACAAACAGTAAAACTAGTAAGGTAATCCAACAGTCAGTATTAAATCTTTAAATATTTCATTACTTTCCTAAAAATCTGTATAGGACAATCACTTTTAACAGTGTCACTCTCATAAATACACAGACAAAACCTCAAATATATATATATTTTTTTCAATGAAGCAAATAATATTTAGAGTCGGCGGATAAAATAAAATTTTCTTTTAGATTTTTTCTTCTACTTTCTGGAAAATTACAGTAGGAGGGTTTGTAAATCAACTAATAAAAAATTCTTGCCTAATTTATGCTTTACATTTACACATTCAAAAAACAACATCGACCTTAAAATCGAGCTTAACTTTTCAAAGGTTATACAAAGTATTTGCAGAAGAAAATTAATCTCAGACTCAACTTTGCAAATGCCTCTAAACTTTGCAAAATAGCTAAAATCTGTAAACTCGATTAATTTTGCAAAAGTCGTAAAATATTTATGCATTTTTTAACTATAATTTCAAAAAGTATTCCAAAGGCAATTTCTTGAAGCACAAACAATTCTCCCGCTAATCTTCGTGTCAAATTTCCGGCCATTTGGCCTTTGTCAAGAAACAAATTATTGTTTCGTGGCCGAAAATTTGAAACAAAGTTGAACAAGGTTAATTTGTGAAGCTTAAATTGAGCTAAAAGGTAATACAGCAAACATACCTGATAAAAATGACTTGCAGTGAATGTTTTATTCAAACTATAGAAGCAGAAATGCAAAAAAATACCGCATTAAATGTCTAAAGATAAAGCAATTAGGACAAATAAAAAATACCTGTTTTTAGGGTGACCCGACCCTACCTAAATTTACTGGTGAAACCTAGATTTTTTTTAGTTTTATCTGGAAAAAATATAATTTTATGCATTTTGTAAGGCATTTCGCCTTTCAAAATGCATAAAATTATATTTTTTAAAAATAAGTGTGCCTACCCAATCTAGAATTTTCATACCTGTTACCCGAAACACACTTATTTTTTTATTTGGCCTACAAGATGTTGCTTAGAATCAATGGGCACCATACAAAAACAGCAACAAAAATCGCAATTTCAACAAGCAATATGGCGCAATACAGCATGTAACCTATCGAAATTTCACAGGAAGGTAGCCCTTATTAGGTGACCCTAATCGAAAGAAAATATGTATTTGTGGTTGTCGATCAGCTATGGCTAAAACAGCCCGCTCAACTACAGGGACTAGCTAGAATATTGAGAGTTTGCCTGAAGCAAGTTTAGACATGTAATTCTGCATGGAGTGAAAAACAATGGCGCTGATCAGGCTGCGCATTCGCGCAGACTGGTCTGCGCCTATGTTGTTCGCATACAACAAAGTAAGTAAGGGTGCAAAGATCAGGAATCGATACAGTCAAGTGCCACACCTGACCCAGGATACCAATAGGAAAGTGACAAACTCAAAGTAGGACACCACAAACGAGAGCCAGATTTTCTCGAGTCGAGGCCCAGATAAAAAACTATTTCTAAAGGATCCGTTTTCCAGATTTATTTGGGATTTCATGTCTTAATTTGCAGAAAAAACCCGCAAAAAAAACCCCAAACTAACAACATTTGCTGATCATCATTTCTGTCGGGTATTTTCTGGCGGGTGTGCCCTATATCTGTTCCAATAAAAATCTGATTTGTATAATACTTTAGCAACTTTTCCGCTTCCAGCCTCACCGGCGTCACTGCGTTGTGTCCTTCAGCAAGAACATTAATCCTAGCTTAGTCCTGGTTCAACCCAGGAAGACCCGTCTCTTTATAACTAATAGATTGTTGTTGGGACGTAAAGAATAAAAAAACAACAACAAAAAACAAACAGCAACTTTTCCCAAACGCGGCTTGGTGGTGCGGTACATTTGTAACATGTTTTTATAGAAACTGCCTCTTAGTACTAATCGCAATAGGCGTTCAGCGCAGTCTAAGATGAGCCTGCACAGTCCACAATAGCATTCGCTGCTCACAGACTTGATAATGCTTCCCACGTGACTATTGGAATGACATCTAGCCTCATTTTGTTGCCTCGTATGTGTTTTAAAGAATAAATTCACGTATATGTGGAAAGTGCCATTAAGATGTTGACTGGCTAAAATAAAGTAGTCCTAAATGTTTGTAAAATTATTTTTCTCAACGTATGTACAAATATGCGAATGAGAAAAATTGATTTTTGCACCATGTGCACATAACAGAAAGGCCATACCAAATATTTTTTGGATTCTCATCCCAACCTGCCCCTATGAAATATAAGCAAATAAAAAATGGGGTGGAAGGTTTTCAGAAAACCTTCCGCCCCATTTTTTTATTTGCTTATAAAAGAAAAAAAAGTTTGAAAAAGGCTGAAAATTGTTGTGCATTTTTTCTTGTCAGCATTTTGCAAAAAAGTAACCTGGTTTTTATTTACTCCATTTAACAATTTAATTTCAAGGTATCTAAGTGTGCTACCATGGGATATATTCATATTTCAATCAGTTTATTTTTTCTTTTGTTTTTTTTCCAAATTTTATTTACTTTTTGTTACCCCTTCATTTATAAAACAATTGCTTTTTCCAAAATTTAATTGTTTTTTGTTACCCCTTCATTTGAAAACAATTGCTTTTTTTACAAATTTAATTGCTTAAATACCACAAAAAAGGCTTATCTGTACCTCTGCAGTACTTTTCTGTTCTTTAAAGTAGTCAGAAAAGCCAAAAATAAAAACCTCCCACCCGCCCAAATTATTCTCAAAATCCCGATGAGAATCTTAAAATATATTTGCAGTGGTCTAAAGATGTAGAACCGGTTGAAATTGACAAAATATACGTAACCTGTGAAATTTGCATACGTTTTGTATAAATCACCTACGATTGTAAAAATGAAATAGAACAAACCATGCACCTTATTTTAAGGAAGTTTTTTCTTCTTTTTTTTTAAGGGGATACATCTTTCAAAAGCTCTTACTTGCATGAAATTTTTCCTGTATAAACAAAAAATGCTTTTTTATCAAGGAGACGGATACCTTTGGCCACATTGTTGTATGAACAATTTATACATCGCACATAGATTACTTTACGCCACATCATACAGCTATTGAGCAATCCACAGCATGCTTATCAGTCTTTTTAGTCACACCTGCTTTGATACCGTTTGCAATATTGTGACACGCTGGATGAACTTTAGAAAAAAACAGTTGCATGAACATGAACTACAATTATCCGACTACAATATTTAGAAGTATTTTTTCGCCCAAATTTACGAATTTCTGGTAGAGAAATATACATTTACATTTTTTGCTTACGAACTTTTCAAGGTCAAAATGAAAAATTGTAAATAATACCAGAAATACATATAAATTTGGGTCAAAATACTTCTAAATATTGTAGTCAGATTATTGTAGTTCATGTTCATGCAAATGGTTTTCTCTAAAATTCACCCAGCGTGTCACAATTTTGCAAACGGTATCAAACCAGGAAGTAACTCTTAAAAGGCTGAGAAGCATGCTAACGATAGCACAAAAGCTGTATGTTGGGGCGTAAAGTCAGTAGTTGAAAAGTAGTTGCAACGGTCACAGGTAAGTTGAAAAAAAAATCAGTCGCAGAGAGGTTGCGCTGTAGTTGCAAGCTCTGTGGGACTGGAGCTTAAAATATTAAATAAATCCTTCATTACTACTGTTAGCCCTCTAAAGCCCAAAATCATCTGATAATATATACTGGCTTGTATAAAGCCTTGGTCCCACAGAGCTTGCGACCACGGTGTGACCTCTCCGCGACAGATTTTATTTGTGACCTTTTGCAACTGAACAGGGACTAGTAGGAGACTGTTATTCCATCATTATTAAAACATTGAAGGATAAAATCATTTCTGTGCAGGTTGCCGATCTTAATCAGTCGTGGCTAGTCTTTTGTGCATGCTCAAAAGACTGGCCGCTACATATTTTGTTCAACGATTGCTCGGGAACCTTGTTGCAACCTTTGTAAAACCTCTCCATGACATCTGCACCCTCTCTGTGATTAACTTTCTTTAGTCGCCGACAGGTCGCAGGATAGTTGCTAGCTCTGTGGGACTGGGCCTTAAGCTATGACCATTCAGCGAGCCATTTTTTTTATTCATGGGTTTAATATCTATTGGGAATTGTAGCCCACTATTAGAATGAAAAAGCACTTTTGGGCTTACTTGAAATTTGAAGTCTCCAGATAGAAATAAGCAATTCTTTTCGAACATCCCTCGTACTTTCCAATAAGCGAATAACTAATGCGCTGACCAGACTGCGCGGATGCGCAGGCTGGCCTGCGCCTTTGTTGTTTGCAAGGTTTTCTCGCGATGGAACCATCTAATAGGGGAATGCCAATCACGGTGCCCTACGTCATGCTGCTCGGTAAAATTACGCTTTGTTTTTTCTCTATTGTCCTTCGATTATAAGCAACATCTTGCAATTCATTCTTTCAGACAAGTAATCCTATAGTTTTGCATTTCTTTTATTATACTTTGAAACAATCAGTCACTTCAAGTCGTTTTATCAGGTATGTGTGTTAGCTTATCTTTAGCTAAATATATAATTTCACACCTGAATATTTTTTACAACTTTTGCACAAAGTAAAGGGTCATTTGTAGAGTTTAGCAACTTTTTGCGAAGTTTATCAATTTTGTAAAGTTTAGGGACTTGCGCAAGTTTTGCAAAGTTTTCGCAAGTTTTGCAAAGTTAAGGTCAGTGTGCAGTTCTGATTTTTTCTTTTGTATGACCTTTGTACATTTTTGTGATTTTAAGCTAGATCTTATTTTTTGCTTATATAATTATTTAGCACGACTTAAAAGTCTATATTTCAGCATATAAGCGTCATTAATGGATTAACTGATAAGGGACAGATTAATCAATTTCAATATCTCACTGGTCTTAAGGGGCTCCAACTGGGACTCAGCTGAATAAAACAAAATTTCTTCACAAAGATAAATATCAATGTTTAAAATATCAAAGTACCTAAACCCTTTGATGGTTTTGTTTATTTGGTTTGATTCTTTACGTCTCAGTCAACAGCTTTGGTCATGTCTTGATAAATCTTCATGAAAGTATGGGACCACGCCAACTTTAATGCCCCCTGCAATGAGATCCTAATCACCTCATTTAATCTGGTAGCACTTCAACAGGGTCTGCACCTTTTGCTGAGACAAAACTAACATTCAGATAAAAGAATATTTTTTAAAAAAAAATATAACATGTGACCCCTAAATGTATACCATGGACCATCCTGACTTTATTGTATGTAGCTTTATGACAATTTCCATTGGTCTGAAAAGGGTTTGTGCGTTTTTGTTTTGCCATTCTACGAGGAGTAGTTTTAGTAACGTTGTATATCATTAATAGTAGAGCAAACGAGAGCTCAAAAGTCGCCTCCTTAAGGACTTTTAGGTGCCCTCTCTGTTAACAAGTAGTGTTATATACCAAATTGTTTGTTAGCATCCCTAGTTTCAGAAAACCAATGATGTCGGGGTCGGAGTCGCGTACTTACAGAGTTATGGCCCTTGAAAGTTACCTACTCTAAACACTCTTTAGACTGATTTTGGGGTATAAAATAAGTATAAAATGTGTTTGTTTTGCTGGAAATAACCACTTTTACGTTTTTTCGACTAAAGTTTGAATCTGAAACGGAAACTATGGTTAATTTCTATTCAGTTTTCCCAATAAAAGAGGCGATTGGGAAGGATGCCTTTTGTAGCACGCCCTGACGGCGTCGGCGTCGGTGTCAGCACTAATGTAGGTGTGGCCCTTTGATATATGTTTCATATCTCCTGATCGGGTAATCGGATTTTATCAAAATTTGCAAGAATACAGCAACTAGGATTGATAAATAGTTGACAAGTATTTGGTGACCTTGACCTTATTTTCAAGGTCATCACAGAGAAAAGTCTGCTTAATTTATGCCAAAATTACTTAAATTTGCATTATCTTCGGAGAATGTCAGCGGATTTTACCCAAATTTGCATGATTTTAATAACTATACATGGCAAAACAACGATAACGTTTATGAGACCTTGACCTAATTTTCAAGGTCACATTTGGGAAAAACATGCAAAATTTAGGCAAAAAGATACTTAAATGCACATTATCTTCGAACTTGGTCAGTGGATTTTACCCAAAGTTGCATTAATTCAAGATCTGGATATGATAATAAGCTGATAAAATTTTGGAGACCTTGACCTTATCTTCAAGGTCACATTAGAAAACAAACTGCTAAATTTAGGGCAGAAATACTTAAATGCACATTATTTTCAGGTTGGGTCAGCTGATTTTGCCAAAATTCGCATGAATCTAATACATGGACATGACAAAAAGCTGATAAAGATTTGGGGACCTTGACCCTATTTTCAAGGTCACATGAGAAAACGAAACTGCTAAATTTAGGCCAAAAATACTTAAATGTACATTATCTTCTGAGTGGGTCAGCGGATTTTACCCTCATTTGCATATATTAAATATCTGGACATGACAATAAGCCGTTAACATTTTGGAGACCTTGACCTTATTTTCAAGGTCACATTAGAAAAAAAAACTGCTAAATTTAGGGCAAAAATACTTAAACGCACATTATCTTCAGGTTGGGTCAGCTGATTTTGCCCAAATTCGCATGAATCTAATACATGGACATGACAAAAAGCTGATAATGGTTGGGAACCTTGACCTTATTTTCAAGGTCACATGAGAAATAGAAACTGCTAAATTTAGGCCAAAATACTTAAGTGCACATTATTTTCAGAGTGGGTCAGCAGATTTTACCCAAAATTGTATGATTTTAAAACCTGGATATTACAAAAAGTAGACCTTGACCTTAATTTCTAGGTCGCATTAGTTAAAAAGCCAAATTTAGGCCAAAAACTAATTAAAATGCGCATTATCTTCGGAGCGGATCAGCGGATTTTATCGAAATTTGGATGAAATTAATATCTGGACATGACAAAAGATGATTAAGTTTTTGGGATCATGACCCGGCTTATTTTTAAGGTAACATTAGAAAAAACTGCTAAGTTTAGGCAAGAATTATCGAATTTGCGAGTCGGTCGATGTTTCAAAGTTTACCAAAGTTGTATGAGCAGGTAAAAAGTGGATTGTATTATGGAAATCTTGACTTTAATTTCAATGTCGATGCAGAAAAACCCCTGCTTAATTTAGACCTAATGTTCTTAAATGTACACTATCGCCTGGGCGAATATGTAAACAGATTTTAATGAAATTTGCTTGTCTGCAACACCTGAGCATGATAAAACTCCGACTTGGTTTTCAGGAATTTGACCTTATTTTCACAGTTACTGCAGAAATTTTGCTTGATGGATTTTCTTGATTGATTTACGACGCAGCTCCTCCGAGGGTGATAGTACCATCAAAATATTATTTTACTGCTGTGATAATTGATCATTTTCAGATGAAAAATTAAGGCATTCTTACTTTTGCTCAAAATATAGACTGTGGGTGCGCCTCAATGAGTCGCCTCTAACCCACAAAATTTATGTTTTAGAGCAAAATAAGAAAATTATTGTCAACCCCCGTTTTACTATTAAAGTAGGGTGCGATTGGATATAGATTACATGGGCGTGTTAGCATGATTTAAGGTATTCTTCTTATGCGTTTCATAGTCCAAAATATACTAAGGGACTTTGAAAATGCTTCAACCCTTATTTCATATTTTCTTGACTACGGTTACTAGCTTACTACTATTTATGGAGAGGCCCTGTGTTGTTTGAATAAGTTGCGATTACTGCATGGCTACTCTGATGACGTCATACCATACCAACCCTTAATGCCCCTTTACACTATAACGGATTTAGAAAACGTCACACACACACACACACACACACACACACACACACACACACACACACACACACACACACACACACACACACACACACACACACACACACACACACACACACACACACACACACACACACACACACACACACACACACACACACACACACACATTGAAAACTTCGACGACTGTGATCATCGAGGCTTGGATTGACTTAACGAACTGAAAACGAATTTGAAACGAATCCAGAACAACGAGTATAGACGAACAAGAGAGCGAGGGATAAACGAATTTCAGCGATCTCTCAACCAACGTCTAACGTGCTGTGCGTACTCTCTGAGCGTGTGCTCTTCAAATAGTGTACGTATCCAAACCGATCACGTAACATGCAGTTATATAAACAAAAGATCAAACCTCAAGTTATTTTTTATTCTAAACTAGTTTCGGCTGCGCTGCCTATTCTAAGGACATTTTGTAAACAATCAAAGAACATATATTCATATATACAAAGGAGACAACCAACGGCGACAGAAACGATATTCGAACCAGGAACCATTCTGTCAAAAGGCCAAATCAGTCCCAAATGATCCCAAATGTAATCTACTGTTAGTCTATGATTTTATAGCACAATTGCAGAATTCGAGACAATAGGCTTTTTTACATTTTCGTGTAGTTTATTTTCAATCGAACAACTCCAGGAATGACTTGTTTATTGCAACCGTTCAAATCTGCAACGAGCTGGTGTTTTTATGTCTGCAAAATTATTTTGGAGTGTTTCAAACATTTGTGAAGCAACTAGGTTCGCTAATAACGAACTTCAATATTAAACAAGAGGACTCTTGAATCCTTGGTCGCTCACCTGATATGACTATTCGTAAGGCCAGGGGAAAGCATAATCACTCCCCAACATTACAGCTGTCAATCTTCGATGGATCTGCAATTTTAATAAGACTTTGCTTTTAAACGTTTATATGTAATGTTCAGGAATGTAAAAGGTTGATAAACCTCAGGGGATATTGATATTTAAACCAAAATGAATCAAATCAGATCAATGTCTATTGGATAACAATTCCAGACAGACATATGGACGCAGATGAACAGACAGAAAAATACCAAGGACCTAGGCCCCGTTGTTTTCAGACAAGAAGATTGTTTTTATGTTTTCCCTATAAATAGCCAATGTAAAAATTGTAACCCCAGGACGGAGCCACTTTTTGCCCCAGTGCCATAATTTAAACAAACTTGGTAGAAGTTTACTAGATAATGCTTTATATTAAACATCAAGGCTCAATGCCTTGTGTATTTTGAAAGTTTTCAGCTTGAAAATCTATTTTAGCCCATTTGAGCTAGATACATATATACAATGGACTAAAACCATTTTAACAATTAATTGTTGAAGGCCAGTTAAGGATCATTCCTATCATTTGGTCAAAATCCACCCAAAATGCAGGAGGACATGTCTTTTGAAACGGTTGTTGACGACGGACAACGGGCAATCAAGACCACAACAGCTCACTTTGAGCCAATGAGTCAGGTGAGGTAAAAGATCTTGTCTGCTCACATTGACCCAGTTTAAGTAATTGTTCTATGTTTTGTTGTACGTTACTTTATGTCCATTCTAGTTTTGCAATCATCTAGATGGGGGAGAGAGAGCTGGTTGCTTTGCTTAGTTTGTCTTCCTGGTGTCTCGTGATTGTTGTGTGGCTCTTCCTCGCGAAGCCATGGGTTTGTCTGCAGTTTGTGATTGTGGTATTTCCTGATCATACTCGCTTACTATTTTTGGAAAACAAACTGACTGAATAAACAGACAATTGACGCAAGAATATTCCTGCATTTACGTCAGAAGATGTTTAGAAAAAACGCTCGAAGGTAGCTTTAGCGTTGACGTTGATGCCACTATTAACATCCAAACGGAACATTTTAGAGTTTGTATCTATTTGATAACGTCACTTGTTCAATAGTAAAGACCTTCCAACTCTCCAAAAGGTTCGAATAAGTGAACAATACAGGCGAAAAAGGTGGGTGGGGTACGCCTGCATTTTGCAATGCACCAAAGAAACGAATTCAAACGTTGATATAAATCATTAGATATGATAAGTCTTTAAGCAGATTACAGGGGGTAAAACTAAGCTTTCAAAGACACGACCACCTTTCGTCGTTCACAACAACAGAGAGAACCAGGACGCAAATATTACAAGAGCCTAGAGTTTAAATACCTTTGTCGAGAATGACCTTGACGTCAAGGTCAATTTTTTTTTCAAAAACAAAATAGTAATCCATTTAGATATTTACATGTACATAGGTGTTAGAAAATTCCTTCCGCTAGTCCGAAAGAGTTAGAAAATAGAATACACAAATAAGTGGGTGTGGTACTTCCATGTTCTCCATGCCCTTTAGGGGCATTTGAACCTGCTTTCATAGGTAAAGGCTATGAATTTATGTAGCACAGATTGCGTTTGCATTACAAAAGTGTGACTTTGAAAGTGTGGACCTAATTAAAGGAGAGTATATTTTAAATTGGACTGCCATTTCTTCTGACTTTTTTTAAACATAATTTAAATGTTGTACTTTGAATGTCAGCTGATATAGTTATAGACCTAATGTTGTGGTGAAAATCGCCTATTACACATCTAAACGTATTTGTTACAAAAAATATGCAAAAATTCTAATTTGTTTTAAAAATCACAATTGGTTTTCATGTTAGCACAATAATCGCTTCTACAGCTTAAAAAGTGGGTGGGGTACTTTCATGTTCCCCGTGCCCTTTTGGGACATTTGAACTTGCTATCATAGGTAACGGTCGTAACTTTTACGTAGCAAAGGTTTTTGATTCGCTATGGAAATAGCATTTTGAAACTTTGGACCGAATTAATAGAAAGTCTTGTTAAAATTGGAAGAGCATTTTTTTCTGACAGTTTTTTAAACCTTAAATTTGTACTTTGAATGTCAGGAAATATAATTATAGACATTATTTTGTAATCAAATTTGCCTATTATATACTTAAAAGTATCTGCAACAAGAAAATATGTAAAAAATGTGGATCCGTTTCATTAATTTTAATTATTTTTCCTTTTAGCATAATTATCGCTTCTCATGCTTAAAAAGTGGGTGGGGTATTTCAATGGCAGATAACTCGATAAGTACACGGGACCAAATGCGACATCATTGGTTTTCATAAACCGCAGATATTGGCTGTAACTTTGGTATATGACTCAACTTGTTAACAGAGAGGGCACCTAAACTCCCTCTCAGCGCCTTGATATTTGCAGTACTATAACCCTTAAAACGTAAATCACGACTGCAGCAGACGACAAATTTGGCAACATCTTGCCTATTTTTCTAAAAAAATAAGGTTTGATATTTCATGAGAATCGTCTGCCAGCAGACGAGTCTCATGGAATATCATACCTTATTTGTTATTTTAGAAAAAGTAGCACAATTTGAAAATGTCGACTGCTGTAAATTATAGGTGGCGCTGTATAACTTGTTCAGCAGGATTGGCTTTTAATACGATAGAATAAAATAGAATATTTTTGCATGGGGATTCGTTACGCGAAGCTGTTTGAAACCGCCAAATCCATGTTCAAATCATGAGATTCACGCGCTGTTTGAACATGGCTTTTACTTGAAAAAGCCTTAACTGGGCCCTGATTATCATGCATGACGTTACACTGCAAAGCGTTGCGGCCGTGACTGATCATTTCGCCGATGCCTTTGTTCGCGAAAACGTTGCACGCGTATAAATGACGTTGTGGCGTCGTATTGATGTTCGAAAGTTTGACGCTGACGCCATTTTGTTTTGAGAAATCGAGTGTAAGAAAAGGGATTTTTAATGTTTAAGCGACGTTTTCAGCGCGGTTTATGCTTAAATCAGGTAAAATATGCAAGAATAACGATCACACATGTTTGTTTCATTGCATTAACACTTGCCGGGTCCCTCGGACGATGTTTGAACACGAGGCTCGTGTTCAAACAGCTTCCTAGGGACCCAGCAAATGTTAATGCATGAAAAAACATGTGTGATCCCTATAATGTTATTTCCCAATAAAGGACCGTATGCCACGAAACAGAAACTATGCCACGGATACGAATCCGCAAATGTTTCCACTGCCTGGTCCTCTCATCTGGAGCCGTTGCTCTTCTCCTAGTCTGGGGTGTACAGGATACGATTCAGAAAGATGGTCAGATGTTTCCACAAGAAAGCCACAGACTTTGGTCCAAACCCTTAAAAGGTACAGTCAAGTCTGAACGAAAGTTAACACATTAGTGCACAGGGTATTGAGTGTGACCAGGAAATCCATCAATAACAGACTGCAGACCAACCCGTGGCACCGTGAGGAAGAGCCACAGAACATTTTTAGTAACAGCGCAACTGTATGACAATGATAGAAAGAAAGTAAGCGAGTATGATCAGGAAATACCACATTCACAAACTGCAGACCAACCCCAGGCACCGTGAGGAAGAGCCACAGAACACTAGCAGTCACAAGACATAAGGAAGGCAATTAAAGCAAAGCATCCAGCTCTTTTATCCTCGTCAAGATGATTGCAAAACTAGAAAGGACACTAATAATAAATATGCATAACAAAACAAAGAACAAACACAGAGCCCACACAAACCATGGGATGTACATAAAACAACGAATCAACAACAACAGAAACACCGCCTTAGAACGGACAGCATCCTAAGCCATCGAGGGTTTATCAGGCAAGATATTAGTGTATTTTGATATTAAGTTCATCGTGTCTTACTAGAAAATGTGAAATGACTACAAACCTTATCATTCCATTTTATCATGTATTTTCTAATAACTTGGTATCAAAATCAGAAAAATGAATATTCTGTTAATATTTCATGGCATTTCACTGGCGGGAAGATGGTGGCCCCACACTGTATGCATTGTATTATGTTTTCAGAGCGTAAAGATGGAGAAAGCTACAGTCGTTTTGTAAAACACAATAAGTTCACCAAGATGAAGTATGGGCCTATGTACTTATTTGGAGTAACCTTGGGTAACACCACAGATAGTGCGCATTGGGACATAATAAAAATACGTGGTTCTATGGGGAAAATATACGTTAATGAAACGAATTTTAGTTGCTGTTTACAGTATACTAATGCATCAGGTAAATTTTATCTACAACAGTCGGTAAAGGCATTCAATATACGCCATAAACCGGAAGCTTTATCAGCGCCCCATTTTACTTGTCAAAACCCCAGACCTGGAGTTGTGCCTGATGGTGTTGCACTAACATTGAACAACTACACATGTAGCGAAGAACACGTGACATACAGAAAACCGGAAACACCACTGCGAGAGCCTGGAGACAAACTAGCTATATGCACAAAGTTGGCCTATGGTAAACGTAATGCAGAGTTGATTATTGAGTTCATGGAGGTGTACAGGTATCTTGGTGTGGACAAATTTGTGACGTATTTTCTCAAAGATTTGAATGAAGATTCAAGAAAAGTATTGGAATATTATGCTTCCACGGGCATTGTGGATCTATATTTGTTTCAGCAGGCAGAAGCAGGTAATTTCATCTTTAAAAACACCAGCCTATTCAATGCATTAATAAGTAAGTGAGTATTATCAGGAAATACCATAATCACATACTGCAGACCAACCCACGGCACCGTGAGGAAGAGCCACAGAACATTTTTAGTAACAGTGCATCTGTATAACAATGATAGCAAAGCAACCAGCTTTCTCTTCCTCTTCAAGATGGTTGCAAAACTAAAATGGACACAAAGTAATGCATAACGAAGACAACACACAGAACTCCCACAAACAATGGGAAGTACATTAAACTATAGATCAACTACAAAAGAACCATCGCCTTAGAACGGGCAGCAGCCTAAGCCACCGGGGGCTAAAATGCATTTTATTACCGAGATTCTGTTGTTGTTAAAACAAAACAAAATATTAGCTCGCGTGGAGGCCTCCTTACTAATGCAATGTATCATCACAGAGAAAAAAATCAAATCAAATTAACCAATTATGATACAAAGAAAAGGGCTAATTATTCTCAGAAAGTCAGCGCTAAAGAAAACATCCAGTTGAGCTACAGTGGGCCCAGCCAACGACAAGCATCAGGCACCAACCAACGGATTAAAGCTTTGCGTCAGGGTCGTCATAGATTCTGAGGCCTGACCCACCATCGTGCAATTAAAAGGAACCCATAGCTATAAACTCGTTCCTTGCTAGTGACTACTTTTGTCCTCTGCTGATACCCTTGCAAACAGTTGGAACCAGATCAGGACAGACAGAACGTCTGTCCTGATCTGGATCCAAATTATTTGAAACTCTGATCGTGTTCCTGCAAGAAATCTTTGATAATTTTAATTTTGAAAAAGTCAGCAGACGACAACAAAAGCATAAAAAATACCAAGTATACAAAACCGCGACATGTGATTTCCAAAATGTGGCATTTTTACATAAAAAAACTCAGAAGAGCCTGTGCAGCCTCCGTTTAAGCTTAGAAACTCCAAATACTGTTCGGTCAGTAGCTTAATATTCATACAATATTCAAGCGACTAGCAAAGGCTCTGATCAGACTGCGCGCATGCGCAGGCTGGTCTGAGCTTTTGCTAGTCGCACATACCACATTGTTGGAAATCTCATGTCGCGGCTTATATGTAGGAGGCTGGATTTAATAATGACGTGACCTCAGTGACATCATTATCCGAAGCAAAAAGCAAGGGAATATGGCCAAGAAATGCCTCAATTACAGAATATAGACCAATATGGCACCAAGAAGAAGGAGCACTAAACCGCAGATGTACACACCTCAAAAGAAAATTAGCAAACCAATGAGCTACCAGTGATTAGGAAAATCTAAAATAACTGTTTTGCAGGTCAGTTATGCTGTTGTATAAAAGTAAGAAAAGGGGCATGGATCAGAAATCGATACAATCAAGCGCCACACCTGACCCAGGATACCAATGGGAAAGTGACAACTTCACAATTAGACATCGCAAACGAGAGCCTTTTCCCAGCAGGTGACCACAAGGCATCAATTAACATACGTGCACGAAAGCATAACAAAAAAGACAGAAACAACATAAATGATCCACAATTTCAAAAGAAGCACGTTGGAACGGTCAGTAAAATATATAAAATATGCCAAGCTCGCAAAAGAGAGGCCTCCACACTTATTCATTTGATAATCAAATCAATTTAACTAAGTGTGATGAATCCAAGAAAAGGGGCTCAAAACCATTGTTTTTAGATACATAGAGGATAATGTTTTATTGAATTAAGTAAACGAGTTGCGGAAAAGCGGTAAAATGTAAACTTTAAAAATGTAAATTGTAAATTTATCGCCGTTTTGCAACGAGTTTATAAATTCAATTTTATCACATTGCTTAGATATTCGCAGTTTTGGCGTAAAAACGTCAAGATTTTGCCAATTTTTCGCAACGTTATAATGGACGTCATTACATTACGCTACCAAATCTGTATCGATTTTATTGCATGGTGTTATATTACTCCCAGACGCAACGTCATGTGATAATCTAAATATAAAATATAACAAATTTTTGCGCAGTTCACGCAGTTGTGCACCTTTAATAAAAAAAAAATACGTTTTAAACCCTGTTTTAAGATAATTTAAAATGTTTAACCCCTGTTTTCAGATACTTTGAAGTGTTTTACCCCTGTTTTTCGGATACTTTGAGGTGTTTAACCCCTGTTTTCAGATACTTTGAAGAGAAAGTGGGACCTACCTGATAAGCAAAGTAATAGTGACAAACAGCTTCTGATCTTTGATGCCTTTGAGAGGATGTCTGGTTACACTTACTTTGGAATTATTGATCATGATGAATTTCTCATACCATCAAAAGACCGCGATTTGAAGCAGCTTTTAGTAAGTGAAAATCCTATATCAATTTGGAACTCATCGGTCCTATATAAAAACTGATTAACATCTTGAAAAGTAAATGGTCTCTGTGCCACCAGAATGCTCAATTAGGATAGGTCAGTGTTTGAAAAATGCCACCTAGCAGAAAATTATGTGCTCAATTGAAAGTCCTTTTTAAAACTAACCTCTTTTAAAGGGCCAACAATTGGGTTTATTATGCCCCCAACTTTGGAAAAGTTGAAGGGGCATATCGCTTTCGCCTTGTCGTCCGTGTATGTGTGCGTCGGTGCGTCCGTCCGTGCGTCCATTACAAAATTTATTTAGATACAATTTTGAAATTTCATATATGGATTCCTCATCAAAAATAATTGACACATTTTTTTAAGTCTGGATTATTCCCCTTTGTGGAGTTATGCCCCTTTTAAATGGTCATAATGAAATTTTGTTTCTCAAAACTTTAACAGCTATGAGCTTCAAGCTGGGTCAACTTATAGAGCATAATGAGTAGATAACCTTGTAAAATTTTTAAAAATAGTTTTTTAATTATTGCCCTTTGCAAATTTGGACATAGAAAATTTGATATCTCAAAATCCCAGCTATGAGCTTCAAACTTGGTCAGTTGATATTAGATAATGAGTAGATAATCTGGTGAAAATTAAAAGAAGGTTATTTTATTATTTATTTTAGTTATTGCCCTTTGCAAATTTTTGGCATTGAATTCTTGTAATCAAGATATCTCAAAAATTATTATAGCTAGTAGCTTCAAACTTGGTCATCTAGCCTGGGTCCAGTCGTCAATATGTTTTGCAAATATTTTCTTATGTTAATAATCTAAAAATTAAGATAATAAAAAGATAGCACATCAAAGGTATCGGCTGTCCGTTATTAACTTCGATATATACTGAACAAAAGTGAAAACGCTACACTACAATTATCTATATTTTTTGAGAAAGTATTGGACCAAAAGTATTTACTAAAGCGTAATAATGTTGCCCAGACATCCAGCAAACGATTCGTCGAAACTCCACCAATTTGTCTCGTTTGTTGAATGAGTTATGCTCCTTTAAGTGTTTAAAGCTTTATTCACTGAAATTTGTATTGCGCATGCGCAAATAAAAAATGTTATGCTTATCAAAATTGATCTTAATTGTGTTGCATAAAAACACAAGAAAACTGCTTAATCACTTGAAACAAGCTCAGAAATCAATTTCGAATTTAGCAAATTTGTAAAATATTGAAAATTATCTCCCTTTGACAAAAACAAATATGGAATATTAAATGTTTGGTAATTTTCGATTTATCACGATTTTCGATAATTTTCTTTAACCAAATCAGGTAGACCTCTCAGCACATTGTTTTTAACCATTTCTCAACTAGAAATGTCCTCATACTAAGATGCAACAACATATAACACATTGATTTTCCTATGGAGACTTCAGTGTTAAATTTTTAAACTTGGCTATTTGATGGCAAATCCGCTTTTTAAGATTGCTTTTTCTAAATGATCAAAACACACTTGAGATAAGTTCTTCACATTTCTGGTTGTTACATGTCTAGACTACCATTTCGTGCAGTCGGATCTCATAGGTAGTGGATTTCTGAAGGCCTAAATTGTGTTAGATTTCCGTTCAAATTGCCAATCTAAAAAATGGACCCCTGTCACATTTAAATGGCTTTCATGTGTTTCCTCGTGACAACATCCATAAGACTTTTACCGTTATGCATTACCCAGTATTTGAACATTAAGATACACTTTCAATTGCATTCTTGTTTTGCATAATGTTGTATATAGATGGCAAACAATTCAGGTGTAGCGTTTTCACTTTTGTTCAGTATATATTGACGCCTGGGGACTTGAGAGGTATTTCCCTTTGATAATCTGATAAGCCGATAATCTAATTATAGCCTATTGGTTTTGTGTGACGTAACGATAATGGTCTCGCCAATATCAATCAGCTGACCATGAAGGCTATCAATGAAAACTCCGCGTAAAATGTAAATAAAGATGGAATTGGTTTACTTTGTTTGAAACTGATCGCTCCAAAATGAAGGAAAATAATCTTTAAACATGGGAAGAAACTGGAGTGTCAAAAATATTGCAGAAAGTCTTAGGAAACGATGCGTGTCTCACAAAGGCGAAAGGCTTTGATCAATTTTAATTGCAAACAAAGGAATCTATGTATTATATTAAGTCAGACACACAGACGAAAAAATGTGCAATCCTGCATGTGACCGATGATAAAAACGAGGAGGGAATATCTCTGGTAATATATGTCTTTCTATCAATCTTTTCTATCAGTTCATTGGGATTACGGTTACTATTTATAGCACACTAGAGTTATACGATAGAGTTATATTTCTTGCCCTCACCCCTTAAAATTTGAGGGATAATCCAGGTGGAGCTGCTGAATGAAATCAAATGTCCACAGGCTGTCATTTTTGACCAAGAAACGGAAAAAGGAAAAATGATCAGACTGGAACCCAGGCTATGGTCAGCTGATAAAAGATAAGGAGAAGATAACCTGGTGATTTTTTTATTTCTTTCGAGTTATTGCCCTTTGCAAATTTTGGCATTGAAAACTTGTAGTCAAGATATCTCAAAAACTATTACAGCAAGTAGCTTCAAACTTAGTCAGCTGATAGAAGATAATGAGTAGATAGCCTGGTGAAAATTTAAAAAAAAAGTTATTTTATTTTTTTCGAGTCATTGCCCTTTGCAAATTTGGTCATTGAAAACTTGTCATCAAGATATCTCGAATATTATTGTAGCTAGGAGCTTCAAACATGGTCAGTTGTTAGAAGATGATGAGTAGATTACCTGGTGAAAATTAAAAAAAAGTTATTTCATTTCTTAAGTAATTGCCCTTTGTAAATTTGGGGCATTGAAAACGTAAGAACCCTGCTTGACAAGCAAAGGGTTGGGGGCATAATGTATCATAAACATCATATCTAGCTTTGTATTGTTTTGTACGAATATGTGCATATACACAGGTTTCATATATCAACCCTTAAAACGCCAATCGCAACAAGAGTCGCCTCTATGGCAAACAGTGTGGACCCAGATCAGACTATAGGAGCAGTTTGATCTGGGTCCACACTGTTTGTCTCTATCCTAACTGTGTTAAATAATGTTAGCAAAAATTTGAAGCAGACGACAAAAGCAGACGAGATTTTCAGATGGATTTTTTGCTGGCGTTTAAAGGGTTAAACTACATGGGGCTGAATATTTTTGGGGATTTTCTAACATATATATTCAACACCTGTAGCAATGTAAAAGTAAGTAAGATTTAGGCAAAGATCAGGAACAACTGCGTAAAGCCAAGTTAAAAACACTTTTGACACAAATTGCAACCTGTGTGCACTACACCAGACAAAAACGTTCACAAGACTTTTGAGCTTCATCTGAAATACATGTGCATTAGACTTTAAGCGACATACAGTACTTTCAGTACTTTGATTATGTATAACGTTGGTGAGGAGTTTCCTCCCTTGAAGTTTCTTCTTGATTTCCGGTTTCTGGCTGAAAACGTGTTTTCTGTTTACACGACACTAAAGTCATCAAATATCTACTTGTTTGTTAGTCGTTACTCTCTCCTTACTGGCGAAGACCAAAAGCTAAAAGACCAAAAGCTTTTCAATTATCTAGGCATGTCTTGGGGTTTCCCACTAAGTTAGACTCAAACCAGCTGTTACGTCATAAAGACGGTCAGGACGAAAGATGGGAAATTTTATTGGAAGGTCCCGTTATGCGTTGACAATGCTACTAGGGAAAAATAAGACACGCAACTAGTAACAACTTTCCAGTACTTTATGTACTAAAAACATCGACATTACATTAATGATACAAAGACAACACCTACGTTATTATTTCTGGCTAGGTGAACATCCTTAACTAAGGCAAGGTTCCACTCTAAGATAGTTTCTACAAGAATCAATCTTAGAATGTCCTGCTTTAGACGTACGTCAACTAGGCAGAAATAAGAAACGTAAGGAATATACAATTTACATATATAATGTAAGATCTTATTTTACGAGCGCTCCTATTATACCGTTTTTGCAGATTTTTAATCTCACTTCTTTCGCGAAATTTTGATCACAGTTGGTGGGTCTACCACTTGACTCTTGGGTCAGTCTGATGTGTGCTTGTTCAGTGAGCTTGAATCACTATGTACTTTCGACGTTTAGTTTACTTTCTTTGGCTATTTCGATAACCCTGGATACGCGTGATCTTGACCTTTAGGTCAGTCAATATTCACTTATTAATTCACTTATTAATTATGAGAAAATCCTAGTCTGTCGTTCTGTCGTGTTATCAGTCCGTCTTATACGGCTAACTTCTGCCTAATTTGAGGATATGTTTCTCCGGGGTACACTACAACTATGCTTACTTGCGACCTTTATATTTTGAATTGTCCTTTGACAAATGGCACAAGACTTACAAAAATAGTGAGACCTCTCTACATACGCCTGGCCAATAAAATTCATCTAAGACCCTACTTATAGTTTCCTTTCTGCCTACATGATTTACCACCCTTAGTGATTCATTGGCTAAATTCAAAACGCTATGCGTTAAACTAGAAGAAAATACTAATTGTAATGAAACTTTAGCATTCTTCTTAAAATGCCTATAAACTTAACCATTCCTACCAATGTACTTAGTTTCACCACTTGAATAACCGCGACTCATGGTCACATTACCAGACTCTACCATTCTTCTAATATCTGCTAACTTAACATCCAACGCTTGCTTCTTAAGTAATTCTTGCCTGTTCTGCCTAACGAACTTATCTAATTCTTTGACCTCCCTTTCCTTTCTACTTTTCTTTGACCGCTTCCTTTTGACTACCCCTGATGAAAAATGGGTTATATCAGGAAATTTGGACCCCTCAATATTTCCAATGACTAAGTCATGTGCTGAATCATCAATTCACAATGCATCCGTAGTACCTCTAAAAATGGACAATGACTAAGTCATGTGCTGGATCATCAATGCACAATGCATCTGTAGTACCTCTAAAATGGACAATCAATATTAATATGGGCTACAGGACATCTCTGCTTATAATTATTAATAAGAGTCACATCAGACTGCTTATTTAACATCTGGCCATCGGAAACTAAACTTCTTCTAACGACTGCCCCTGTACAATCTGTGTCTCTCAAGACCCTAACCTCTTTACCATTTACGGTACCAACCCCCATCAGCAACCTTGACCGTGGGAAATGACAAGTGCCTTACTATCCTTACGGGGCAATCCTTCTGTTGAAGAATGAGGAGAACTAAACTTAGCTGGACCTTTTCCTACATCTAAACTTCTATAATCAATTTTACAAAAATTGACCTGATGGTGGGTCCTGTAATTGTTATTATCATAATGATTGTCACGTTGGTCAATTCGACCATGATTTCTATCTTGACCCCAATTACATTTATCTCCCTTATACTGGATATCAAACTGTGCACTGGAAGCAACCTTCTTATCATCAGGGTTATGCCAACATTTATAAGTGAGATGGGGCTTGCCATAAATTTTACATTTAACAACCAGCCGTTTATCTTGCTTGGGCTCTACCTTAGACTGGGTTTGACCTATACCTTTATTATGATGTTGCCCCTTTGCAACACACAAGGGAACACCCCCTTTTGCATCGGTGAACAAATCCACCTCACTCACCAAGGGCTTTAAACAGCTTGGGCTTCAGCTATAAATAAAGTTTGCAACTACATCAGTCGAGAAACTGGTCACGGGCCAAAAAATTGCAAACCGCCTCATAGGTCTTTTCGACCTTAGTCAAACCTAACAATTCATCTAGGTAGCTCGCTAGCCTACCACTAAACTGTTTAAAAGTTTTGGCTTTTTCGGGCCTACAATCCCTAAACTTTTTCCTAAATGATCGTTTGGTGAGGTCAAAATTAGTTAACAGAGCCTCCTTTAACCGGTTATAATCAGACTGATCAGCTTTGGAGAGTCTTACAAAGACCTCCAAAGCGCCGACTTTTAACAAGGCGGGTCCCATTTATTTGCAATGGCATAACTCTCAAATCTTGTTAAATAGCTATCCATCTTATCCGTATGTTCATCAAAGTATGGAAACTTGGGATTTCTAGGATTTGAACTCTTCTCTTTGGGCCCCCAGGGATGTGAAGTGGTCTCAGTCTCATTTTTTTAGCTCCACTTCGACCTCAATTTTCAACTTTTCCATTTCCCTATCTTTATCCCTCTGTTCTGCTTCAAGTCTTAATTTTTCTAATTCTAGTTCTTTTACCCTTTGTGCTGCCTCCCTATCCTTATCTTTTTGCCTCCTATCTTTATCTTTTTGCTCCCTATCTTTATCTTTTTGTTCGGCCTCTCTTTTCTCTCTTTCATAATCCCTTTGGGCAACCCTTTCCTCCCTTTCTGAATCCCTTAGCTCTTGCCCTTCATAGCCTTATTCCCTTGCTAAAAATATATGTTTATCCATTTTAGCCTATTATTGGGATAACCATTAATCAACTATACTGTTGAAAATAAATAAGGGTTCGCTTAGTCCCTTTTAAATAGGTATGGGCTAACCAACGTTTGCGCTGGTAAACTAATAATTTTAATAGGGATTTAAAGAACGTCACATTTAAGTAACGTGAATTACAACGTACAAGGGTTCACACCGGAAAGGTGCCAAGGATATATATCAAAATAAGCCTTCACAAAACGTACTTGACTACAAAAAAAAAAAAACGTCGCTCATTTTTCACTATTTACCTCACGTAATTTGTGCTTACGCGATGTTAATATAAACACGTTACAGTCAAGTCAACAGTCTTGTCATAGCAAGACATAATAATTGACTACAAATAATCTTTCTATTAATTTCTTCTAAGAATAAAAATCAGCTGAGTGGCGTTACACTCTATGACGTCACTGGGGTGATTTAAATTATTAGTACCCTCAGACAATATGATTTCTCACATCCGTATCCTTAATTAATAGGAACACAGGGCATAAGTCAATACACAATCATATGGGTAAAACAAAGCCGGACATGTCTAGTAACTAAACTCTGATAATTTTTTCTCGGGATTTATACCCTAATGGCAATCCACAGGACAAGAAAGTATGGGTCCCCTCAGAATGTTATGTGATGACTTATTTACATGCGTCACACTTCATCACAGGGTAACGCATGCTATCAGTACTGTGTGTTGATATTCACAATCATCTTATGAAAATAACCTAACTAGTGCATGCCAGTAGCAAAGTCAAAGCAGAGAAATCTGCCAATAAAACCTCACTAATCCCACCTCTGACACCATTGTTACATTATAGAGATGGTCAGGACGAAAGACGGGAAAGTTTTCATGGAAGGTCCCGTTATGCTTGACAATGCTACCAGGGACAAATAATGCACGCAACTAGTAACAACTTTCCAGTACTTTATATACTAAAAAACATTGACATCACATCAATGATACAAAGACAACACCTACGTTATTATTTCTGGCTAGTTGACCATCCTATACTAAGGCAAGTTTCCACAAGAATCAATCCTAGAATGTCCTGCTTTAGACCTACGTCAACTAGGCAGAAATAAGAAAGGTAAAGAATATTCAATTTACTTGTATAATGTAAGATCTTATTATATGAACCCTTCTATTATACCGTTTCTGCAGATTTTTTTTCTCACTTCTTTCATTTGGAGCGATTTGCGAAAACTGCCCTTACATTGGACTTATATATATATATATATATATATATATATATATATATATATATATATATATATATATATATATATATATATATATATATATATATATATATATATATATATATATATATATATATACTTATACTTATATACTCAAACAAAAAAGATACGTCCGATTTTCATGGTACTGTATCTTTTGATCCAATTAAGATGTCTCAGCAAAAAATATACCAAAATGTTTATCAGACGTCCGGCACACAAAAGTTGGTAATTATTTGATCTTATCTTCTTATCTGGAAGAGTTAATGAACCTAAAGTGAAAACAGCTCATTCCACTATAATCAGCAAGTTTATCATCAAAACGTGACACATTTTACGTTAAATGGCAACCAGGAATGTCCAACGATGAAAAAAACATCTAAAAATCCCAAATGTGCTTATTAAACGAGCGAAATTGCAATTCAAAATCGTTAATTTACGAAGTTAACTGAAATTACCTCCCTTTGAATTAAACAAATAACAATTTAAGAACCTCCAATTCTCCTTAAACAAACATCCTTTTGACACCGTTTTTGTTTTAATTTGCTGTGCTTGTGTATGACATCGATTACACAAAAGATAGAAATAGAAACCGGGGCTGATGTCAGCCATCACATTTTCACTAAATCTGTGTTGTATACCCCACCCCTTACTAAAAAAAACGCACGTGACTTTCCAGTATCAATTGTTTTAATGCTGATTAGTCTTTAATTAATGTTAAAATGCTTGTAATGACGAAAAAGAAATTCAAATTTGACCGACTCTGTTGATTATCAAAATGCTGGACCAAAAATGAATTTTCTCAGTGTGTTCACCCACGCTCTTGACGGATGTTTTGTGACGTCAGAGTTTGTTACAGATTGATGGTTGTGGTCGTAAAAGCAATGCATAACATCTTACTAGAGAGTTTGCTCACGGATGTTTTAATGTGCTTGAACGGTTGGGAATTATAATGGACACACAAACTATTGATGTTGTGACTTTTGATTTTAAGGGTACTTGTGTTCTCTGAGTTGTCCACGGCTCTATTGGTTATCAAATGAATTTCATTTAGGCACATAACGTCCTTAAATAATAACAGTTTGTAATGTAAAAAAGTTATTTGAAGTGCGTTCATACATTAAGAACTGGCAGACATAAACGTCATAACTTTATTGTTTCAGTATATATCTCAGTTCATATAGGTGACTAGATGCATAACTAAATCTTTGCGTACTTATGCATATGCGCAACCATCACTGATTCTGATGCTTCCCTGATTTGACATTGTAACACCAGCCTGCTAAGGTACAAAGAATAGGTAGACTGTTTAAACTATATATGGAGAAGGTTTAGATACCATAGTTTGCAAGAAGCGAAACATAAAGGCGCTGATCATACTGCCTGGATGGGCCCTGGGATGGGAAGGCTGGTCTGCACCTTTGGTGTCTGCTTTCCAGTTTTGTCATCTTTAAAGGGCGGGACAGGACAGGGAAGACTATGCAGACACATACACATTACACACAAATCGTAAGTGTTTTTAGAGAAGCTTAAATTTGTATTGTAATATTGTTCTAATTTTCTTGTACAGTCTGATTTGTATGCTGAAAAGAAAAAGGCTGCTGGTTTCCGCTTTAAATCTCTTCACTACTGTATGAATAAAGGGAGACATGGAACCATCAATGATCTTATTCTTGGGCAGTATATTACAACATCTACAAAGGATCCGGAATATTTTGCCCCCAAAAATATTTACAAGCCAATCTTCATGAGTCCGGGACACATACATACACACCATCCTGAAGCTGCAAACACATCAGTTGCAAAAATGTAAGTTAAAAACATTTCATTCTAGAACCCTTTCTCACATTCAAGATCCAGTGAGCCTAGTCACAAGGTCATCTGCCTTCTGGTTCTGGAGAATAATTTTAAAGGATATTTACCATATATGGGCGTTGTGGCCATCCTGGTCATGAGATCAAGACCATTTGAACAAAGATTGGTTCGCCCATCCTAAGGAGTCGCCATATGAAATTTGAATTAAATTGGCACAGTAGTTTCAGAGAAGTGATAGATATTTATTGTGTAAGGTAACAATTTTGACAGTCTGATAATGCTGGAGTCCAACAAAGCATCAGTGTGTACACACAGAGAAAGTATGTGTGGTTGGATTTTTACACCATGTTTTAGCAGATATTTGATGGGTAAAACCCCCCCCCCCCCAGCGTTATGACCATTTTTCACTTCAAACTATCGAAGTTTTTATAGTCTCCTATCCATCTCCAGGTCAATATAAGCTCTAATATACTACACTTTTTTGTTTTGCTTTATACACATGACCCACTCTGAAAAAAAATTCCATGAAAAAAAAGCCAGGCTCCTGTGCGCGAAGAAAAAATATCCAGGACCAATGTTATCTTCCCGCCCTCCCCATAAAATTCAGATGGTTGCTTCCTAACTTGTGATCGCTGAAAATATACAATTGAGATTCCTACTGTTAAAGCAGAGCGGAAGGCAAATATCAGGAATCGATATATTCAAGGACAATACCCGATGACCCTGAACACCATATGGGAAAGTGACAATAATACAAGAAATAACAACACACAAGAGAGTCAAGAGGTCAGATCTTTCCCAGCAGGTGATTACAAGGCTGCAAGGAACAGATAAGACAGCATAACGAAGATAAGCATGAAACATTAATTACAAAAAGGATCCACAAAATGTATCAAAATAGAAGGAAGAATCCATAGACATACAATGGGTACATTACTTATATGGTTCTTTTTAATATTGCAGGGTGAAAATTGACAAAATGAGGGCTACATTCGACATTTTAGATCTTGTCGCGCACGGGATGGGGTACACTTCCCATTGGATAGTCTTCTAATAAATGACACTTGGGTTGCTGAATGGTCAAGGCGTATACAAGCTAATGCATGTTTTGAAAACTAAAAGTAGTAATGACCGATTTATCCCTTTATTCCAGAAACTGGCATTCTTTTAATTATTTTCACAAGACTAATGTTTAATCCCTTATATATTAGGTGATTATAATCAACTAATCAACATAAAAGGTGGGGAAACCAAGTATGCTTATTTGTCAAGGAATTATTTACCATGTGATCTTATCAAAACTTCTCTCCACATAACCAGACAATATAAAATTAAAAAAAAAAGCGTTTTAGTCTGCTGTAACAAAATCTCCTGATACTGATATACAGTATGTTTTTACATTATAAAATGTGTGTAAACAGGGGGCAGAGAAGTGTTCAAGTAACATCTCTCATTTAAGACAGTGAATAGTTTTTGTGATTTTGTTTTCATTTTTCGGTGACAGAGTTTAGCTAATGATGTCAAGATGCCAATACTTGTATGCAGTTTTTTTCTAGTCTTATTTTGCATATGTATGCAGTTTTTGCATAAAAAATATGTAAATATATAAACTAAAGTAAGAAAGAGTGCAATGATCAGGAATCGATACAATCAAGCACCACATCTGACGCAGGATACCAATGGAAAAGTGACAACGTCTCAATCAGACATCACAAACAAGAGCCAAGAGGTCAGCCCTTTCTATGATACCGATAGCCTTGTTTAAGAAGTTTTTGAGTTAGCAATTTATTATGAGTGTTGAAGTCAATAACATGGCTAGATGCTCTAGCAAAACTAATGAGTTAATAGATATAGACTCCATAGGATGTAGAGCGAGGAACATCACCATCTAAAAATGGGAAATTGACAATTTCAAAATCAAAGTCGTCACGTTTATCATAAATTTTGGTAGAAACAATAGCATTAAAAATTGACAAATGCAAGTCTAAAAAAGAGGCTTTGTAATCAAAGGTATTAGCTATATTAAGATGGAGCTCTGAAGGGTATATTTGACTTACAATAGTGTCAAAATAAAAATTATAAATTTTTAAAATATTGTCCAGATGTAGTGTTAAAAGCATCAATAATATCAGCCTGCTTATCACCAGAAAGAGACATCATAAAGTCCACTTCATAACAAAACAGGAATAAATCTGTAACCTTTCCTGTTTTCAAAATAAACTACAATTATTCTCATATTTACAATGTACCATAAGCATTAGCAACTACACCCCAATAACCCAGGCATGACTCATTCTGTTACACTGCATTCATCACATGATGAATGCAGTGTAAAAGAAAGTGTCATACCTGGGTTACCAAGGAAGCAACAGCTACAGTTGGGTCAGGACTGAAGTTTACACATGTATTCCGTATAAACTTGAATTATTTTCATTTTCTCAATATACCATAAGCATTAGCAACAAGACCTTCAGTAACCCAGGAATGACCCATTCTGTTACACTGCATTCATCACATGATGAATGCAGTGCAATGGAAAGCGTCACACATGTGTAACCGAGGAAGCAGCAACTACTGTAGTGTCAGGACTGAAGTTTACACGCTCTGTACACATGGTGTGCACCTCAGCATATTGTGTACATGTCAGCACGTGCTGTGCACCTCAGGTGCACAATTTGTTATTACTCTTTAGTAGTGTTGTGTAAACTTTAGTTCAGGTTTAAGTGTACTTCATATTGCAAATGAAGAAAGTATCTACCCAATGTCATCCTCTCAATATGTTAGGGACTGTAAGAATCTATTATGATTGTGAGGGTAGGATAGAGAAATTTGTCCTGAGGATTGACGTTTGCCATCACGAGGCTTGCCGAGTGATGACAAATGACGATCCCGAGGGACGGATGTTTTTTTATCCTACCCTCACACGATTAATGGATTATTTTTCTTGCTCATCTCTATCTATCTATCTATCTATCTATCTATCTATCTATCTATCTATCTATCTATCTATCTATCTATCTATTAATATTAAAATAAGCATTCAGAAGTCCCCGATGCTAAGATGCAATTTCACATGATGACGTTACTTGACGTCCTGTTATTTTCACAAGAACCCCTGAAGTAAGTTTTTATATGACACGGCTCGGTTCAGGTCACTGCTGTCACCAGTAGCCACACCTCTCCTAAGGCTTAACACTCACGTGGCACCTTTTACTTTTACAGAATGGGTGTTGGCAGTAATGAAGGGTATATACGACATTATAGAAACTGTCACCCCGAAGATGGGACACACTTCCCAATGGATAGTGAACTTATAAATGACACTGGGGTCGCTGATTGGTCAAGGCGTATACAAGCTAATGCAGAGGAAGTCAGGTTTCGCGTTTTTGAAGATTATAAGTGGAGTAAAAACTAGAGTTAACACCTATGATCATGATGTGCACAATTTACTGTTATTCATAAACAGTTCTGTGAACTAAATGTGTAAACAACAGTTCAGACTTGATCTCCCAGTATAAGTTTGAATAAACTAAAATATAAACTTGATCTCCCAGTATAAGATTTAATTGTTCTTGGAGGAGAAGATGCAAATACTTAATAAACAATGCAATGGGATTTAAAACGTTAAATTTTGCCAGAAATGGGTGATGTCAAATATATTCCTCATTTTTACTCAGTTACTATTTTTTACTGTATGCAAGGACATTAGTTTGAAACTCGACCTCCAACCCGCATTGGGGTAATCTCTTTTCCAATTGAATTGACTGATTGCTTATACCTTATCACCCATTTCTGGCAAAATTTAACGTTTTATACCCATTGCATTGTTTATTATGTATTTGCATCTTCTCCTCCAAGAACAATTCAATCTTATACTGAGAGATCAAGTTTATGTATACGTCTTTAACTGGAGGCTATATTTACATGTAATATGTTTAATGCCTAATAAAGTTATCTTATGTTATGTAAAGTGATATTGAATGATTCACTAGATATTTTAGAAACTGATTTCTTGCACACTGGATACGGATATCTGAGATTTTACCCATGGATAGAAATTTTATTTTACCCATGTTATCTTACCCAGGCTGTCACGTCAGGGCTGTACATTTGTTGTATTAGAACTAATGCACATGGTCTTCAAGTGACGTCAGAGTGACGTCATCATGTGGAGCCTATTCAGAGACTTCTGAAAGCTTCATGTGGAGCCTATTCAGAGACTTCTGAAAGCTTATCTTAAAATAAAAAGTCAATGGTGAGCAAGAAAAATAATTCAATATTTGTGGGCGGGTGGGATAGAAAAACAGTCCCTCGGGATCATAGTTTGTCATCACTTGGCAAGCCTCATGATGACAACCCGCGATCATCAGAACAGATATTTCTATCTCACCCTCACACTCATGATGTATCATTATATTTCCAATAGTGGGCACTTCCCACTGAATATTGAACGGGGCTTGCTGAACGTCCATTTATAGACCATCATGTATAGTAGAGAGGAAGGCAAAGACCAGGAATCGATACAGTCAAGTACCATACCTAACCGGCAATACTAGATGGCAAAGTGACAAAACACAAGAAAACACATCACACAAGAAAGCCAAGAGGTCAGCCTTTTCACAGCAGGTGACCACAAGGCTGCAAGGAATAGATACAGCAGCATAACAAAGATAAACATGAAACAGGATCCACAAAAGAAGCTCCGTCTTCAATGAAAAAATACTGAAGGTTTTTAACATGTTTAAAGGCACCAATGTCACCCTTAGCTCTGATGTAGATCAAGACACATAGTTGTTTGGTTCGCATGGAAGATCCCTGTGGCAAAGAGAGAGCATAAATGTAACTTTCCAAATTTTCGCCAGAGAAAGAAATACAAACACAATCGTTGTAGAAATTCATTTAGTAGGCGAATGAGAGAAATTAATAAATATACTTCCCTTTTCGTCTTCTATTTTTTGCAATAACTGCTTCTAATAATTATTATTGTCACTATAATTTCTGAAGTTCATATTGTCTCTCGTACATTCCAGGTTCTCCATATTTCGCCGCTGTATTGACTGCCGCAACGTTTCGTGTCTCTCTGTTTGCACCACAGTTCTGTTTAGTCCATCTTTTTATTATCCTTAGTTACTTACGTTACTAACGTCGCGACGTTACGTTAGCTGACGTCACATCCTTTACTGACAGTTGCAAATTATTACATTATGTTGTGCTACATTGTAGTAAGTTATTTAAATCCCGGAAACTCTGTGACACTCCCAAAACGAAATGCAAAAACATGAAACAAACAGCGGATAAAAATACCATATTTATGTTTGAATATTGATAATCGACAACCCTCCAGCCACCAGAGATATGTCTGTATTATTTTTGAATAGGTTAATTGAAATTTATATTTGTACATATACATGGCTTGTTCTAGACAACTGTTACTGTCTTCATCACAATCACACCCCCTATTATCACACTGTTCACCAAAACAAGTATTTTGAGAGCATTGTTTTCTCTTGTTTGGGCTGCCCCTTGTATTCCTGAAGTAGTTACAGCAGCTGTAGCATGTATTCGTCCATTTTTGCTTGGCCACTGACTTCAATACTATTTCACACCAGGCTCTATACCAGTGAGTTTGTTTGGTCATGACTGGTTCTCTCTGTCTCTTTGGTTTCCCTCCATTTAGAAGGTTTACCGTTGCTTTATAATTGCCCTGTTTCCTCAGTTTCATTGGCCTCCTTCCATTCTGAAGGCTTACTCTTCTGATATATTTGCCCAATATCTGCCCCATTCTGGGTTCCAATAGAGTTAGAAGTTTTCTCCATTTCTTCTGTTTCAGTGGTTGCTCCGCACAAACTTGAGAGTCCTATTTTAGGCCCCCTCTTCTCTTCTTATTCCATTTCTGTCTGCGTTTCAGGCTTTTGAGCACTCGTTTTAAATTTGCTAAACCATTTAAAGGTTCACCGTTTCTATTTCTTTTCCGTTGCTTCCCAGTCTTATTAGCGTCTCTCTTTTCTTGATTCTCATTGTTATATTCTTTTGACATATCCGCAGCCTGTTTGTTACTATTTGTTATGTTTTTGGTTTCGTGTTCCACGTTCTGATTACCGCAATCTGTGTGCAGGCTTACTAATGATGATTGCTTCGGTTGTTCAGGGTATGTTTCGATGGGTTAAGTTTGCTCCAAATGCTTGGAAAGATCACCCTCTTGTAGTGGGTCTAAAATCTGTGATGATGTCATAGCTATTAGTTGTTGTAGTTGTTCGTACTGTTTATTAATTATTCCAGCAAACCGATCCTCATCTAATTTTACTTTACAAATTTTATTTTGTTTTATTTTGTCCATCAAATGACTTTTCAATCAGTTGAGTTCATCACTGAGTTCCATCGCAGTATCCATTAAATTTGCTCGTCTCATAGTCAAAATCATTTTCTGCTTCTGTTCCTTCTACTTTAAGTGATAAATTCGCAAGAGCTGTTTCCAAAGCATCAGATAAAACTTTCATACGCGACATACGATGACTGCACAATTTTAAATATTAATTTAGACGTTTTTCTCGAATCTTCTCATCTAATAAAGGATCATTGACACTTGCTATGGGTAAATGCCTATGGTTTTCAGTAAAAATAAAAGTTTGTCAATCATCCCTTTCTTCACATTGAAGCTACCTTGACCTGAGTACTTTATGGCTGTAATATCCGTTTTCGATATTAAATGCTTCAAAGATGTAAAATTTTGGGCAGAACAATCAGTTTTACATTAAGATATATAGAAAACCGAAAACATTTTTTAAAATATCATCCCCCCCCCGTGTGCCAGCAAAAGCTTTTGCATGTATATGCGTTACCATATTTTACACATTGTATGGAAGTGGCTTGCTGGCACAAGGGGGGGAAAGATGTTCAGCAGCCCAAAAACCCGGGGCCTAAGCCCATAAAATGCCTTTTCTACCATATAAGAAATTAATGACAGTAATAAGTTCTCTAGAACCAACCTCCTAAATTGCTTTGTATTCTGTGCTAGTTTAATATAAAGTACTTAAATATTAAAAGTAGAATAAGCAAGGTTTTATGCATTTTTTCATAAGAAAAAATCGCACTGTTATTAATTGACACATTATTTTGCAAACGTCCTGTACTTATCTATTTGCATGCTAGGGAATTGTTCATGTTTTTATTTTCGTCTGCTGACTTTCTTCAAAATTAAGTTTTTAAAAATAAACCACCCAGGACCGCCATCAGAGTGTCAAACAGTTTGGATCCAGATGAAGACCAACATTGTTGGTCTTCATCTGGGTTCAAGTTGTTTGCAAAAGGCTATTGACAGACGACAAAATTATCCACTGGCATGCAAAGAGTTAGGACAGGTCAATACTTTAGTGTCCAATATATTGTCTCATATAGGGATATACATGCATATGTATACCATAAATATTCGGACACTTTAAATACATTCAACATTTTATGTCCTTTAAACAAAGCAAAAGTAATATTCAAAGGATCTAGCTAGAATCCGTTTTACTTTCCAATGCTAAATGGGGCACTTTCATTCCTTCAAAAATATTTATTTCTTTTGTTGTGCTTTCATTTTTGTATTATTTACGGTACATGTAGTCAAAAATGTACAGGTTACTTCTAAATTATCTCCCCAAAAAGATTTTATTACAAAACATATTTTGTTTTTAAAACAACTTCCTCAATTATCGTGATTCGTTTATACTCTGCATATGATATGTTCAATAGATATCACCATGCCTACAAAATAAATCAAGAAAACGTGCAGAAATCACTTATCAAAGCACTTTTTATTTTCATGAAATTTCAGATCCCCTCCCCTTTCTACCCGCCATAACTCTCGAATGCGTAGGAATTTTGAAAATATTTTGCTAGCTGGCTCTTGCCATTAGATTCATCTATTGCACTGATACTACATGCACCAATCTAGAAGCTCAAAAGCAGCGTTCTGGGAATCAGAAAAATAGGCGTATAAGGCCCAAACCGTCAATGATCCTTTCTTACTTTCAACAGTTCCTTTTCTAGTGGTAGTGCAAAAACTGGCAAAAAGTCGCTTAGTTCAAGCTGAACCCCTCCCCATTAGTAAAATGGAAAACAATTGCATGAATGATTTGGCAAGATATTGAAGTTTCTTGGATCGCCGGAATTACTTTTTCAAAGAGGGGCAGTGGTGTTGAAATTTTGCAAAAACTTCACTTTTAGAAGTGAAATTGCGAATTTCTTAAATCCATTTGATTTGCAACATCAGATATACGAAACCAGCCAAGAAAGACTGAAAATGATAATTAAATCTTATATAAACTTACCCTGACTTTATTATGAAGTAAAAGTCAGAAATGAAATGGCTTTATTTTGGGGTGAAAATTAGTGATTTATTAAGAATAAATGATTTTTTTTTGTAATCTGACAGGTAAAGTTTTTAATATATATAGTTTTTGTTTATCTTGTTTTAAATTTGATGCTGTGTTTTTCTACTTACATACATCTTGTCGTGTATACTTATAAATACGCCAAAATGATTTTGCTGTTTGCCTCAAAATCTGACATTTTGATATCTAGGTATATTTTGGGAAATGTATGTATTGCTATTACTTGTATATCTCGGTATTGCCATATTAAGAAAATGATGTACATATAGCAAACATTTCAAATGGAAACAGCATTTATCATGTACTATGATAGCATACCAAGTATTGACACACAATAAAAGAGTACCAAGTGATCCTGGATCGCACACCAGAGTTTTGTTTGAAACCTCTAATTCATAGGTATTTAATCAAAACTGGCCATGCCCCTGGTGACCCCCTGGTGGGGTCATTTTTTGTCCATAGAGCTATATTTTGAGCAAATGGAAATATGGTCCACTGGGTGGTGCTACATACTAAATATCAGGGCTTTAGACCTAGTGTTTTCAAACAAGATGATTTTGTTATGTTTTCAATATGCCAATGTAAACTCTGTGACCTCCATGATGAGGCCATTCTGACAACAGCACCACAATTTGAACAAACTTGATAGAGTACCATTAGGTGATGTTACATGCCATATATCAAAACTTTTGGCATTTTGTATTCTGGCAAGAATATTTCTAATGTTTTTGCTATATAACCTATTGATAGAGCACAATCAGGCAAAGTATAGATGTAAAATAGGATAGTGATATATCAATGGAAAGCTTTTAACTGTACATTATCAAACCACTTGAATAACTTTTAAAAACAGGAGCAGTGACGTTTTACTATTCCTCGAAAAGGTACACCTCATTCAAAGAATTCAAGCATCTAAACTAAGCACAAGTTTGGTAGATGAAAAGAAATGCAAATAATTTCCAAATATTTTTTAAACAGTAAGGGTGTATATTTTACCAAATAAGCTATGCTCTAAATTGTTAGGCCTATTTTAATGTGTATGAATATAGTATCTGCAGAATGTAAGTACCCAATTTATCATTTTGACATCATTATTAAGTACCATGATTACATTTATTTTAATCTTGGACTATTGTTCTCATTTTACACAGATTACCAGTGCATATGATTTAAATGCATTCCAAATCAAGTGTGGTCTTATATCAATCAGCTGATTAAAACAATAGTAGGTTTTTCTTCTTGGTATTAGCAGAAGCATGTAGTTTGTGCACCAACCAGGTGTGTAGATGACAAGAAAGGTTTCAAATTATCAATATGACATTGGAGTCAAAGGTCAAGGTCACATTTAGTCAAAATCTGTAATATGATTCGTAGCCTGAACTCCTCTTCAATTTTATAACCAAGGATGTTCATATATGGCACAGTGATTGTCTTACAACATAGGTTCTGACCACCGCTATGCCATTGGAGTCAAAAGACAAGGTCAAACAAATTTACAACCAATTTATGGCTTGTTACACAAACTACTCTTTCATTTTAAATACTTAGCACAACTATTGCTTATGGTGTGTAGATTATAAAATAGGATGCAGATCACCACTATGACTCCGAATCTGTCTTACCGTTGTATTTTTTGACAAAGGTACTTTATATTTTGTACAATAATTGCCAATATGACATTTAAGCCAAAAGTAAAGGTCAAACTAATTTAATTCTGGTTGTATGGCTTTAAAGCAAATAAATATCTCTAACATGTTTTGTCGTAGGTGGTTCATATTTGCACACTGATTGCCTAAGGTGTGTATGTAGTGTGTATGTCAATAATTGCTTCTGACTTCTGATATGACCTTTGTGCCAAAGTTCCAGGTCAAAATACTTAAAGATCTACTTTTTAAACCCTCAAAGTGGTACCTCTCACTAATGTATTCCTGACTCTTCCTAGGTGTTATGCTAGGCAGACCCAAGGGTGGTTTATGAACTCCCTGCATGGGGTAATAAAGAGTTCCCTTAAAGGGTTCAGATATTTTCTGATAAAATATATATATTTATCTTGGTAAACCTATGCAGGAGGTAAGTTCACTCTAGGAACCCTTTAGGCTGGTGAGATGTTGAAATACACTTAGACGTGAAAAAAACTGTCCATTATCAATTAATCTGCTGATGACCCCTCATAAACTGAAATATAGACCTTTAAACTCTGTCTATATGGACTGTATCTCATGCTGCTTTGAAAGTTGTAAATATTTGGACACTGGTAATCTATGTTTTTTAGAGGACAAAAAAGGTTTTGGGCTGTTAACTTGACCTTAGAGAAAAAAATCAAGGTAAAACTATTCATACTATGTAGTATGCAATTGACCACATTCCAGTTGTGTTTTCTATCATTGATTGTGATTCGTTCTTTGTATCTTCATGTTTTAGCTCACCTGAGCTTAAGACTAAATGTGAGATACCAAAATGGTTGGATGTCCGTTGTCAACAAATTGCTTTAAAGTACATCTTCTCCTAAACTACTGGCTGAATTTTACCAAATTTTGCAGGAAAGGTTTTTATATGACCCTTATCAATAAATGTTAAAATATTTTTTGTCAGTTGCATATCTAGGTAACATGGACTAAAAAAGATTTTTAAAATGAAAATTTTAATTATATTCATGTTTGAAACCACAATGCCTAGAGCCTTGATATTTGGTATGTAGCGTAACCTAGTAGACCTCTACCAAGTTTCTTCACATTATTGCCCTCGCAGCTCTGGAGCCTGCATGTTTTACTTAGGCTTATATTGAGAAAACATAGACAAAATCTTCTTGTCTGAACTGACAAGGTCTAGAGCCTTGATAGTGGGTATGTAGCATCACCTAGTACGCCTCTACCAATTTTATTCAAGACTAAAAGTGGTCCCGCCCTGCGAGGTCACATGTTCAATATAGGAATTTATTGGAAAAATTAAATAAATCTACATAGTAAACCTCTACTAAGTTTGTTCAAATGATGCCCCAACCATGGGGTCATATGTTTTATATAGGCTTATATATGGAACACTTAAATAGTTTTGTCTGAAACCACAAGGCCTAGAGCCTATATTTGGCATGTAGCATCACTTAGTAGACGTCTACTAAGTTTGTTCAAATTATGGCACTGGGGACAAAAATGGTTCCACCGTGGGGTCACATGTTTATATGTACCTTTATACAGAGAACATATTAAAAAATATTTTTGTCAAATATCAAAAGGCTTAAAGTTTTGATATTTGATATGTAGCATCACCTAGTGGTACGCACTCTACCAAGCTTGTTCAAAGTGTGCTTCTTTGGTCAAAAGGGTCTCATTCTGGAGGTCACAGAGTTAATATGTTGCTCTTTGAACCTTCCTCACGCTGCCATGGGTTGGTCTGCAGTGTGTGGGTGTAGCTTTTTCTGGCCATACTCACTTTTTTAAATTGACTCACATAGTTAAAACATATAAACAAGTTTCCTGTCTTAAACCACTAGGCCTAGATCCCTTATATTAGGTAAGTAGCATCACCTGGTAGACAACATTTAAAAATTATGGCTCTGGGATCAAACATGACCCGCCTGGTGGGTCACCAGGAGCGTGGCCAGTTTCCAATAGATACCCACAGATAAGACAGGGCTGTGGAAATACCATGCCGACTTGTCCGACCTCCATTTCATTCAAGACAAGTTAAAAATTTCTATTTACGTGTCCTTGGTCAAGTGCAAAATTTGTATAAAGTTAATAAAATTTTGTATTTCATATTTTGATTAATTATTATGAGTTCACATGTTGCATTGAAAACAGTGAGGATCTTGATCAGCTAGCTTCTTCAGAAGCCAGCTGATCATCTGGAGCTACACTGTTTATAAGAGTGTTTATATTTGCATGGTGTCATACTGTTTTGGAAAGTGTAAATTGTTTAATCACAGAAAGGTATAAGCTAATCTGTACCTCAGACAAGTAAAATTTTCTTTGGACAAGTACATTGTCCTGGGACAAGTAGAAAATTATACTATTTCCACACCCCTGAGAAATTTAAAACAAAATTTGGGTGAGCGATCCAGGGTCACTTGGCCCTCTTTTTTAATTGTGTCATTACTTAATATGATTATCTTAATACATTACGTCATTTTTGTAATATGGCAATGCCCTGATATACAAGTAATAGCGATACATGCATTTCCCAAAATACACCTAAATGTCAAAATGTCGGATTATGAGGTAAAAACGAAACTATTTTGGTGTTTTTTAAGTATACGCGACAAAAAATAAGCAGGTTAAATAATGCAGCATCAAATTGGAAACAAGTTAAATAACAACTCTTAATTTTAAAACTTTACCTGTCAGATTGCAAAAAATCGTGTTTTAATATATAAAAAACACTGATTTTCACCTAAAACACAATATTAGAGTGGAATTATATAAGACTTGATAATCATTTTTCAGTCTTTCTTTACTGGTGTCATGTATCTGTTGCTGCAAATGGATTTTAGAAATTTGCAATTTCACTTCTAAAAATGATGTTTTTGCCAAATTTTAACACCACTGCCCCTCTTTGAAAAAATAATTCCGGCGATCAAAGAGACTTCAACATCTTGGCATATCATTCATACAATCATTTTCCATTTTACTAATGGGGAGGGGTTTTCAGTCGATTTTTGCTCTCCTGTGATACACGTGGCAGTCATGGCATATGTTATGTAAAATTTTTCCCACCAACATTTGAAAGGAGAACTCATGCATAACATGTATATTATAGGTAAAAAACGGAGTTAAACTTTTCAGCATTAAGAGCAAACAATAGGGTTTTTATTGTACATATTATTGTGAGCGAAGCACAAATAAATCATATCTTTCATGAGTATTCACAACACTCCCAGCAAAATACTTTGTCATTTTAGAAACGAACGCTTAACGGACAATATGCGTAAATAAGTGTAGCTTTCATAAACGCCGCAGAACAAGAAATCTTTTTTATCTTATTCAATTGCCTTTTGAAGTTATCAGTGACGTAACGTAAAACAGATATGAACGCACACGAAAACTTCAAATGAAGCATAGTTTTTTAAACGTGATCTATTGACAATTAAGCGCAAAAATGATATTGTAACTCAGGTATAGTAATATCCATAGTTCAAATAATTTTTATCCATAAGCAAAGCACATTGTAAAAAAATCCATTTTTATTAAGTCTTAGTGCTAAGAATACCAGCTATATTTCACTATTGTAGTTAGGAAATCTATCAGTTCATCGCCACCGTAGGTGTGCAGTTGCTCAAACCTTAAAGCAAAATACTTGGTCACACGTCTAATGGATTCTGGTTGAGTCATGTTAAGTTCGTATTCACTAATAACGATTGGAATGACGTCATCGTCGTAATCTTCATCAGAAATTTCACTGTACTCAAGTGCAGCAGGTTCACTATTATCACGAAGAGCATCCAGTGAGGTATCAGACTTTTAAACTGACGTCGTCAGAATAGTTGCTATCTCGGAAAAGAGAATCGCGAATCATAGAAGTGTTAACATCAGAATCACGCATCATAAAAGCACTATCATCCTGGCAAACAACCGTTTCTATCGCCATCGTTGGCATCTTCATCAACCAAAGGTAGTTTTTCTATATCCATTTTCTCCTCCTCAGCTAAAAGTTCAAAGATGGACTCGTCCTCGCTGATATCTTCGTTATATGAGTCCTGAGTCTCGCAATCGCCTCTCTTTGCACCTAAAGCTGCGCGCAGAGATTCCACTTTGGAAAAAAAACATGATCTTTCTGCAGGTGAACATGCAAGTATGAACGCCTTATTAATTTACACTTGCAACCGTCGACAATACAGTTCCAGAACTCATGTTGTATGTGCGTCTCTTCCATATGTCGCTTTCAATTTCTTTTATGTTTGTATCTTTTATTACACTCAGGTGTCACATACAAGTTTCCCATTTCAAAACACAAATCCATCTGCCTCTAATGTCAACTTTTAACTGCAAGAACACATGGAGTACACCGCACGTGCACCACGAGGAAATCGCTAATCGCTCCAACCACGTGGTTTATGCATGATTTTATCCACTGTAAAGAACATTGCTCTGCTTGAAAGAATACAAGTATCTAAACACAATGCACGTTGATTACCTGTACACATAGATACACAAATAACACAGGTAGTACGCACTGTTATAGCGTTGCTCCTTTCAATCTTAAACGAGCAATATGTACACATTAAATTGTAACTATTAATTCTGTTTTTAATTGTTTGTTTGAATAATAACCCAAGGTCCAAAGTCAACAATCCTCAGTCATGTCGAGACAGTCCTTACAACACAGCTGCACATTCCTGGACCAACTTGAAGGTGAATAATATTATAAATACATAAATGATAAATGTTCTAGTTGTTTGTTTCACTTTGAAACAGAATTGCACGCAAAGTAAAAGCTGTAGAGAGACTTTGCATGTATTAAGCGTTAAGATTCTCCTTAATTTTTAGTTTAGTAACTTCTTTAGCCTCTCTATGTGGTCTGTTTGCTCCATTGGGAACTGGTGGCTGTAAATTTTTGCCATGTATCTCTAAATCACCACTGCTGCACTTTAGCGGATACAGCAAGCTATGAGGTCGGTTTAGCATTTTATTTGATGGTAGCTGGACTCTGGCTGATCGAATAACCTTGTCCTTAATTTCATTTAGTTCGATCACTTTGGCTGTTTTCCAACTGCCTCTGGTAACAAACATTGTCCTTGATAAGGAATATGTCTTCAGATTTTGGCACTGCAGGTGACAAAACCCTCCCTGCTTTCAGTGAAGTTTTGGTTCTTTCACACAGACTAGTCAAAAACTGCTCCCTCCAAATTCGCTAAGTAAGTAAGGGTGCAAAGATCAGGAGTCGATACATCAAGTACCACACCCGACCCAAGATACCAATGGGAAAGTTACAAACTCCCAGTTAGACACCACAAACGAGAGCCAAGAGGTCAGCCCTTTCCCAGCAGGTGACCACATAGCACAAATAAACAGACGCGCACAAAGACATAGCAAACATAAGACAGAACAAAAACATAAAAGATCCACAAAAGAAGTACTGCCTTGGAACGGTCAGTAAAATATTTTACTGGAGGGCTTAAACCAGTTTAACGGTGCGCCAACCTCACCCTTAATTCAGATGTGGATCAAGACACATAGATATTTGGTTTGCATGAAAGACCCCTAACTTATCAATGCACAATCTCCTAGAACATATAAATCAAGATATAACAAGGGGATAAAGCAAAGATAAGGACTCAACAGTAAATAAAACTGAATACCGGAGCAAAAGAAATCCAACAGGTAAACCCCGGTGGGCCCGACAAACAGCCAAAGCATCAGGCCCCTACCATCTCATCAATAGATGAGTCTTTAAGTCCGAACCATCATAGAATCTGAAGTCCGACCCACCGGCGTGCAATTAAAGAGGAAAGCAAAGTTGCCAACCGTGATTGGGTTGACCACCAAACATGCAGTCTGTTGCAATACATTAATGTTATAGCCAATCTTTTTATAATGGGGAAATTATTTAAATGAACTGCGCTGAAAAGTTATAAGAGCCAACAATCTTCTCCAATCTATACACCAAGTCACCATAGAAATCAGGTTCTGAAAGTACTTGGCGCAAAATAGGTTTAAGTCCAACTTGGAATTTAGAAATCAAATCATAGTATCGTCTATAAAATTTTGAAAATGTTTTGCAAAGTTTATGATACCGATAGCCTTGTTTAAGAAGTTTCTGAGTTAACAATTTATTGTGAGTGTTGAAGTCAGCAACAATGCTAGATGCTCTAGGAAAACGAATGAGTTGAGAAATATAGACTCCATAGGATGTAGAACGAGGAACATCACCATCTAAAAATGGGAAATTGACAATTTCAAAATCAAAGTCGTCACGGTTATCATAAATTTTTGTAGAAACAATATCATTAGAAATTGACAAATGCAAGTCTAAAAATGCGGCTTTGGTATCAGAGGTATTAGCTTTATTCAGTTGGAGCTCTGAAGGGTATATTTGACTAAAACTCATTCAACATCTTCTGCCCTTTTTTTCCAGATCACCAATAATTGATCACACGAACTATCAGCAGTTATATAATCTGCACCAGAAAGGCCATCGCTTATTTCTGGAATACCTATTTTGGGGTTAATTGTCAGGAAATGACTAGGAGTAAGAGAAATTGTTGAATTGATATCATCACTTACATACACCAATGGTCTGGAATTGACCACTGCTTCAACTTCTTTTATCAGGGTTTATTAGGAATCTAGGCGAAGATTTGGTACCAGTAAAATGCATTTAAGCCCACTGGTGGCTTAGGCTGCTGTCCATTTAAAGGCAGTGGTTCTGTTGTTGTTGACTTGTTGTTTATTGTTACTTCCATTGTGGGATTCTGTAAGTGTTCTATGTTTTGTTGTACTTTTTATGTCCCCTCTAGAAACCTTCTGTTCTCTCTGCTTTCAGTCCTAACTTATTTGCTAACGACTAGGTTATGTATGTCAGCAGAGAACTACAATCAAGAAGGATTCTTGTGGGAACAGAGTCACATTTCTTAGGATGTTTCACCTCTGTCGTTGCTGAAGACAGATTCTCTTACTGACACCATTGCACCTTCTCCAGGCATTGAAGTAATTTCTTCACAAACTCCTTCTTTGGATAGACTAACAGTCATTGCCTTAACTTTCTGCTAAGATTTGAATTTCTGAGGGCACAACTCCTGTGGTGTTGATTATATTCACCACAGTACACACATGCCCTATTTGATTTGCAGTCATAAGCCATGTGTCAGTGCTTCAAACAGTTGTAACAACAACCTGATATATTTTCTTCCTTTCTTCAAAGTCATATATTCAATACACTCATCACTCCAGTGATTCTTCTCACAGCATCTACATCCTCTTTGTTTATTTTCAGTTTTCTCTTGTGTTGTCTTAGGATTTGCACTCACTATCAAAGATTCTGCAGAGCTACTAGTTCGGTAATGTGTATTTGGTTTCTGAAATTTGTTTGTTGAACCAGAGTGATAATTCACATTTTGTCTTTGTGGTGTTGGGGTACTTACAAAACTGGACTTATTAGTTGGAAAATTTTTCAGCACGTTCACGCCAACAATTTCATCTTTCAGCTGTTGTCGTAGGTTGCACAGTGACTATTCTATCTTTGACCCTTTATTTAATTCTAGCTGGCGGAGCACTTCCTCTGGCAGCTTCGTTTGGATCAATGATACAAATACATACTGGTCTACATCTTCTCCCCGAGCCTCTAAACTCCTCAAGTGTTTCTCAGTGATGCCTTGAAATGCTCTCAGCGCAAACACCTTATTTGAAGTTGATGGTGTATTCATCAACTCCTTATAGTGTAGATCTACTATTTCCTGTTTGTTGTCATATCTCTCATGTAGCAGCTTCAATGCTACTACGTAGTTTTCGTTTGTTCTTGCTAATCCAGCCACTGCAGGCTTTGCTTCCCCCCTAATTTGCTGAGAAGATAGGTGATTTTTCAATTTTGGATAACTTGAAAGTATTTTGTACTCAAATACATCCCAAAATTCATACCTCTGTAGCTTGTTTCTGAAAAACATAATCAACTCTATCTTAGGGAGCTTTACAGATGTGGACTACATCTTATCTTTTTTTGCAATAGTTGCTAACAAATCAGTATGTTGCTCCATCGGACTTGTTATCAAGTTTGGACAAGTGTTACTATGCCTTTGTACACGTCTGTTTATGTGCCTTGTGGTCACCTGCTGGGAAAGGGCTGACCTCTTGACTCTCGTTTGTGGTGTCTTACTGTGAGTTTGTTACTTTCCCATTGGTGTCCCTGGTCAGGTGTGGTACTTGATTGCATCGATTCCTGATCTTTGCACCATTGCTTACTTTTTTTAGCATCTGACGGATCACTAGTTTTCTCACCTATCACACCTTCTGAACAGATATTTTCACAAAATTGATCAAGTTGAATTAAGCTGCGTTCAACAGATACATTTAAATTGCAGTCTTCATCTAGTACAGTCTTAAAAAATCAGGATCATCTGTACTCAAACATTCTACCAATCTTTCCATTTGAATCGTCAACTTTTCAGAGTAGGATTTCAATAAGCACTTTGATTGGTGAATACTATTTAAAGTTTCAGGTAAGTCAAATGTACTTACATCAGTTTTCAGCGACTCATCTAACTGTCTAAGCTACTTTTCCAACGTATTCCTGTATCTTGTCATTATCCCTTTGATAGAAGAAACATTCTCCATCTTGTCATAAGTGTTCACACGAAATTCAATGTAATAAACACTTCAAATTTTTTCTTTTCCTTTTCACTTTGAATAAGAATCTGTTGTATCCTTAGATTCTGTAATATATGGTTCGCGGGACCAAATTCAATGTGGCGAAGAACCCTTTGTATTTTTTCTTTCTTTTATATGTTCATCAACACATTGAGAGAAACAAATTTTCACCTTTTTATACTTTAAATTTCCTACTTTATATTACTTCGTTTAGTAAATAAAACACAGTACTTTCTGACAACAGCTTTATATCAAGAATACAAGGTTTCTGGCACTTGGTGCCATTTATAAATGCGGTAAAAAGCCCGATACACGTGGCAGTCATGGCATATGTTATGTAAGATTTTTCCCGCCAATATTTGAAAGGAGAATTCATACATTACATATATAATATAGGACTAAAACGGAGTTAAACTTTTCCGCATTAGGAGCAAACAATAGGATTTTTATTGTACATATTATTGTGCGTGGATAAATCATATATTTCGTGAGTGTTCACGACAATGATGACGTTGCACTTTTTAAACGACCTCACTAATGACGCTTATTCAATACAAAAATCGAAAATAACGTCGCTAGTTTTATGGGCAAACTGAAAAATAGAATACCAGGTTGGCGTCTTTTGATATCAAGTTTACCAGGCTCAGCTTTGAGAATGCATGTTGAATTGCCCAGCAAGCCTCGCGATGTCAACATGCGTTCTCAAAACCTTGCCTGGTAACCTGGATATCAAAAGACACTCACCTAGTATTCTCTATGTATCGTTTCCTGATCTTCACCTCCTTTCTTACTGAGATGACCGAAACCGGTCGACAATTTAACCCATTCTGATAATCCAGTCCGTTGTTGGTTGTTAATTTTTTTTTCTCCTGAATCCCTTGACTAATATTTATTTTTGCACCAGGCATGTACGACACTAGCTATTTAAATATGTAGCATTTGGGCGCAGGGCATATTTTTATTTCGTTCTGACTCGAGTTTTCGTGAGATTCCAGCAATTCTGTGCCCTAGAAGCATCACTACAGATATTTTGGAACAGCATAGGTTCCTTAGCCAAACGCTTCACTCAGCTCAGCTGACCGAAGCATACCAAAGTATAAACACGCCCTCCCCCCCCCCCCCCGCCCCATTTTTTTCAATTTCTTTAAAAATTCTGACGTTAATCATATCAAATATGTATTCTGTCTCTTCGTCGTATATCTTTTTTTAAAGATATTTGTTGTTTGATATATTTTCATCATTGCACAAGCTATGATTGAGGTAGTTCGATCATTCAACTGTAGGAACTGCGGTTAGACAAAAGTTGATCGAACTCAGTCTGGTTTAGTGTCACGTGATCACTTTAGCCATTGTTTGCGCATGTCCAGTTACTGCGGGTCAACCATACCTTTTACTTTGGTCGATACTGGTTCTCCGCATTGGCCAAACTCTTACAAATTAAGATACCAGTATTTTGTTTCGATGGCAGTGATTGGCTGCTGATTAAATGTTTAACACGTGACGGGAACCAGACTTACCCGGACTAAAGTTCAGTTGAATGATCGAACTACCTCATTATGTGATCGATCGATACCCTACCTGTGATATAGGAGGAGGTTGGGTAGCGTAACATTACCTGATACTGATTCCCATGGTGACTGAAATGACAACCATGTATTCTCACGGAATCATTTCTGCATATCTATATGTATATAAAATTTTATGGAAACTCAACCTCTTATTTTCTTTTAATTGTTATGCTATTGATATGGTTCGGTATCCTAAATGAAATAAAAGTTGGGTAGATAGTCATACATTCCCTGAAAGTGGGCCTTAAACGGTCATAGATGAACATTACCTTAAAAGTACAATTTTATACATTTCTTTATGGAAACTTAATCTTGATTTTTTTTGTTTTGAAAGGACTGACCTATTGGCTCTTGTTTGTGATGTTTATTGTGATTTTGTTACTTTCCCATATGGTATCCTGGGACAGGTGTGATACTTGATTGTTTCGATTCCTGATCCATGCTATCTTTCTTACTTGGAAATAGCTAAATACTAGATATGCGAACAAGGAGAGTAGTTTTATATTGATATTCGGGCCCTATGATAACAAAATGACATGTGTTCCCATTGAAATTCATGTCCCCTCTGTGCTGCCGTACGTTTTTGTCTCAATTTCTTAATAATTAATCATTTTTGCATAAAAAAATATATGGTCACTGAGCTGATTAGAGGTGTCAATCATTTTCACAGTTTGATAGATTAGCCAATCAAATTAGAGATAAGCCTCAGGAGCCCCTGTAGATATTCACAGCTTGGTGACAAACGAGAAAAAAGATAATACAGATCAAAACAAAAGTTTATAAGCATACAGTAAACCCTGTCTTAAGCGGCCACTCAAAAAGAAGACCAATAATTGGTTTTCGAGACCGATTAGCGCTAAAGGCAGGTCAAAAGTATTGCAGAATGCCCCCAAGAGAGCATTCTGCAATTCTTTCGATCTTCAGTAAGCTACCATTTGTCTTTAAGACCTTTGTTTTGTCTATTTTTGAGTGACCGCTTAAGACAGGTTTTAATGTATGTAGCTCGTCGTCACAAAACAAAATAGAACATGAGAGAGTATGATTCTTGTACAGTACTTCTTTATTCAGTTGTGTTGATGGCGCAGTGCGACCAAACGCTTAGGCATATGCGACGCTTACACTACGCCCGGTTCAAGCCTATGTGGGTGCAATATTAGGATAAAACAGAAGCTTATTTTTCCTTTTATAGTCCACTCCTGCCTTTAACACTTTCGCTGCCAAACGCGACTGTAGTCGAATTTACCGTTCACTATAGTGTTTCCAGAACTTAAGTGACCTCCGTTTTTTGCTAATTATTCTTTAATGGTGATTTTAATTGAAAAATAAATTAGGGAAATGAATTAAGATATAGACCACGTAATTGAATTAATTTTTTCCACATAAATGTGAGTTTTTGTTTAGGCTGGGATTAGATGGAATTTTGGTGTGTTTTTGCCGCTCCTCTTTGAATTAGTCCCCAAGTGAACCTTACGATATAAATAAAACATGGCTTATACGGGTCAGTGAAGGTAATTCGTCAGTCCTACAGATTAGAGTGCGTAAAAGAAAATTATTTTTCCTATTTCTCAACCAAAAAATATTTGCAAAAAATATTTGGTGTGTACTCAAAACAACCATCTCGATGATACGGTTCTTTCGAGCAACCAAAACACGTGTTTAAACTGATGAAGACAGTCGCAGCTTCGCGCTAAAATTGCTTAACTGGACCAATCTTCAGCGTTAGGCTATGATTCACTGCTTATACTGACTTATTAACTTCACTGTACACCTAAGACCGATGCATTGAAATGGCATGTGTTAAAAAGCGATTAAAGTAATAGTATTGTCTAAACCTTAAATGCTGGGTTGTTGTTGTCCTGTGGTGATTTTTTTTTCGATATAATTATTTTCCTAAAAATATGTCTTTCAGGAATAAAAGTAGGTTTTCAAACAGTATGGATCCAGATAATGCCCAACATTTTAGCCTGAACTTGGCTTCGGCTGTTGACAAAGTTAATCAGCGAAATATCTTAAGCAGGCAAACTTTTGATGCTCTTGAAGTTTAATGTATATCCCCGATTCACTATTTCTCTTCAACTCTCTAAGGATCATTGACACTTGCTATGGGTAAATGCCTATGGTTTTCAGTAAAAATAAAAGTTTGTCAATCGTCCCTTTCTTCACCTTGAAGCTACCCTGACCTGAGTACTTTATGGCTGTAAAATCCGTTTTCGATATTAAATGCTTTAAAGATGCAAAATTTTGGGTAGAACAATCAGTTTTACATTAAGATATATAGGAATCCGAAAACATTTTTTAAAATATCATTCCCTCCCGTGTGCCAGCAAAAGCTTTTGCATGTATATGTGTTACCATATTTTACACATTGTATGGATGTGGCTTGCTGGCACAAGGGGGGGAAAGATGTTCAGCAGCCCAAAAACCCAGGGCCTTAGCCCGTAAAAATGCCTTTTCTTGCAAATAAGAAACTAATGACAGTAATGAAGTTCTCTAGAACCAACCTCCTAAATTGCTTTGTATTCTGTGCTAGTTTAATATAAAGAACTTAAGATTAAAAGTAGAATTAGCAAGGTTTTATGCATTTTTTCATAAGAAAAAATCTCACTGTTATTGAATGACACACTATTTTGCAAACGTCCTGTACTTATCTATTTGCATGCTAGGGAATTGTTCATGTTTTTATTTTCGTCTGCTGACTTTCTTCAAAATTCAGTTTTTAAAAATAAACCACCCAGGACCACCATCAGAGTGTCAAACAGTTTGGATCCAGATCAAGACCGACATTCTATTGGTCTTCATCTGGGTTCAAACTGTTTGCAAAAGGTTATTGGCAGACGATAAAATTATCCACTGGCATTCAAAGAGTTATAACAGGTAAATACTTTAGTGTTCAATATATTGTCTCATATAGGGATATACATGCATCATGTATACCATAAATATTAGGACACTTTAAATACATTTAACATGCTATGGCCTTTAATAAAAGCAAAAATAAAATTCAAAGGATCTAGTTAGAATCAGTTTTACTTTCCAATGCTTAATAGGACACTTTTATTCCTTCAAAAATGTTTATTTCTTTTGTTGAGCTTTCAGTTTTGTATTATTTACGGTACATGTAGTCAAAAATGTACAGGTAACTTCTAAATTACCTCCCCAAAATCATTTTATTACAAAACATATTTTGTTTTTAAAACAATTTCATCAATTATCGTGATTCGTTAATACTCTGCAAATGGGATTTTCAAAAGAAATCACCATCCCTACCACATAAATCAAGAAAACATGCAGAAATCACTTTTTAAAGCACTTTTTATTTTCATGAAATTTCAGACCCCCCCCCTTTCTAGCCGCCATAACTCTCGAGTCCTAAGGAATTTTGAAAATATTTTGCTAGCTGGCTCTTGCCATTAGATTCACCTATTGCACTGATACTACATGCACCGCACTAGAAGCTCAAAAGCAGCGTTCTGGGAATCAGAAAAATAGGCGTATAAGGCCCAAACCGTCAATGATCCTTTGCCGGAAATGTCGTCATAAACTCTTTACTTACTTGTGTCGTCTGCTGAAAACCTTTGCAAACAATTTAGGCCCAGATCAGATCTGACCGGCTTGATCTAGATCCAAACTACTTGACACTCTACTGATATTACCGAAAAAATAGAAAAAAAACAACAACAACAAAAAAACTGATTTTGATAAAAAAAATCAGCAGACGACAAAACCATGGCAAATAACCTCGAAGGCAAAAAGAGGCAATGAATTGAAATGGAAGGTGCTACATGTACATGCAGCTTTTATGCTTAAGCCTTATATTTGCCTGCTTTCAATACGGCACGGTCTAGGACCCGTATAGACTTTTACAATTGTGTGTGTGCGTGCGTGTTTGTGTCAAAGTGATGATGAGTGAGGTTTGCGGAATAGATTTTCGTTGAATAAGCGGATATAGATATTCCTGTAGGCTAGTATACATCATCATAGCAATGCAAATATACCACGTGTATCTATAGGGGCACACATGGGTATATTCATAAGGAAAAACAACTAAGTTATTCTTTTGTACAGGAGATTTGGGCTTCATTTACAAATAAGGGCGTCTCCCAAAAATAAGTTTTAGTTAGGCGGTGTGCATTTAAATCCACATGCTAAGTGCCGTTCTTCTAGGTTCAATTTAAAGCTGTTTAAAAAAAGAAAAACGGGGGTCACTTATAACCTGGAAACACATTACCAAACGCGCGACTACAGTCGAAATTTAAAGGCACAGTTGAAAGCTGTCTTTTTTTAACCGTTATAAGGGACGCAAATTTTTGTTCTTTATTTCAAAATGTTCAGGGGACATACTATTTTTTTAAAAAAATAATATCGTATATGGAGATCAACGCAATTTTCTGTACAAGATGCACCCTTACTTACTTTTACAATAAAAAATATAATGTCATTAGTTTTCGCGGAAATAAAAAAAATATCGAAAAAATGTCCATGGGGATGACATAAAGGACGCATTAAGCCCTTCAGCTGCTATATTTTGATTTATTTCTGATAAAACAATATATCAGAATAAATCCTGATGTTTGATACTTGATGTAAATGGATGTTTTATCTATTTTTTGCATGAAATAGTTGTTGATAGGCATTTTCATATGTTCAATATGGCTTCCAAAATGGCCGCCAAAGGTCACGTAACTATCTTAATTTTTATATATTAGCGACGTTCTGTGAAAGTTTCACAGTGATAGGTTAAATGGTTCTGGAGATACTCTATGTTGAACCCATATATCCTCAATATTCAGGAGTCGTTGAAACATGCATGGCACTGAGGTATTGGTTTTTTGAGGTGCTTAGCAGCGAAAGTGTTAAGGTCACATTCCTGTAAATATAAGGAGGGCAGCGATTGGGCGAAAAGGCGGGTGAATAATCAGGTGTTTGTTTTAAAAGTAAAATATTCACTCATTGGACATTAATGTCTGCATTGAAAAATAATTGTTTTCACATGAGGGAGGGACAACTGCTACACATTTGCAAGCAATTTTGATACGATATTTTACATTTTTAAGGCTGGGGAGCAGAAAATGAGACTGTGCATTTATGATTTTTCTATGCAAATTTGCTGCGGAGTAGGGTAGTCAGCTTCTTAGGCGAAAAAGTGATAAAAGATGGTGGTCACCAAGGTAAATAATTGAACTTAGGTGGTCAGTCTAAGGCCAAGCTACAATTCTGTGGTAGCCATTTAGCTGTTGAAGAGTTGTGAGAGTCACAATTCACCGCAATGTTATAATGGAAGTCTATAGAAAACAATTACAGGACTGGGCCTTTAAAGGGGTAAATCCTAGACAAAAAAGTGGTAACACTGCCTGAGAGCTATCTAGACAGATCAAAGGCTAATCTTCATGAGGTGATTATGACTTCCTTACAGGGGGCAATAAAGTGGTTTAGGTATTTTCTGATAAACTATTGATATTTATCTTAGTGAAAAAATTATGTTGTATACAGGTAAGTCCCCTCTAGAGGCCCCTTTAATCCTGTGAGATACTGAAACTAGCCCAATATCAGTTAATCCTTTAATGTATCTATTAGACAGGAATATAGGTCTTTTAGCAAAAGTATTACAAATAAAATCCTAATTGGCAAAGAGATAGGGTACATTCGCCAGGAAATATCCGGCGGAAAAGATGATCAGTAAACGTTTCTGGTGATGAGATTCTTGCCGCAAATTAATCGCAGAGATCCCAAGAAGCTTGTGGCATTTTATTTTATCTGGGCATCAAAGCGAGAAAAGCATGCAAACAACAAATGTGCAGACCACCCTGCGCATCCGCGCAGCCTAATCAACGCATTTATTTTTCGCTCCATATAAAGTTTATTATCTGAACTTGCGTCAGGCCAAATATCAATATTCTAGCTGGTCTCTGTAGCTGAGCATGATGGTTTGATCCTCTTCTCGCTACATGGTCCGTCTGGGCCTCGAGGCGACAAAAACCTGTCATCGGCGTTTCCGACAAAGCGAGACTCAAACCAGTCTCCTCAGCTACAGAGACTAGCTAGACAATTGAACACTTGCTTGTAGCAAGTTTAGATATGACACTTTACAATAAGCTAATAACAAGTGCGCTGATCAGACTGTGCGGATGCGTAGGTTTGTCTGCGCCTTTGTTGTTCGCAAGATTTTCTCGCCAGGTGGCCTATCTAATAATGGCCGATGTACTGCGGAGTGCCAATCAGTTACATGATATCCTAGTGAAATTGCGTCATTCGATTATAAGCAACATCTTGCAATTAATTATTTCTGATAATCAGTTCTGTAGTTTTGTATTTTTTTTTATCTATACTTTGATCCGACCAGTCACTTCAAGTCGTTTTATCAGGTATGTGTGTTGGCTTATCTTTAGCTAAATATATAATTTCATACCTTAATATTTTTTATAACTTTTGCACAAAGTAAAGGGTCTTTTGTAGAGTCTAGTAGCAATCTTTCAAAATTTATCGATTTTGTTAAGTTTAGGGGCTTTGGCAAGTTTTGCTAAGTTTAGGTTAGTGTGCAGTTCTGATTTTTTCATTTGTTTGACCTTTGTACATTTTTTTGTGATTTTAAGGTAGTGCGGGACCCATGTCAAAAGATAACCTTACTTTTACTTAAAAGTAAGAGTGTAAGAGTTATCGTTCCTGAATCTTGTTTTTAAAAGAGAATACTTATTTTCTAAGACGGTAGATATTATTCTCCCCTGACAACTCTTTGATGCTTGAAACGTAATTATGTAAGTATTTTGCTTTCACAAAAAGAAGGAATGCAAGTATTAGCTTTTAAAAACATCACCCAGAGTATGAAGTCATTTAGTATTTTGATGGTTAAAAGTTGTGGACCGTATAAATATACATACTATATACATGTCTCGGTTGCTATTTCTGCATGCTGCCACTAACCTAAGACCCACCCCACCCCAAAAAGGGGGGGGGGTTGTAGACGTGCACATGCCTTGTATGTGACATTCTCATGTTTTAGGTCCCATGGAGGTACATGGTCACTAATGTTTTATGGAGAAATGACGTAACTATTTCAACTACCTTATCACACCGGATAGGCAGCAATAAAACAGTCTAAACAATCGATGAATGCTGATAACAAATTGCTAGAAACAGTGTTGTGATTGCCATTTGTTGCCTATCGGACTACAAACAACAATCCAAAATTCTGTTACTTACAATATTTAACTACGTTCGTCGATAGCATTAACGTTTTCGATTGCCGCCTATCTAGTGTGTTTTTGATATACTGAAGACGTAGCCAAAACAATCTGATATAAGGGCTAGGAGTTATTTAATGTTTCTGTTGAAAAAATTATTTTGTTTCGTTGCATGTTTCATGATGATAAAATGGACATTTCTGCATACATTTTAATAAAATTAATTGGAACTGCATGTGCCTGAAAGGAAGATATATGACAATATAACATTCTTTTCTGTATATTAACGGTTGGCAAGCATGGTACAGATGCGCGGATCCAGGAATTTTCATCAGGGGGGGGGGGGAGGGTCCAGGTCAGTCTGACAATGACTTTTTTAGTCCTCAGCTTATTTTACAGAAGTCAAATTGTCAATTTCAAAGAAATCTATCGTTTTTCAAGGCTCCAGATGGGGTCCGATTAATGTAAGCATTTAGGAATAGATTCGAGTACCGATCTGGATGATCGGTACTCGAATCTATTCCTAAATGCTTACATAAATCGCCATGCACATACTAAATACTTAAGAATGATCTAATTCTATAGTCCTTTAGGCACATGACATGTTTTTCTACATAGTATTAACACCAATATCTACCACTTCCGGTCTATGAAGTACCGGCAATACGCGTAAATACCACCAAATCGACGTATACATTTACCAGTGTGTGCAAAGTGTCGAGAAACCAAAACCCTTGCAGACATTTCTGAGTTTACAGTATAAAACCTTCTGCAACCTTTTCGGTTCGAATATCGTAAGAAATGCGATATAATCAAGTCGCGGAAAATGGTGACAAAAGACTTAAATTGTCACCAGAATCCAAACCAGGAAATAATGGAAATAAAGAAATTTACACTAACTTTATATGCTGCGTTGAACCTCACGAAAAAAATAGTCAAACCTATTGTGCCGTCAGAGATTCAGTGGACATCGTTTTTCTTTTTTTAAATGTCTTTAATTATTTCATTTCGGACTGAAATTTTTGCACATGCATATAATATATCACCGCCTAATATACAATTGCATGTTTGAACATTTAAGATTGGAAAATAAGTCTGGAATCTCTTGTAAAATAAAATAACTCAGACGTTTTCGATTTAGCAAACTCCTCATTTCCCCCCCAATGTATTTCATATGGGTAGCACGTGGTTTATACAGTTCAATGATTACCATGTTTACTTTCGTAGGCTGTATGATAAAGAAAACGGTCAATAGCAGGATAACTCTTGGTGTGTCTACATACACACTGCAAATGCATTGAAGAGACTGCGCAAATAACAATTCCGTCTGAGCTATATCATATTTCACATCAAATTTCGCACCTTGTTTTCTAAGCGTTCGTGGTAAAATAACATATAGCAATTGGACTGAGACTGAGAAAACCTAACTTCGGTGACTTGTAACAACAAAGGCGCAGATCAGCATGCGCATCCGCGCAGTCTCATCAGCAACTTTGTTATCTGTTTTTAGAAGTCATATTTAGACTCACAACGAGCGACACTTCAATTTTCTTGCTAGCCTGTTAAGCCGAGGAGACTGGTTTGAGAAACCCAGAAGACAGGTTTTCTCGCGTTTTGGCCTCGTATATTTCTGTTGCTTGCTCGACAGCTCTAGGACAAATATTACAAGTGCAACAGATAATATTATTTAACAAGAAATATCCTTAAAAAGATATTCAGCGGCATTCAAAGGAGAACATACATTTAAAGTCCTGTTGTAATTGGAAGATGTTTTTATGCACAATAGATTGGTGTTAGATGTTGATTGATTGGATGAATTGAAGGTTGCCAACGTGAAAGTTTGACTCAGAGTATGTGAACGGTGTCTTTTGCAGATCAAAGGGATAAAGTGTATTGTAAGCTTGTTGTAGGAACACAGTGAAAATTTGTAATTAGTCTGGAAAGTCAGTTGGTGGAGGAGTTGCATTGTAAAAGAGAAGTGTAAGTTTAAGCAATGATCTGGCTGCGTAGGTTTCAAAGCCCCTGTTACAATATTGCAGTATTATAAGTAGTTCATAACTAAGAATGTTTGGAGTTATGGTATATTTTGTATATTTCATGTTTAATATTAAATATAGGGATTAAAAGAACAAGAGAATGTGAAGTGGGAAAAACTTTTAATACAAATGGTAACTGGAAATCACTAACTATGAAAGCACCTGATATGTTAAACAAATACAACATCACTTGAGATCATTGTCTAAATAATTAAATTGTATGAAAATAATGTAGTTTTAGTCTCATTAATTCACCATCACGATATCCGAGGGTCTAGATGGGGTATAATGATAAGTGAATAATGGCCCTTTTTTATAATGAATAGTGAATAATGAGCCAAAAAAATAATGAATAGTGAATAATGGGGGCCTATAAAATAATGAATAATCCTATTTTTTTAATGAATAGAAAAAAAATGAATAGTGAATAGTCAGATTTTAATGAATATTGCAAAAAAAAAAGATCATTTGTTAAAGCCTATAATTGTAAAATATAGACTCAGTATTTTTAGATTGTCCCCTTTGTAATTGACTGGTTATCAAATAACTACACTATAAAAACCACAAATGATAGGTTATTCTACAATTTATAAAACCCAGTCAACTAAGGGACACAATTTAGCGAGAATCCGTACAAAATGATATCTGAAATAGAGATTGGAACAGAAAAGTCCCCCCCAAAACAAGAAAAAGATACAGGAAGTAATCATGTGGTTCCTAGTTAAGCTCACATTCTATGGTACTGATCGCAAAACTGTGAAAGAAAGAAGTAGGTCCAGAGTGTGTATAAATTCCAAAGAACACGAAAATATAATAAGTTTTCGCATTCACATTATTACCTTTTTGGGAATAAAGGAGCAGGACCATTCACTAGGGATTCCAGACTTTGAACTCAAGATATTCAGATTACAAATCAACAACGGAAAAGGCATAACTTATCTGATAGAAACACAGGCTCAGTTGGACTTGGAAAGAGCTTCATTGATAGGATCTTGTGGGGAATCAAATAGTGAGTTTCTGTGGAATGCGGGCCGTTTTAGTCCTGATTTTTTGTCCTGGGTTGTTTCATCTAAATTTAGGGGGTGGGTCGTTTCGGACTTGGTAGGTTGGTCATTTCGGCCAATTTTCAGAGTGAGTGTCGTTTTGGCCAACGTCTGAAAGTGATAATGTATGCATTATTATATGTGTATGGATGGACAGATGGGCAGGTGTTAAGTTTTGTGAAAAAAAAACCCAGGCCAAAATGACAAAGGGCCCTTTCAGGACTAGGGCTGAAACGACCCATGTCAAAATGCCCCAGGCGGGGCCAAAGCGACCCGTTAGTGTTATGTGTGACTTGGGGAAATCAAGAAAAATTATAGAGAAAACAACTCACCAACATAGATTTCGAAACAATTCAACACATTTTTTGAGACAATTCACCAACAGCATTTTGTTAGATTTTGAATTAAAGATCATTAAAGTGTCTGTGAATTAAATTATCTCATAGAGATGATAAAGTGTCTGTGAGTTGTCTCAAAATATAACAGTGAATTGTCTCTTTAAGTGTTGGTGATATGCCTCAAAATCTATTGATAGATTGTTTCAAAATCTTACCTATCTGTACTCAGTCGGTTTTGGGTCAGCTGCAAAAATGTCTATTTTCAGTCGAAATTCTTGATATTTTCTTATTTTCGTTCAAAACATAGATTGTGCGTACACATTAAATCTAAACAGACCCCCTTGAACCCCATTTTATACAGCAAAACTTGGGTGTACAAGGGTATACATTATTTTTCTCATTTTTATAATAAAACATAGAATGTGGATACTCATTAGAACTGTCTCATTGATGTAGTTCTATCAAGTATCCACAATCTATGTTTTGAGTAACAATAAGAAAAAACACCTTCTTCATTCATTTGACAATTGCAATTTTTAAAGCCCTAAAGATCACAGTATATTGAATTGGTGCACATGTTTATCATAATGTGTGTACAGTTTCTGTTTTTGATGAAACTGCACAATTGAGAAGATCATGGAATAGTGTGTAGCAGAGTAAAGGAACCATAGCTTTGACTCTTATACATTATCATACATATCTTTTTTTTTACAATTTCTAATAGGGACTGCTGATTATTTAAGTGTCAGGGGTGGGGTGGGGTGGGGACGACTAAAAAGTAGAGGGCGGGGGGGGGGGGGTCATATGAATTTCCATGTGGCTAGTAGTGTGGGGGTGTCATTAACCTTTGCTTCCCAGCAAGGGGGTGGGTCATGTTTTAATTGTTCCAATAAAATCATTAAAGAAAATTCTCGCTCGCTTCGCTCGCTCGGTTTTTACAAATTAAAATATTATCAGGCCAATTAATTTCTCAGTTTGCCAAAGTTATTCTGTTTTGGTGGTATTATTGTTACAACTTTTATCATATATAGAAATTGATTAATCAGGCTTTCAGATAGGCCCCACTTTTCCTTGTGTTCCTACATTTTCTTATTTTTTCTTGATGTCCTACTATCACTACTTTTTACTCTAAAATGTCATTTACGTGATGAAATACAGACTTTTTTCCTCGGTCGCTTCCCTCGCTTCAAATCTTAAAACATAACTATATTTATTAAGCATTATTTTGACCAATGCCTCGTCCATAGAAATATTGGTATTTTAATGAATAATTTTAATGAATAAATGGTCTTATTTTAATGAATAACCCAAAATTTTAATGAGATGAATAATTGGCTAAATTTTTAATGGACCCCCCCCCCCATCCAGACCCTCATATACGTTAGTAATAGACAGCAGTGTCTTTTACTGATTATTCTCAAACTCCACGTCGATCAAGCTACTTCCTAAATTCCACCATGGCGTGAGCGATGTTGATAATCCGGATTGCTTCTAAAAACGAAAAGGCCAATTAGAGACCTTACCACTGAACTTGAATCCAGATCAAAGGTGGAGCCTTCGGATATTCTAGGCTAAAAGTGATGAAATAACTAAATGTAGATGGATCAATTACAATATGCCCCTAGGCATTATGTGCATTGACTTCGATTGAGGAATACGGTTGGGGAGGAGGTTAACTCTACCACTATTCAGTGTGTCCATGAGCAGAGTCTTACTGAAATATGCATATTTCTTGAGTTTAATTTGCTTCCAATGGATCACCTATGTACAATTCGTTAAATAAATAAAAATACTCAGAGCTTGAAACACATGAAACACTGAAAATAGTGGCTTCGGCAAATGCAATGTAAAAACACTAGGGGAGACCGGGGCTAGTTCGGCCCAATTTAAGAAAATGTACAATTTTCGAAAGACTATTAAATCTAGGTCTCAGTTACCGCGGACCTTAGGATTTGTAAGGTGTAGCACACCTTAGACTTACGTTATTTAAGAGGGGCTATCTCAGCAGTGTAATTCAGAACCGTTTAACAACTTCATTAGTTGTAACTTGCGACTCGGTTAATTTCTTGTTGGGAAATCATATGAAGTGCTTTAATAAAGTCATCTTCTTTTAAACTGCTGATGTATTGTAGGCGTGAAAATGTTGCATGCTTTTTATGTCTGCTGATTATATTAAAATGCACTCTCAACAAATTATATGATGGAAGTAAACATAATGAATCCAGAACAGACTGCAACTAATTACCCATAGGACACAGACCAAATACCTTACTAGATTCTAGTAAGTCAGTTTAACATTAAATCAACCTCCCCAGCAGCAACTGTTTATTTATGTCAACGCTCTTCAAAATTGCAATATGAATTGTTTATATAGTGTGCTCCCTGGGAAACTGGAAGTTACACTTATCACGTCGAACTGACACCCCCTGCGTATAAAAGTAGCTCTACTTTCTAGAACTGCGCTCTTGACGTAGAAAGTCACTGGATTTCTTTTATCTCATATTGCTTTTAAGAACGAATATACCAAAAGGGATGGCAGTTCAGCTGCCACTTAATAACAGGTAAAAATATTAATGATTTATTCATTGACAATGTTTACCTCATCTTGTTTTAGTACAAAAATAAGTGTGTAAGTTTATACCAAAAGGGATGGCAGTTCAGCTGCCACCTAATAATAGGTAGAAATGTTAAGGATTTATCACTGGAAATGCTCACCTCATTTTGTTTTATTACGAAAATAAGTTTGAATTTATACCAAATGGGGTGGCTGTTAAGTTGCCACCTAATAGCAGAAAGTAATATTAAGGAAATGTTCACCTTGTATTGTTTTAGTACGAAAATAAGTGTGTAAGTTCACACCAAAAGAAATGGCAGTTCAGATGCCACCTTATAAAAGGTAGAAATGTTAAGAAATTATCACTGGCAAATAATCACCTCTTATTGTTAGTACAAAAATATAAAAGTTTAAATTTTACAGCAAAAGGGGTGGCAGTTCAGCTGCCACCTAATAATAGGTAAAAATGTCGAGGATTTATCGCCAGAAAAGGTTTTGCCATATATTGTTTTAGTACAAAAAATTATACCACAAGGGAGGGCAGCTACCACCTAATAACAGGTAGAAATGTTAAGGATTTATCACTGATAAAATGCTTGACCTCATATTGATTGAGTAGGAATGAGGTGTAAGTTTATACCAAAAGGGGTGGCAGTTCAGCTGCCAACTTAAAGCAGGTAGAAATGTTAAAGATTTATCACTAAAAATGTTTACCTCATATTTTTAGGACGAAAGCTTATACCAAAAGGGGTGGCAGTTCAGCTGCCACCTAATAACAGGTAGAAAGGTAAAGGATTTGTCGCTAGAATGATTAACCTTATATTGTTTTAGCATGAAAAATTATAACAAATGGTGGCAGTATAGCTGCCACCTAATTACAGGTAGTTAAGGAAATGTTAAGGACTTATCATGGGAAAATGTTTTACTTAGATTGTCAATTGCGTGAAAATAAGTTTTAGTTTATACCAAAAGGGGTGGCAGTTCAGCTGCCACCTAATTTGGTTTCAAGCTTCTTACACATTTGTTTAACAAACCACACATATACACAATTAGAAATAAGACAACTGTTATGCAGTTCGCATAATTTAACTTTTTTTTCTAATGAACCATTATTCTGCTTCTCTTTCTTATGTAGCTTACTGTTGATTTTATTATGTAGCTTATATTGCAAACAATATGGACCCAGATCAGACTGCTCCCCCGTAACATTGTATTCCATGATAAAAATCTCCATGAAAAAATCTAGTCCCGAAGTGCATTTGAATGTAGGCAGCAGACTAGAAATGCAGACAACATTTTAAGAAAAAAGTTATTGCTGGCTCAATGTTAAAATCAAGCTTCTGGTATATTTGTAAAAATCCTTGTCACAATGCAGGATACAGATTGTTAAATAAACAACTGAGAGTTTTGCTATCAGATTGATGTTAACAGATTAGATACAACTAAAACAAACACTGATTTTGCTAGCTCCTCCCACATTTTAAACTCTGGTCGTTTGTCCCATGGGTATAATGCAACGGTTTGACTCTGTTAGAGAGAAAGATTTCAACCTCCACTTCTGCGCTGGAAACTGAAATTATATTCAATCTATTGAGTCTGACTGCAGAAATAAAGGAGAATCACTTTCATTTGCACACTTTTTTTTGATGCTTGATTGGACCTTTCGTGCAAGAGGACTCAGTTTGGAATTTTGGTCCAATTGAAGTAGAAATGCATATAGAGCATTCTGATATACGTAGAAGGCTTCTATGCGAGCTGGACATTTCTTGTACTTCAACAACAGCAGAATCTAGTGGCTTAGGCTGCTGTCCATTCTAAGGCGGTTGTTCTGTTGTTGTTGACGTTTTGTTGATTGTTACTCCCATTGTGTGAGTCTGTAATTGTTCTATGTTTTGTTGTACAGTGAGCCACTTTAGTTACGCACCAATTTTTCAGGGCCCACATTTTTTGACAAAAATGCTGGAATCGAACATTCTCTATGATAATTTATGTATTGACATTTTATTTGTTTGATAACATCGAAAAAAAAATATTGGATTCACTCATGCGAATCATTCTGCTACTCAAAGGCGATTTTGACAAATTTTGAAAAATGCACGTGCAAGCGGAACGTCTATATTTTCTATTTTTGTTTTGTGCTAGGCATTATCCATGGTGATCGTTGTGACAGAAAAACACCAAAAACAATTTATTTATTCAAGCAAAACCCCTTTTTTCGGTCGTTGAATTTAGTAACACCGTTACTTTTGGAAGAAATGCTCGTTTTAACGTCATATTGACGTCAGTTACAATAATCAAACACGGTTTTCTTCGCAAACTATTTTGTAATGAGTCACTTGTTGACATAGAAGTATCAAAACACTAAAACATCTTATCATTGACACGTCTTATAGCCTTGGTAGTAGTGACGTCATCACTAACGTCAAAACCATGACGCCAATAAATCCATTAATTTTTTAACGAAAATAAACGGCGGACACATGGTTTTTTAAAATGAAATCATAAAACAAGTGTTTTGATAACTAGTTTACTGAGAACCATACGAAATTTTAACTCACTTAAAAAATAGTACTAAAACCAACTTTTTTCAAACCTTGGTCAGCTGGGAACCAAAATAGTAAAACATTAAAAAAAAAAACTATGAAGTTAACAATCACATTCCAGTCTTAGATATTGCCAAGAATAAATCGGCTCTTATATCTAGCATAGCAGAAATTCGGCCCTGAAAAAAGTGCAATGTGATCTGAGTTTCAATTGAGATAATGCAATGTGAAATGGTGTTTTGAGGGTAGTGCACTTAAAAATCCATTTTCTCCTTTGTTTCTGATCTGATCACAATGAAATTTCAATGGCTAATGCAAATATAGATGCGCTTTACGTTGATAGTCTCAGAATAGAAATGTCACATTTATTTTCCGAGTTATTTTAGATTTTATAAGTGGTGCGTAATTAAAGTGGCTCACTGTACAGCTGGAACACAGTAACTGAAAATCATTCGAATGCAAAGGAGATATGGAGCAGACATAGAATTCAAGCATGAACGTCCGTATCTTGTTTTTATCATTCATGTACCGAACTACTAGGCAATTTGGGTTCCCCCTTGACTTTAAGAGAACTTGAATTTATGCACTAGTCATTTCTAACCTGAGAACAGCGGGGACTTTGACTTTTGTTAAAACCATAGCAGTTTTCTCCAACGTCTGTCATGTGTTACTTAATGCCGCACATTTTCCCCGCACTAAGGGGACAATGCAAAAATTAAAACATGGTACATTTCCCCGGCTTAACCCACGCCATGTCAGGGGATCGGGAGCGTGGTTAAAACTGACTGGTACATTATACTTATTTGTAGAGAGCTCACTTGCAGCAGAAAGCTGATGCTTGAGATATAAATATCAGGCGCGTTCCTGTGGCGTTTTATAAAGTTCCCACTCTGAATAGTCCCCCTATATAAAGCCAGGGGTTCGGCCCCTTTTTATTGCGGAAATGATTTTAGAGCATTTCACAGGGCTAAAATGAGCTGTGAAGACACGCAGCATAAACACAATAAACTTCCAAAAATCAAATTGAATAGCTGAAACCCTATACTTGCATCGTCAAGTTGTACGCACATGCGTATTTTCGTAAGTACGCCCCTGAGTAAGCAAAAAGCTTCTGCCAACGCAGTCACACAGGCCACCGTAATGAAGAGACGTCTACACTGACAGTTTTCGTATTGTCGCCTTGACTGTTACACTATTCAATTGGCGTCATCATTAAATTAAAACCATGACGCATACTTAGAAATTGTTAATGCTAAGTTAAATCAGTGGCGGAACTAGAGGGGGTTCTGGGGATTCGCTCGAACCGCCCCCCCCCCCCATTTTTAAATATTCTATGGAAATGAAATAATTTGCTCTCAGTGAGACCAAATTATTTCATTTTCATGGGATATTTTAGAAAAATGAGATAAAATCAGAAAAGTGAACCCCGTGCGTTTATACATATGAACAACCTTTCCAGAAATCCTGGATCTGCCCCTGTAAATACACCAAAAGTGAATATAGTCTAACTCAGGCGATTCTAGTAATTCAAGCGTCATTATACTTGTAACTATTTTTCCACTAGTGTCGACTGTTGTCATTTATTGATCAGCCACATTTGCAAACAATTTGGAACAAGATCAGGCCTGACAAAATATCAGGCTTCATCCAAATCCAAACTGTTTAGCACTGTTATGGTATTCCCCAAGGATCCTTTTTGATGAGTTAATTTAGATAAAAGGAAAGATAAAAGAAACTGCAGACAATGAATAGGCAAGCAAAATTAACCAGCATGCACATACATAATTCTTGAGTCAATTTGAGTGAACTGTATATAGAGAATACTAGGTGAGTGTCTTTTGATATCAAGTTTACCAGGCAAGGCTTTGAGAACGCTTGTTGACATCGCGAGGCTTGCCGAGCGATTCAACATGCGTTCTCAAAGCCGAGCCTGGTAAACTTGATATCAATAGACGCGAACCTGGTATTCTATTTATCAGTTTAACCATTGTTGAACACTCTTCAAACTAGCTATTATGACGTAATTTTTTATTTTTATCTTGATTCAGCGTCATTAGCGACGTCATTCAAAAAGTGTAACGTCATCATGACCTGATAAAGGTAACATGCCGTGAGATAGGAAACGTTTATTAGGTTATGTTGTAACAATTCGGTTAATATTAGGGGTGACTGATAAATGTTATTGACTGTTCATGGTAGTGATCATAAAAAATCAAAATGCATCAAATATCATAAATGACTACAGGAGGGACAGGCAGGCAGGCAGGAGGGCTAAATCACGTATGTGATTAAGCTGCATCCTATCATATCTAGCTCCTTATCTTCAACATACTGAAGGAGTTCACCAATCTACAGTGAGCCACTTTAGTTACGCACCACTTTTTAAAGGCCCACATTTTTGTTCACAAAAATGCTGGAATCGAACATTCTCTATGATAATTTACTTATTGACATTTTATCTGTTTGATGACATCGAAAAAAAATATCGAAATCACTCATGTGAATCATTCTGCTACGCCAAAGGCAATTTTGACAAAAGTGCACGACTGCAAGGGCAATCTGAACGTCTATATTTTATATTTGCGTTTTGCGCTAGGCATTATCCATGGTGATCGTTGTGACAGAAAAACACCAAAAACAATTATTTTATTCAAGTAAACCCCCTTTTTTCGGTCGTTGAAATCAGTAACACTGTTACTGTTTGAAGAAATGCTCGTTTTGACGCCATATTAACGTCAGTTACAATAATCAAACAGATTTTTCTTCGTAATTGTCTTGTTATGAGTCACTTGTTGACATAGAAGTATCAAAAAGACTAAAACATCTTATCATTGACACGTCTTATAGCCTTGATAGTAGTGACGTCATCACTAACGTCAACACCGTGACGCCGATAAATCCATTATTTTTTTACGAAAATAAATGGCGGATACATGGTTGTTTAAAATGAAACTATAAAAGAAGTGTTTTGATAACTGGTTTACTAAGAATCATACGAAATTTTAACTAACTTTAAAAAAAGTACTTAAATCAACTTTTTTCAAACCTTGGCCAGTTGGGAACCAAACTAGTAAAACGATATTTTTTTATAAAGTTAACAAACACATTCCAGTCTTAGATATTGCCAAGAATAAATCGGTTCTTATCTCTTGCATAGCAGAAATTCGACCCTAAAAAGTGCAATGTGATCTGAGTTTCATTCGAAATAATGCAATGTGAAATGGTGTTTTGAGGGTAGTACCCTTCAAGATCCATTTTCTCATTTGTTTCTGATCTGATCACAATAAAATTTCAATTGCTAATGCAACTATAGATGCGCTTAACGTTGGTAGTCGAAGATTAAACATATCCTATTTCTTTTTTGAATTATTTTACATTTTATAAGTGGTGCGTAACTAAAGTGGCTCACTGTATTGGCTTGCACAAGTTGCGAAAGCCTTATGCGTTTCCACTGTCCATTAACCTGAGCTTGATGATATATTGACGCCAAAAATAATCATATTGGACGCAGAAACATCGAATTTACCTACTCGAAAGTTACAACAAGTGAATGCATACATGTATGGAACAAGAAATAACTTTAAAAAAAGATAGTCGGCTGCATTTCAAATATATTTTTCGGTACATGTTTTTTTACACTTGCAAACTGGTGAAATGCCATCATGCGGCATTTCATCAGGGTATGAACCGTTTGTTAAGGTAAAAAAAGATCTCAGGGCAAAAAATATAATATTTAGTAGCAGACGAAAAAGATAGATTCCAGTTACTGCTGACATCGCCCCTCTTAAATAAAGTCCAAAGTAAGTCTCCGTTGACGGACATATCGTAATGTAAGGCGCAACTGAAAAATGTCTAATAGGGCGGTATTAGACCCGGTAACCCCCCAACATGTGTCTCTATATGATAAATGGTAATCTTCATTCAACCTTCATTGATTATAGACAGCTGCCGCTGAAAAAATAATGAGGAAAGCATTCATCAGATATGCGGGGCTCGAACTCATAACTCAGCGTTCTGTCTCAAGTATAAGCCTTCTAGGTGTAACCAATTGTGCCACTGAGGATTGCATCAAAATACCGAAATAACAACCACTTAAATAACAATTTTCAACGTAATCTGGTACCCGTTCCAAATCAACCTTTTCTTTTGAAATGGAACAATCCGATCCAAAGGTCATTGGTCAGAGGTCGAGGTATATCTATATCTTTATGGCAAATCCGATTGGTCTGAAAAGATTTACTATCGTGCCAACCAAGAGTGACAGTAACGTAATATTTTGTTTACAATTGCTACGTGAAACACTGACTTGTTCATTCCACTCGTGCTAACTCGAATCGATAGATCACTTGTGTATTAATCCTATCCTCAGGATAGGATTAATACACAAGTGATCTATCGATTATAAGTCCTTGATAACTTTCTAAACTAAACATGAGGTCACTGTCACTCTTGGCTTGCAGGACAGTATGTGTTTTTGTTTTGCCATTCTACGAGAAGTAATTATGAGGCCTTGGAAGGGGGGTCTTAGTATCCCATTTTGAGAAATATCCAATATCCTTAAAATAAATATGGCAAATATCCCAAAAATTCAGAAAGCATTGTATCCAAAATTCAGACAGCATTGTATCCCCATATCCCTAAAATTGATCCAAGTATCCCATATCCCTTTAAATATTTACAGTAATATCCCGTATCCCTTCAAGTTTTTGGCCAATGTCCCTGTATCCATAAAACCCTTCCAGGGCCTCAATTATAGTAACGTTGTATATCATTAACCATTAAAGCGCCAATCACGACTGCAGCAGACGACAAATTTGCAACATCTTTTCTAGTTTTCTAAAAAAAACTAAGGTTTGATATTACATGAGAATTGTCTGCCAGCAGACGATTCTCATGAAATGTCATGCCTTATTTGTTATTTTAGAAAAAGCAGCACAATTTGAATTTGTCGTCTGCTGTTAATTATAGGTGGCGCTGTATGGGTTAACTTGTTCAGCAGGGTTGGCTTTACTTAAAGCTGCATAGGCTGTAACTTTAGATCTTTTAATTTTTGAAATGATGTTTCTATTTTTCAAGAACACAGTAAAAACTAAAATTCAGGTATACATTTTACCAATTTCGTAAATCTTTACAAATTATCAGTATAAAAACAACAGCATTTATGTTAAAACTTGGCTGCCTATAATTATTGGAGGGACGCAAATAATTACCAACAAGAGGAAAAACACCTGTTTTTATAAGATAATTCACTTTTCCATGCAGTTTTCAGCTATAGTGAACATTTTTATTGTGAAAACTTAACTTAATTCTGCTTTTACAAATGATTCAAAAAGAAGATAAAAAATTTCGAAAAATGTTCATAGTTGCAGACTTAGTCTCTTTTAGATAGAATAGAATGGAATATTTTTTTATTTCCCAATCTAGGACCCTATATGCCACGAAAACAGAAACTATGCCACGTATACGAATCCGTAAATGTTTCCACTGTCTGGTCCTCTCATCTGGAGCCCTGGCTATTCTCCTAGTCTGGGGTGTACTGGATACAAATCAGAAAGATGGTCAGATGTTTCCACGAGAAAGCCACATACTTGGGTCCAAACCCTTAAAAGGTACAGTAAAGTCTGAACTAAAGTTTACACATTAGTGCACCATTCCGGAAAGTCCGTCACAATTCGAGAATCAAATCATGCCTCGGGTGTATATTAGGAGCATTACACATAGTACCATGTACCAAAAAGATCAATTTTGTTAGCCGGAACTGGCATGTGGAAAATTAGTTCAAAGTCGATTGTTCTGATAAGCCAAAAAGTTTAATCAGCAGAATAAATGAAGTTTATGTATTTTTCAATAAAATATCGCTATAGCATAACGTAAACTTCATTTATAACCGTTTGTTCATTTTAGCGAGATCTGACGATATACCTTCTAGATCTCTCGCATTGCACCCTTTGCATTATGGTAGCAAGCGAAATTTGGCTAGTCCCATTCAATTCTCGCGCTCCTGTAGTGACAGAATTTATTGTAAAATAGCAAACAGCCAAATTTATAACAGTTTACCATTTCTCTTTTAGTCAATATTTTCTGGATGTAAAGCCCTGAGTCATGCAAGCAGTGATCGCATAATATACAGGTTCATTAAAAGTTATTTCACTACGCAATATTTCAAAAGTTTTTTTCACATTTTTGTACAACAATGGTCTATGTTTTACCATACATGTGATTGATTGATCATGCCATTTTATTTCTATAAAACAAATCAACGCATAATCAGACAATATTTATATTAAATACGTTCCATAAACACACAACAACAAACTTCAATATATTCCAATGAAAACACAACAACATACATGTATGCATACTACCTATAAAGTCAGTATTCGTTGCATCTCCCTTTGCTTTTACAAGACCTTCATTTCTACTTGGTACTGAATTGTTAAGTTCCTCCAGGACGTTTGGTCTTACACTATACCATGCTTCACACACTCGCTTCTACATCTCTTCTTTTAAACATGGCAGTTGGTTACCAATCTCTTACTTCATTATATTCCAAACGTTCTCTATGGATTTAATTTCTGGCAAATTCCCTGGCTATTTCAGAACGGGGATTTCGTTACATTCAAGGAATGTTCTAGTTCTTTTAGACTAATGGAATGGCGCAAGATCATGCATAAAGATATATCCCTTCTGTGGGAACACAACGCATTCACATTAGTCTGTATTTTACAGTCATAACAATCGACACCATTGTCGTGTTTGGCGCAAACGGAATGAGGAATATCATGCTAAGTGTATTCAGGCTATGGTAAATTCTGTAAAATAGTCAATAAGTGTGCAGGTCTGTGAAACTGTCAGCAGCAGATGCATCTTTCTTCAGAGAAAAGTGAATGGTAACATGGATAGTGCAAAATACCAGAGTGATATTATCCATGATATTGAAATATTATGTGAATGCTTTGTGTTCAAACAGAAGGAATATATCTTTATACATGCTATCGCGCCATGTCATAACTCTTAAAGTACTAGAATATTCCAAGAATCTTAAGGAATATCTGTTCTAGGATGACTAGGGAATTGGTGATACATGATTACAATAGAGAACATTTGGAATATAATGAAAATATTGGTAACCAATGCCATATAAAAAAAGAAGAAATTGGAAGCGAGTATGTGAAGCATTGTATAGTGTAGCACCAATCGTCCTGGAAGAACTTATCAATTCAATGCCAAGGAGAATTACAGGTCTTATTAAAACAAAGAGAGATACAAAGAAATACTGACTTTATGATGTAGACGTACAATGTTGTTGTGTTTCATTAGCATGTTTTTAAAGTATGTTGTTGTATTTCATTTGAATATATTTGCTATTTATATACAACTGCTGCCTGATTATACGTTGGAATGGTTTATAGAAACAAAATGGCAAAAAATATTTAATAAAACGTATTGTTAAACATAGACAATAAGTGTACAATAAAAATGTGAAAAAACTTTTGAAATATTGCGTAGTGAAATAACTTTTTAATGGGCCAGTATTTTTAATAAAAATGGCGGTTGAATCCTAGTGTGCATCAAGCGAAAGGCGACAGGTAAGAACGTGCTAGCGTGCTTCTTGTTTACAACAATGCCGTTTGTTTTGCTGCGATCATACTTGTTATTGTGTGAACATGGTTTCCGTGATGTCAGTGTCACGTTATATAACGTACGCGTCACGTTATCACCCGCGTTATCAAAGTAGATCCTCGATGTATACCTGTGGTCTGATTCCACGGAATTTCGCGAATTGGCCGAGGCAGTTCCGATTTATTAGTGCACCTGTTATGCACCTGAAGTGCACAAGGTAGTGAGCATGACCAGGAAACCCATCAATCATAGATCTAGACTGTAGACCAACCCGCTGCACTGTGCGGAAGAGACAACATAATACAGACGGCCACAACACAAATAAGTAAAGTTTAAGCACCTGAAGTGCACAAGTTAGTGAGTATGACCAGGAAATCCACCAATCGCAGATAGCAGACCAACCTACGGCACAATGTGGAAGAGACATGTAACACAGGGAGCCACAACACAAATGAGTAAAGTTTAAGCACCTGAAGTGCACAAGTTAGCGAGTATGACCAGGATATCCAACAATCACAGACTGCAGACCAACCCACAGCTACCATGTGTGTATCAGTGTGTAGCAGTTCAAAATAAATTGAAGCACTGGGGGGTGCTAACAGCTCCTGAGTGCAAGGCTCACTGACAGACGCTTTGGTATGTTCGTTACAGAGATAGAATCCCCGTATCATGCTATCATTACAGTAAGTTCGTATATGATAGAAATAAGTAGAATACAAGTAATAATGGAAACTGAACAATAAATGCACCTTGTGGAACTCCATAGTGTTATCTTGTTAAATTATTTTCACTTATTGTACCTTTTTAGTTCTGTTTTGCCAGTTGTAGTATAAGTTGATCCACAACTTTTTTGTTTATCCCTTTTTAATTACCTTGCTGTATCTCATTGTAATATATTTAAAAAGCAGCTGCTTCTGCTGCATTACAGGGCCAAGCTTGCTATTCATAACAACCTGGATTCCAATTATACAGTACAAGACCTTTCACGTAACCTGTTAAAATACACAGCAACTAACAAATCCCTCAAACATAGTGTGTTATCAAGACATGCTAATAAATTTATGAGTGCACTTCAACCATGGCTGATAGTAATTACTATAGACTTCATAATGTGCATATGGCAGTCTCTGTTCTTATAAATAATTTTGTATGCATATTTGCATTTTGGCTGTCATATACCAGTTAGATCTTACTTATTCTAATACCAGCATGTTAGTTATCATTGAATAAACACACTGCTACCGCAGACTTGGGACTGTGCCGCCTCAGCAGCAGCAACTATAGTATGACATCTAGCCATACCACAATTACCGCCAAAACATGGACCCTTAAATGTTTTACGGCCAGCCACCCTCGGGTCATAGCAATGTACATATTTTAATAACCCTGCTTGCAGAGAATATTTCAAATATGTGAAACTCTGTAATCTATATCACTTTGTCTGTTAGAACATTCTGCAAGGACATGGAAATCCATTAATCATAGACTGCAGATAAAATCGCCACTTGGTGTGGAAGAGACATATAACACAGGGAGCCACAACTCAAATGAGTAAAGTTTAAGCACCTGAAGTGCACAAGTTAGTGAGTATGACCAGGAAATTCACCAATCACAGATTGCAGACCAACCCACGGCACCATGTGAAAGAGACATATCACACAGGCAGCCACAACACAAATGAGTGAAGTTTAAGCACCTGATGTGCACAAGCTAGTGACTATGACCAGGAAATCCATCAATCACAGATTGCAGACCAACCTGCGGCATAGTGTGGAAGAGACATATCACACAGGGAGCCACAACACAAATGAGTAAAGTTTAAGCACCTGAAGTGCACAAGTTAGTGAGTATGACCAGGAAATTCACTAATCACAGATTGCAGACCAACCCACGGCACCATGTGAAAGAGACATATCACACAGGGAGCCACAACACAAATGAGTAAAGTTTAAGCACCTGATGTGCACAAGCTAGTGAGTATGACCAGGAAATCCATCAATCACAGATTGCAGACCAACCCGCGGCATAGTGTGGAAGAGACATATCACACAGGGAGCCACAACACAAATGAGTAAAGTTTAAGCACCTGATGTGCACAAGCTAGTGAGTATGACCAGGAAATCCACCAATCACAAATTGCAGACCAACCAGCGGCACAGTGTGGAAGAAACATACAACATAGACGGCCACTACACAAATAAGTAAAGTTTAAGCACCTGAAGTGCACAAGCTAGTGAGTATGACCAGGAAATCCATCAATCACAGCATTCAGACTGACCAACTAGCAACACAGTGTGGAAGAGACACAATACAGACACAAATGAGTAAAGTTTATCAGCCAATAGAGTATTTTTATACCATGTTTACTTGTCAAAATTAAGTTTATTTGTCATATTGTTTATTTGTTAAGATTTTTGTGCATTTTGATATCAAAATTATCAGGCTAGATGTTAGTGTCTTATTAGTTAAGATGTTAATGTATTTTCATTAAAAGTGAATTAGAAAAGGCGTAAGATAATATGTTTAGAAGGCGAGATGATAGTGCGTTATGATATCAAGTGTATCAGGCAAGATGTTCGTATATTTTAGTATTTGGTATCAAGTTATCAGTTAGGATGTAAGTGTATTTCATAAGAAGTTTATCAGATAAGGTGTATGTGTTTAGGTATCAAGTCTTATGTAAGTTTCTAATCTGTTTTGATATCAAATTTATCATGCAAGATGTTCGTATATTTTAGTAGTTGGTATCAAGTTATCAGTTAGGATGTAAGTGTATTTCAAAAGAAGTTTATCAGATAAGGTAGATGTGTTTTAGGTATCAAGTTTTAGGTAAGTTTCTAATCTGCTTTGATATCAAGATTATCACAGGCCCGTAGGAAGCAATTACAGATTCAGGGGGCACACATAAAATTTTTTACAGATTGGGGGGGCACACATAATTTTTTTTAAATGACAGACCTTTGTAATGAGCAATACAGCATATTTGTGCAAATTATTGGGGGGCACGCCCCCCCCCCGTGCCCCCCCCCCTATTCCTACGGCCCTGTTATCAAGCAAGATGTCTTTTTGGTATCAAGTTTATTAAGCAAGATTAATGCATTTGGATATCAAGTATATCAGAATAGAGTTTAGTGTTTTTAATATCAAGTTTATCAGGCAATATATAATGCATTTTATATAAAATTTTATATAAAATTTAGGCAAGATAGATATAAGTGTTTTATGTCTAATTTATTTGTAAAGATGCAAGTGTAAGTTGGTGTCAAAAAGTAAGTGTGTATGGTTAGGAAATACCACATTTTAAAACTGAAGACCAACCCACGGCACCGCGAGGAAGAGCCACAGAACACTAACAGTCACAAGACACCTGGAAGACAATTAAAGCAAAGCAACCAGCTCTCTCATCCTCGTCAAGATGATTTCAAAACTAGAAAGGACACTAAGCAGTGCATAACAAAAGAAAGACCAACCACAGAGCACAAACAAACCATGGGAGGTACATATAACAACGATTCAACAATAACAGAACCACCGCCTTAGAACGGACAGCATCCTAAACCATTAGGGCTTTATCAGGCAAGATGTAAGTGTATTTTAATATCAAGTTCATCATGCCCTACCAGAAAATGTGAAATGACTCTACAAATTTGACCATTCCATATTTTTATGTCTTTTCGGATTACTTAATATCAAAATCAGAAAAAATGAATATTCTGTACATATTTTATAGCCTTTCACTGGTGGCGGGCAGATGGTGGCCGCACACTGTATGCTAGCTGAGTTTGTATATTTTTTTCAGAGCGTAAAGATGGAGACGGCTACAGTCGATTTGTCAAGCAAAAAAGTCTAAAAGCGGGCACCATCGACCCACCAGCGAAACGCCATTTGAATGGCATTTCGCTGGTGGGCAGATGGTGGTCGCACACTGTATGCTAGCTGGTATTGTATAATTTTTTTCAGAACGTACCAAGATGGAGACGGCTACAGTCGATTTGTCAAAGAGTAAACATCTAAATGCGGACAACCATCGGCCACCAGCGAAACACCATTTAAATGGCGTTTCACTGGTGGGCCGATGGTGGCTCCACACTGTATGCTAGCTGGGTTTGCATTATTTTTTCAGAGCGTAAAAATGGAGAAAGTTTTAGTCCATTTGTCAAACACAATACTTTTACCAAGATGAAGTACGGGCCTATGTACATATTTGGAGTAACCTTGGGTAACACCACAGATAGTGCACATTGGGACATTATAAAAATTCGTGGTTCCATGGGAATAATGTATGTCAACGAAAAGAATTTTAGTTGTTGTTTACGGTATACTAAACCGTCTGCTAAATATTACATAAGACAGCCGGTAATAGCCTTCAATATACGTTTTAAACGGGAAGCCTTATCCGCGCCCCATTTTACCTGTCGGAACCCTAATCCTGAAGTTGTGCCCGACGGTGTTGCACTTACATTGAACAACTACACGTGTAGCGAAGAACACGTGACATACAGGAAACCGGAAGTGCCACTGCGGGAACCTGGTGAAAAATTAGCGATATGTACGAAGTTGGCTTATGGCAAACGCGATGCAGAGTTGATTATTGAGTTCATGGAGGTATACAAGTATCTGGGTGTGGACAAATTTGTGACGTATTTTCTCAAAGATTTGAACGAAGATTCAAAAAAAGTTTTGGAATATTATGCTTCCACGGGGATAGTGGATCTATATTATTTTGAGCAGGCAGAAGCAGGTAAGGCTATTAAAGGTCAACAGCTTAATATAATTATTTCCTTGCTAGCGGCGTCTTTTCATGGTCTGTCAATAGCCTTGGCAAACAGTCTGGACCCGGATCAGTTCGAACAGAATGTAAGGCCTGATCTTGATCCAAACTGTTTGCCACTCTGATCATGTTCCTGCAAGAATTTATTGAAAAAGGGAAGCGCCAACACAAACAAAACATTTCATGTGGTTGTATAACTTTAATCGAAAAATTGTTGTTTGATCCCTGTTTTTAGATATAGTCTGCCAAAATTGACCTAAGACTGATTAATTTCTGCAAAAATCTTCGTGATATTCGGGCGTTTTCGTGGAGTACTCCGACCTTGGTCACGCATTTACAGAGAATATGAAGATAATGTCGATTCGTTAATGCAAATGGCCTGATAGCATAGTGGTAAGTTGACTACTTACAAATCAAGCATACCTGGATCGAAACTTGGAAATAACATTTTTTTTTATATAATTGTCAAATTGCTTTCTTTTTTTAATTTGATATTGTTCTTATATTTTACGTCATCTTGTGATGAGCCTTACGTCTTTCATTTGTATTTAGCCACTTTTGTATTCATTTCTCCCTAAGTTCCCCACTCTTTCCTTGTCAACTGATAACATTTGAAAATAGTTTGGACCCAGTTCAGTACCAAAATAACGTCGGTTCTGATCTGGATACAGACCATTTGACACTCTGATAGTGTTCCTGTAAGAATGTTTGAAAAAAGTTCAGCAGATGATAACAGAAGTCCCAAAAATATTATTCAGCGTGCAAAGAGTTAATCACATGTAGGATTATTGAAATTATTCACGTTGCTGTATTTGTTACATAAACGCATGCCAAATTCAAATAAATATATCCAGCTGTGCGCACAATCAAGAATAAAGTCAAAGAAACTAGCAAATCGAAAAAAGAAATGCAAAAAATAAGAATACATGCATGCTGCTGGACTCGAACCCATATCTTTTGAGTGCTAAAACACTCGACTATCCACTAGGCTATCGGGGAATAGTGATTAATTTCATTAAAATTAGTAATTGTACAACAATCTAAAGCGCACGTTTTACGAAGATTCACGAAAGGTGAAAGGTCATTGAATATTCATATGTCTCGGGTCAATCTTGACAAACAATACTATAAAGATGAATATGGTTAAGTAAGTAAGGATGCAAAGATCAGGAATCGATACTATCAAGTACCACATCCGACCCAGGATACCAATGGGAAAGTAACAAACTAACAGTAAGATACCACAAACGAGAGCCACAGATTTTAGGTTTATACATGTTACCTGGTTGTGCACATTTAATAGCAAAACCAACAAACAAACAAAAAAGAAAGAAAAAAACAACCTTTTAACCCTTTTCAGATACTTTAAAGAATTGTGTTTACATTTTACGCGGTTGTATACATTTAATAGCAAAAAGAACAAAAAAAATTAACAACAAAAACAAACAAACAAGACAAAAAACAACAACAAAAAAATCCCACCCAAAATCACACACTAAAAATATACATTTTAACCCTTGTTTTCACATACTGGATAGGCAGCAATCAAAACGTCAATACTATCGTCGAACGTAGAAAAATCGTTAGAAACAGAGTTTTCAATTGCTATTTGTGCAATCGAAAACACTGTTTCTAGCGATTTTTTATCCGCGATCGTCGATTGTTAAGTGCGATTTTGATGGCCACTTATCTAGTGTGCTTAAGATACTTTAAATAAAAGATAGTTTGACAAATTTAAAACTAAAACTGCACAGGTTTCATATTTATTCATTCTACAACAGCAACAACAACAACAACAACAACAACAGCGTTTTAGCCCTTGTTTTCGGACACTTAAAGAAGATAATATGACAAAACGGCACAGGTTTTATATTTTGTACATTCTACACATACTCATTTAAAAGCAAAAAGGCACCCTAACAAACAAACAAAACAAAAGGTTAAACCTTGTTCTCAGATACTGACACACTTTACTATTACTTTTTAGCAGTGAATTGCACCCGAGTAACACAATTTACTATTATTCTTAGCAGTGATGTGCACCCGAGTAACACAATTTACTATTATTCTTAGCAGTGATGTGCATCTTAGGTGCACAATTTACTAACATTCTTAGCAGTTATGTGCAACTTAGGTACACAATTTACTATTATTCTTTAGCTGTGAGGTGCACCTTTAGTTCACAATCTAGTAGTATTCTAAGCAGTGACGTGCACCTTAGGTAAACAATTTAGTATTATTCTTTCGCTGTGATGTGCACTTTTAGCACACACTTTACTAATATTCTTTAGTAGTGATGTGCACCCCAATCAGTCAACAAATGCACTTATGTGTAAACTTCAGTTCAGGCATTTCTGTATTTTGTGGTTTGCCATTCAGACATTTCTTTTGAGTAGCACAGATTCTGTTTTGGTAATGAGGTCAATACTTACCCTTGTATACTGGAAACAGCTGAACGGATACTTTGGCAATCAGTGAAGACCCATATTAAATGCAGCACAATTCTGCATTTCATCAAGGTCTGCACTATGTGCAAAGATAAAAAAAAAGGAAATTTCAGAGACAGAAATACATCATTTAGAAACTTCTATTTGTGACCCCTTAAAATACATAATGGCCAATCCCATGCTTATTGCATCAATGCGTATGGGAAAATTCATTGGAATACAAAGGGTTAACATACAATTCAGTGGAGCCAGGACTTCAGTTAGCACCCTTCAATTCACACCCTCTATACTCATGGTGTGCACCTGTGGTACACAATTCACACCCTCGATACTCATGGTGTGCACCTTTGGTACACAATTCATACCCTCTATACTCATGGTGTGCACCTTTGGTACACAATTCATACCCTCTATACTCATGGTGTGCACCTGAGGTACACAATTCATACCCTCTATACTCATGGTGTGCACCTGAGGTATACAATTCACACCCTCTATACTCATGGTGTGCACCTGAAGTACACAATTCACACCCTCTATACCCATGGTGTGCACCTGAAGTACACAATTCACACCCTCTATACTCATGGTGTGCACCTGAGGTACACAATTTACTATTATTCCTTAGCAAATCTACTGCTAAACATGTACACTAATGTATAAACTTTTTCTCAGACTTTACTGTAGCAAAAATACGTTTTAACCCCTGTTTTTAGATACTTTGAAGAGATCGTGGTACCCACCTGATGAGCAGAGTAGAAGTGACAAACAACTTCTGATCTTTGATGCATTTGAGAGGATGTCTGGTTATACCTACTTTGGAATTATTGATCATGATGAATTTCTCATACCGTCAAAGAACCGAAGTTTGAAGGAGCTTTTGGTAAGTGGAAAATAAAGAAAAGGCAAAGATCAGGAATCGATTCAATCAAGTACACGCCTGACCCAGGACACCACATGGGAAAGTGAAAAAACACAAGAAAACATCACGTACAAGAAAGCCAGGAGGTTAGCCCTTTCACGGAAACTCCCATTATCAAACGTATTAAAACTGAGACTACAGTTCTGCTCTGGTTGACAGTGTAATAATGTGCGTGAACGATTTTTTAAAAAAACTTTAAAATTGCATTCGGCTCAGCTGAGCTAATGCTCCTGGTGAGCTAAAACAGCGGTAGCTTTCTGGTGGGCAAGAACCTTTTGAAAGGTGTGCACTCCACAAGAGCGACATGTGCACAAGACTTAAAGCATACACTACTATTTGAGCTCGATGCGACAAAACCTTTCTTAGGGGTGTCCGACAAAGCGAGACTCAATCCAGTCTCCCCAGCTACCGAGACTAGCTGGAAACTTGAAAATTCGCTTGTAGCAAGGTCAGATATGATACTTTCCAAAACGCGAACAACAAAGGCACTGATCAGTTTGCGCGGATGCGCAGGCTGGTCTGTGCCTTTGTTGCTCGTGAACCACCAAAGACAGGTTTTCTTGCGTCGAGGCCCACATTTTTGTGATATTGTTCTCTTCTTCTTTTGAAGGCGGATTTGTATGCTGAAAACATCAAAGCTGCTGGTTTCACTTTTCAATCTCTTCACTACTGTGTTAATAGGGGCAAGCATGGAACCATCAATGATCTTATTCTTGGACAGTACATAACAACATCTACAAAAGATCCGGAGTTTTTTGCCCAAAAAAGTATTTACAAGCCAGTCCATATGAATCCGGGACAAATACATACACACTATCCCAAAACTGCAAACACATCTGTAAGCGAAATGTAAGTCTAACATTTCATACACACCAGATTGAGGTTTCTGTTGTATCTATATCCATATGAGAAAATTCTTTCTCACACACTAGATCGAGATTTCTGCTGTTGGAAAAATCTGTCCCACATCGCTACCCTATTAGAACGAGATAAGCCACACTGATGATAATACAAGAAAAGCTACAAAAGACATTTTAGGCATGCGCATGATTGTATTCTTTCCGAAAACGAAAGTTGAATTGTTGATCATGTTGTTTTCAATGTTGAATTATTTCTATGATAACAGTCCGGCTACACGTAATATAGACTGAGCATTTCTTCTTTAACATTTATTCAAATGCATAGAACATGTTGATTGCATTATCATTGGCATATTTTGACGTGCTGGGTAAGCAGTTGTGTCGCAGGACGGCAGGAGTCCTGCTGATGTGTAAAAACCCTCATTTTCCTCAACAAATTTACTTACTATTGTTGATAAGGTAGTTCTTGTAAATCCATTTTAGTGAAATAACCATTTGTTTATTGTTTAACTATACAAACTGTGATCTTTTGGCCAATAAACAGTTGGCCTTTTTACAGTAGTGCGCGCTATTGTAAAAATCAACTAAGTGAGGACACCAACAAATATGATACAGTTCACAGCCAAATGTAAAATTGATATGTGAGAAAAATAATCGATCATTGTTGTTCAGTGGGTACAGGAAAATCCCAACCCTCAGTCCACCATTCAGTGGGAAAGTCTGCAAGCCTCGTTTCTCACTAAAATGAAGGGCTCTCAGGTTGGGATATTCCTGTCCCCACTGAACACCAATGATGGATTATATTTATTTCACATACCCTGTTCCAACAAGTGGGAAAGATAAAAAACATGTTATGTCACGTCTCAGCATATTTAGTATCTTCTGGAACGCTTTTTGTAAATATAAAAATGCAGTATTCAATGCTGAGCAAGAAAAGGAATCCGTTTTTTTTTGTTAGGGTGGGATAGAGAGATCCTTCCCTCGGGATCACCATTTGTCATCACTCAGCAAGCCTTGTGATGCCAATCGGTGATCCTCAGGAAAGATTTGTCTATCCCATACTCAAAATAGATTCATATAGTCCCTCACCATCGCTATTTGTCATTTGTCACTCTGCAAGCCTAATGATGCCAATCGGTATTCCCCGGGAAGATGTTTGAAATCCGCAACTCACAATAGTCTTATAACTTTTTATTCCAGTATCACAATTAGAATTGCACTTAAAATGTATCGTATTGTGCTACTTTTTCTCACAATACATGTATCATATTGTGAGTTCAGTTCTTAATACTGGAGTGTGAGATAGAAAAATCCATCCCAAGGAGTGATGACAATCGTTTATCATGGGTGATTTCAATAAGTGATCTTTCTATACAATCTTATATGAGTAATGAATTATTTTTCTTACTCACCATTTACTTTTAAAAAGTGACACGCAGAAGTTTCTGTATACGATGAGATGCGACAAAACATGATGATGTCACTTTAATTTAGCAATGACCTCATTTGTATTCCGACTTGTGGCTGTTCAATTTTTTTATCCTTACCATGGGTTGGTACAGGGTATGTGAGTTAAATAGAATCCATCATAAGTGTTCAGTGGGGACAGGAAAATCCCAACCAGAGGGCTCATCAATTCAGTGGAAACGAGACTTGCAGAGTTTCCCACTGAACGATGGACCCGAGGGTTGGGATATCCAGTAAACACTGAACAACAATGATTATTTTTCTCACATACCAATTTTACTTCCGGTGATGTTCTGTATAATATTTGTTGGCGACGTCACTGAGTTGATGTTTACAATGGCCTGCACCAACTGTTAGTCGGCCAAATATCACAGATTGAAATAGCTATAAAACAGCACTTTAAACAATGAACAAATTGTCATTTAACCAAAAGGACTATCTTATCAACAACATTACGTTAATTTGTTGAGGGAAATTAGTTTCTTTTTACACATTGGCAAATTCCAACGTCCCTGGGCACAACGGCATGCCCATTACGTCAAACTATGCCAATCACAGTGCATTCATCATGTCCAAACGTTTACTTAAATGAATTAAAATGCTCAGTTTATACCATGTGTAGGCCTAGTGTAATCGTTAAAATTTCAACATTGAGACCAACATGAATTGATCAACAATCGTTTTCCATAAGAATACAGTCATGCTCCTAAAATGGCTCTTGTAGCTTATCTTGCATTAGCAACCTGCCTCGTATAGCTTATTTCGTATGAGTAACGCTTATTTCACATGAGTATAGCGACTTGGAGTAGAGTTTGATGACAGCGAGCTAACATAGGGACCACTCGATCTTGTATGCATTGGTATGAGAGAAAAAGTGATCTCTAATGGGTAAAAACAGAGGAAATCCTGATCTGATCTTCTATGTTGTGCAACTTTAATGAAATGTATAGATTAAGCATATATTTGCACATAAGGAGTGTATCCTATTCTCTTTGAATGTTATTTTTCCTGATTTAATTAGTTGACTCTTTCTATGCTTTACTCTGATATGTCCTAATTTGAAACTGATATACATGTATCCTATTTGAAAACTGCAGATCCAGACCAGCTGGCTACTTAGAAGCTAGAAACCAAGAGATCTGCTCTGCTTATAAATATAACCGCAATCCTACCAAATTTGTGAGGAGCTGGTGTAGTACACGAAACCATCAAGCTCATTAAGGGTTACATCTTCACAAGAGAAAAGTTCATTGGAATGTACCTTTCGACGAACCCTTTGCCTCGTGACTTCAAAATATATTATTATAGCCCTGATTTGAAAAAGTGGAGACTGTACTGGATTTGGGTTGTCCGTCATTCTGTCCATCATACGAGGGACGTTTTTTATGTTCGTAGAAAGGTAGATTTAAAGCTGCATACTCTGTAACTATGAACATTTTTTCGAAAAAAAATATTTTCTTTTTAAATCATTTGCAAAAGTAGAATAAAGTTATGTTGTCACAATAAATCTAATTTCTACAGCTGAAAACTGCATGAAAAAGTAAATTATCTTATAGAAACAGGTGTATTTTCTCTTGTTTGTAATTATTTGCGTCCCTCCAGTAATTCTAGACAGTTAATTTTTAACATAAATGCTGTTGTTTTGGCACTAATAATTTGTTGATTATTACGAAAAAGGTAAAATGTATACCTGAATTTTAGTATTTTTACTGTGTTCTTGAAAAATAGAAACATTATTTTTAAAATGAAAATATCAAAAGTTACAGATTATGCAGCTTTAATGAAAACGGCGAAAGTAAATGCATACATCATGCATATATTTGGAAAGATTGAACTTTTATCTATACATGCAGCCTAAAATTATTTCAAAATGCATTACTTTAATGGCTTCTAAGAGGCAAAGACATACCTATATATCGCACACTGGAAATATGGTAGAAATATGACATTTATGGACTTAGTCTCTTACAGAACGTTAGAGACAATTTGCATGAAAATGGGTCCATAGCCATACACAGCTTCTGAAAATATGGCTGCAGATCAAGGACACCACGTGCTACAATATTATATACACATTATAGCAATTGCGCAGCAATTATTGGATATGGATGATTTGTTTGGAACCTCAGCAAATTGAACAGTAGACATATAAACTTTTATTGTAAAAAGTTGAAACAAGTGGAAGTTGGATACGGGCTTTTGAGTGTGTCTTAATATGTTAGGTGTAAAGTAGCATTATAATTTTTCGTGTTTATATGGTAGATGTAAGTGTTATGGTAACTTTCATCTCAAAACAAGGTTAATACTTTAATTTTATTAGAAATGAACTGCAAAATAAATAGCCTAGAGGGTGCTTAAATCCATTATTTTGTATATAAATGACGTCATGGGGCGTTACTATATTTAGAAAATACATTAAAACTGTTTTGTGCCTCTTAACAGGTATTGAAATAACTGCAATGAGACATTATGCAGATCCGATTGTTATTGTGTTTTCTACGCGGGGTTGATTTACCCCACCCACTTTTTATAACATGGGGTATGTCATTACCGGAAGTTGCCAGCTACACGCTTAAATCGATACATCAATATAACTGCTGACGAATGATTGAGTATATCATGTGCTATGCAAAACCAGAAGAAATTTTAAAATATGTTCACAGTCGTAATTTTAACAGATATAATAACTAGCACTTGACTGTGATTATTATGGTATATTGATGGGTGTTTTCAATTGTTATAGAAGAGCAAACAACAAGCTTATAGTTTTGCTGCACTTGTCTACGATTAGTGTTTGATTAATTAATTTTGATGGTGCAACGAAAAAATCGGCTTGAAAAATGCAAATATCTCCATAGCGAATGGAACTTAACAGCGTCTAATTTCCTGATGGCTCCGTGGTTAAAATGACACGGATTTCGGCCAGTGTCCTTTTTATGCCCTATTCAAAGCTATATATCTTGACCGAACTAAGCGCTAATGATGTAAAATTTATATCAATTGATAGACAGGAGCTAGACCTTTCAAAATATATATAGTTATGGTACCGTAACTTCTATATTTGAAGAGATACAGCCCGATTCTACGAACATAAAAAATGACCCTCGTAATTTCATTTCCGCTCAATAGCTTAAGAACAAGTGGATTCAATTTCACCAAATTATATTATGCATTTACATTGACAATATATAGGTTGAGGTTGAGATTGCAACCTGTCATATTTTGCTTATTTTGTAACAGAGGCATGGCCCTTGAGTGCTGTCAGAAATGTCTTTGCGCTTTGACTTTAAACTAATGGACAGAATTTCAGAAAATTTTCTATATGCTTTGGTATTGACAAGATCTAGGTTGGGATTGTTGCCTGTCAGTTTTCGCAAATTTGTATCAGAGTGATGGCCCTTAATTGACGTCAGAATATCGTTTTCGCTCATTATCTTGAAAACATATGGGTAAAATTTCACCCAATTGTTATATAAATTTACACTGACAAATCAAGGTTGGGATTGTTACCTGTCGTTTTTCGCGTTGTACTTATGACCTTAGATTGATGTCAGTATTTCGTTTCCGCTCAATATAATTTGTAATAAAGTGCCGGAATTTTGTTTCCGCATCATATCTTGATAACAATTGGACGGATTTCGACCAATTAATGTGTATACATTTGTATTGACAAGATAAAAGTTTGCATTGGTATGCATGATTTTTGCAAATTCGCAGCAGTTATGACCCTTGATCAAATAATTGGATTTTATGCACACTTGGGCTTTTTACAGCATAAAGCGGGGCTATAGTCAGAATCTCTGATAATTCTAAGTAAATTAATGTAGATCTATTGACCAATCAAAAATGCCAGGAATGACTTTTCAAAAAAAAAAAAAAAAAAAAAGAAAAACGTTACTGACAATCAGATTGGTATGCTAGGATAAAACTATCATTAAAGAATGGTATACAATGTTATTCAGAAATTATAAACTATGATATCTCGATGTATATAACTGACATTTCTACAGTTAAAGCTGCATAGTCTGTAACTTTTGATCTTTTAATTTTAGAACTAATGTTTCTATTTTTCAAGAACACAGTAAAATAACTAAAATTCAGGTAAACATTTTACCAATTCGTAAATCTTAACAAATTTTCAGTATCAAAACTACAGCATTTATGTTAAAATTAACTGTCTATAATTATTGGAGGGACGCAAATAATTACCAACAAGAGAAAAACACACCTGTTTTATATGATAATTCACTTTTCTGTGCAGTTTTCAGCTATAGTGAACAGATTTATTGTGAAAACATAACTTAATTCTACTTTTACAAATGATTTAAAAAAAAATAAAAAATTCTGAAAAAATATCAAAAGTTACAGAGTATGCAGCTTTAATGAATCAATTTATTAGTACGCAATGGGTGTATTTATATTACTTATTGCACCTTTGAGTGATAGTTCTATGTTTTACATTAAATATCTCACAATGCACAAAGTGCACATGCATGCTGGTGCAATAAGTCAGTTATTGTATGGTTGTGTGTATGTACGTGAGATAATCCACTCGCTAAAGCTCGTGGATTATCTATCCGTACATACGCACAAACCATACTATAACTAACACATATTATATGGTTCTTTTTACAATATTTCAGGGTGAAAATTGGGAAAAATGAGGGATACATTCGGCATTTTAGAAATTGTCACTATCATATAGGGTCACACTTCCCAATGAATAGTGAACTGATAAACGACACATGGGTCGCTGAATGGTCAAGGCGTATACAAGCCAACGTGGAGGAAGTCAGATTTCATGTTTTTAAAAACTTGTGAATATTCTCTTACCCCTCAGTGTTATCATATGTTTTGGGTGCTAATAAAAACCGTCTCATTGAGACGGTTCTTTTGAGTACCCACAACATATATTTTGGATGAGAAATAAGAAAATTATGGAGGGATATATTCAACATTTTAGAAACGGTCACCCACTTCCCAATGGAAAGTCCACTGATTAATGACACATGGGTCGCTGAATGGTCAAGGCGTATACAAGCCAACGTGGAGGATGTCAGATTTCGTGTTTTTGAAGACTTGTAGTAAAAATTAAAACTTCGAAAATTCGGACTTTGATTTTTCGAAATAAATTTGGAACACACTGAATTTAGAGAATAAGACCTATGCATGGAGAGAGTTATCGGGTCCAATCGCGCCAGTCGTGTATTTTGAAAGCTTTGAGAGAAAATCAGAAAATAGCTAATGTTTCGGGCTATAGTGATATTTTGCTGCATAATGGCTAGTACATTTGTTGCTGAGGTCGTAGTGGGAGACATGTGTTGGTCGTCAAGTGTTCAAATTTTGTAACATGAATATATTTATGGCACATTGAACTTGTTTTATTGGAATGTACATATATGTATTGTCATATGTACAGCTTTTACATATGTCACTCATGAGCATGTTTTGCTTAATGTGATTAAAGTATTTCTGTCTTCATGTTTATATAATAACATAAGTTGTAGTTGCTTAAAAGAAACGTCTCCACGAGACGTTTCTTTTACACACCCAAAACTTATATTTGATAGAAAAAATGAAAATAATTAATTTTTGCTTTTTTTTATTTTTATGTCACCTCCCTATAATTCGAACTTTCGATACTTCGAAATAAAACTTCTTGTCCAAAGGACTTCAAATCTACGAGATGTGACTGTACATGGTGTCATTGAAAAGTAAATAAGTTAGACAAGACAATACCACATTCATACACTACAGACCAACCAACGGCACAGTCAGGAAGAGCCACAGCAACCATGGCTCGAGGTTATAAAGATTTTTTCATACTCAGCTCAGCTGAGCATGAAATTTTAACTGCTAATTAAAGCTAAAATGCTGAAAAATAATGATTTTTCTCGCTGTCATAGCCCTTAGTTGGTGTATTTATCCTGCTATTAAATGTTAAAATGCCAACAAGTGTTGGTATTTTAACATTTATGAGCAGGATAAAGTTCTAGCTCAGTTGAGTTCAACAATCCTGAAAATATAATGATATATTTTCAAATGTACACAATTCAAAAAAGCGGTGCACATCTTATGCAAAGTTTGAATATTAAGAAATGAAAAGTGTTTTAGTTACAGATTACAGGATTCAGACACCCCTTAAACCTTTCAGATGGTGAAAAATGTCTAAGTTCAAACACCCCTCAAAAATAGTCACCTTCGTTACCTTATTTATATATTGACAGAAATTAAATATACATAGTTGTTAAACTTGTTTGCATAGTTGTTATTTAATTTCATAGTGAGATAGATGAAAGAAGACATTGCCCATTCCAATGCAATGTAAATGGTCGAATAGAAAATATATAGGCCAAGAGAAATGACATGCTTATAAGTATATTCAAATATTTTATTTTACTACACACTATCGCCAGTTACAAGCTATAAACAGCTTCAAATATATGAAAATGGAAATTCATCATTCGAATCTTTATTGCACATTTAAAATTGGTGAACATGGTTTATTCTAATACGCAATCTGTAAAGTCATTATCTGCAATTTCGTTAAAAAGTAACCTAAGTAACTCCGACGAGCAGAAGCACATCTCACAGATGTCTGCAATTGATGTTTATGTCTAGCTCAAATATAAAAAAAACGCAAATATTTTCATAAATACTATAATATAAATATTATATTCCCTGATTGGGTGATAGTGGATAATATCATCATGAGGAATGTGATTATTAACCGAGGCACAGGGGAGGTTGATAATCATATTTCGGGGGATGATGTTTTCGACTATCACCCAATCAGGGAATGTAATATTTATTTTATCATACCAAACATTAGATCCTTTATTATCTACCGTCTTAGGCCTACCATGGTCAGGGAGAGTGTCCAAAGTGAAAATAATGCACAGCTTCTTATCTATATGCATGAATAAAAATACGTGTTTCACAAAAATGGTTCTTTTGGACTGATTGAATGCTCGATCCAATCATGACGTTCGGTTAAACAAAATGCGTCATAAAAGTCGATGACGTCAAACTTAATACCAAACAGCGTCATTTAAATGGGATACTGTACAATATGCGGTTTTGTTGCAAAATAGAAAATTTCACCAAATAAGCTCAAATTGGTCTCAACATGTTCTTCTCGTCCTTACTAAGAATACGAGTACCCACACTTTAAGTGTCTGGCCATAAACAAAGGAGGTACACTACAAATTTCGCCACACGTAAAAATCATATAATAATCATATGATTCTTATATAAAAACTTTTATATAATACTTGTTAAAAAAGGCAGCCGCGTGTGGATCATATAAAACAGATTATATAATTTTCATAAGAGAATGATATTATTTTTACGTAAACTGAAATACATATAATAATCATATGATATTGATAAGCATTTTTACATAATAATCATATAATAATTATATGAAAATCATATAATTACCCTTTTATATAAATATCATATGAGTGCCTTTATATAAAACTTATATAAAAAGGCAGTACATGAGGATGGTGTGTAATGCACTGTATATGAAAATTATATAAAAATGTTACAAAACTTAATTCACCAATCATGATTATCACATGTTTAAATTTACATATAAAATTTATATGACTATATTTTAGGTAAATATCATATAAGAATCAAGGCTTAATGTATGACCTAGTTTATGGTCCAGTATCTCAACAGCCCGGCCTGTGGTTATAAAACTTTTTTCATGCTCAACTCTATTAAGAATGAAATTTCAAAACCTCATAAAAGCTAAAATGCTGAAAATGAAGACTTTTCTTGCTTTCAAACTCTCAGAGATTTACCATGCATATAAATGTTAAAATGCCAATGATTGTTGGGATTTTAACATACTTGTATATGAGTATGCTAAATTTTATGCTTAGTTGAGCTGAGCATGAAAAAAGTGTTATAAGCCCGGAGCCAGGTCTGTAAGTGGAATAGGAGTAGTTTCTACTTTACCAGTCTCTACTGAATTTGCCTGTTGTTTTAGATAGGTATTGGAACAAACCTTGCTCAGGAAGTATTGCAAGGATTACAGACAACAGTTCTCAGAATTTTGAATGGGGATATGGGGACAAAGGTCATTCAATAACATAAGCAGATGTCATAACATTCAACTGCTACTATACGGACCGATAAAGTAGAAACATTCCAAAAACAGATAACAACATGTATTTCCTGTTCTACTGTTTAATATAATAGTAAAGACATGTAATAGTAAATTGAATATAGCATACATGAGTGAAATTTCAAAATTTCCAAAATGCTAAACTTAAGAAATTCAATTCTAAAAACTTGCAGTATGCCTATATAAAATATCAAAAATAAAAAGTTTAAAAGGTCAGTTATCTTTAGATAATCTGAAAATAAATCAGAAGCAATAATAATCTGCCAATTCATTATTTTGAGCCTGACTTTCCATAGAAAGTCAGCCTTGAAATCCTGAATTTAGGAATAATTCTGAAAACTTTCGTCCATGGGGTAGGCATGACAGGGGAGACATAACTGGCTTCACTGTCTATTGGAATTGTATGACACTATCTTCCTCTCCTGCTTGTTCTTTTAACTTCTCCGCTCTGCATTTAAAAATGGTCAAAACTTTTAAAGTCATTCCAAAAAATGGTCTTCTGTCTAAATTATTCCTTCTAAGCTGTGAAAGATTTCTGAAAAAAAGAATGAATTTATAAACATGATTTAGGTACTATTTTCATTGATTTTATTGGTGTTTAAACTCTCGCCATTCACTCGCAAACATTTAGCCTTTCTGGCTACACCATTGATAAATGATTAGCCAGAGTTAAAAACATCTAAAAATTCACAAACCAGAGGATCATAGGTTCTAAAGTGCTCATCTGACACGAAGAGAAAATAATTTTGATCTCCTTAACTCTTATCCTGCTAACATTGTTTTTTTGTCCAGAAAAAGCCATCAAAGTCTGCAAAATTCAATTGCACACTATTTTATCACAGAAACGAACACTATGAACCATGATCAGACTGCTCCAAAAGGAACTGTCTGTTTGCAATATAGGCAGTACATAAGCAGAAGAGGGAGCAGACAACAATTGTCTTGAATAGCAGGAAAAAGATTGAGAAAAAACATGATAATGTTGTATTGCTATGCAATACATCAGTCTTCTACTAGATTAAAGAAAAACTCCCTTCCCCACCTAGCCATGGTGTAGAATACGATGTAAGGCCCAACTGAATGGTATTTGTAACAACCATAAGCTATTACTGGATGGCATTAAAAATGGCTACGACATATCATCTTAGTTGCAAGTCTTGTGACACAATAAAAATCACAAACACTACAATTTTTAGCTTCAAAGGGCCATAATTCCAAAACAGCCATCCAGAGTTAGGTTACTGTTCTTGCATTCTGAAAGTTGCCTGATGTTGGTTAATATTTGCATAAACTTTTACAAAGACTTTTTCAAGTCACAGAGCAGACATTTTTAAATCGCAATATCTACTATTTTCTGTTTCAAAGGACCATAACTCCTAAAATAGACAATCTAGAGTTAAGGCTCTTGCATTCTGCATGGTGTAATGATAGTTAATATTTGTATAAAGTTTCATGAAGAAGGTTTTAAATTACAGAGCGGACACAATTAAATTCCAAAATCAACCTATATATCAAAGGGCCATAACTCAAAAATAGTTAATCCAGAGTTAGGTTTCTTACATTTTGCATGTCATTTCAACTCATTGATGTTGGCTGATACTAAAGATATCTAAACCCTTTTTTAAGTTACAGAGCAGACAGGAAAGCTTGACTGACTGACAGACAGACATTCTGAGTTAAAAATTGTGATCTTGGGAGTTCATAGGCTAGCTTAGTGTTGTGTGTGGCACAGTGACATTGTATATAAAGTAATAATGAATATGCCCAACCCTTTTATATGGCCCAGACATAAGATTCTGAGAATTGCAGCTTCCGACCAAGTTTAGGTCAAACTTGTGACCTTGACTTTGGGAGTTGGTGGCTAAGTGTTGAGCATGACAAACTTCATGCTTTTGGTAATAATCATATGAAGTAATAATTAAATTTGGCTTACCCTTTTAGGAGATATGGCCAAGACAAGAAACCCAGGATTTCAGCATGACTGATATATTTGCTTGTTTTGATTCTTTACGCCCCAGTCAACAATTTTCATGCCATGTCAGGATGGGTCTTCCAGGGTTGAACCAGTACTAAGCAGAGGAATGTGTCTTGCTGAAGGACACAACGCAGTGCCTTTGGTGAGGCTTGAACCCGCAACCCCTCGATCTCAAGTCTAGCACTCTACCACTGAGTCACTGCGCTCCTCCTATGACTCCTGTTTGTGTTTGGTCCTTGTTTAGTAATACAGTACTTAGTTTACTTTCTAGTTTTGCAATCATCTCGCAATCAGTTTTCAGTCCCTTCTTTGTAATATCTTGGGTTGGTCTGTGATTGTGATATTTCCTGGTCATACTCACTTGCTTTAAGAAAGATTTATGAATACTCAACTGCCAAAATTATGCTGTCACTTTCACCAACCTAGAAAAATTACCATTTTTTTTCGATCAATTAAAATATAATCATACAACTATCCTATTCAAACTCTCAATTGTTCTGATCTGATGCCTCGGTTATTGAGGTAAGCCTTCAAGTTTTAGCACTCTAGCAGTAGCAAAGATGTCATATGGGTGCTGATAATTTTATGTGGTTCATCTATTGATGATTCTGTGATGTTAAAAAGGTGCTGGGTCATTTCAGTATAGAATCCATGCAATAGACAAATCAGCCTGTAATACAATTATAATAAATTTTGTAAAGCTATTATCAACTAGTGAATCTGTATGAACCAATAACTGCATATTAACCCTTTTTATTCTAATGGATTTTCCCCATACATATTGATATGAAAAGTATGGAATTACCCATTTTGTATTTTAAGAGGTCACACGTAAAAGTTTCTAAATAATGATGTTCTCTGTCCCTGAAGGTTGTTTTAATCTTTACAAACAGTGCAGACCCTGATGAAATGCAGTATTAGGCTGTGTTTCATCTGAGTCTTCACTGTTTGTCAAAGGGTCTGTTTAGGGGTTTCCAGGATACAAAGAGTTAAGTGAGATAACAACATTGTAAGTCATAATGCTTACAGTTTTAAAGTGTTTAACTACAATAGCCTATAGATTTTTGGTATGAATAGCCATATCAGCATGTGTTTTGAATGTGTACAGTCAGTTAATGTGCACTCCATAGCTATTAGAAACCACAAAAATCTGACTCTGCTTATACTGCATGATAATTATAAAATGAAAACTTTTCTTGCTCACAGAGATGCTGGATCTTTTTCAAAGAAATGCCTTAAAAAAGTATTCAAAAAGCAACACTTCCCTATAGATACAATTTTTAATGTATGTGCAGCTTACTATATATATTAGTCCAGAGGTTCAGGATCTGTCTACTCCACCCCCACCCTTACCACATGACCTCCCACACTTCCTGCAGATAAATAGGTAAAAAATACAAAAGGTAAAATAAGGTTTCCCTAGTTATAAGTCTATATGTGATCCCTTGGGCCTGGACCATTTTAGCCCCAGGGCCATGATTTAGATAGATTTGGTAGAGATAAGTATATTAGGTGATGCTACATACCAAATATAAATGCTCTAGGCCCTGTGCTTTCAAGTTTTCATTTTAAAAAATCTAATTTAGCTCATTTGACCTAGTTATGCAATGGATTGGAACCATTTTAACAATTATAGAAGGCTGTATAAGGATAATTCCTGCAAAGTTTGATCAAATTCAAGCTAGTTTATAAGATGTCCTTCAGAAGCAATTATTGATGACCCATGAAAGACATCACACAATCACAAAGGCTCACCTACAGCTTATGGCACACATGAGCTTAAAAGTAATACTGCCTATAAGCTTGAAGAAGTGGAGAAGACATTATTTTATGTAGAATTATTCAAAGCAAGTGACCCTTTAGAAAAAGACTATACAACTTATTTGATCAAACTTGGTTGAAGCTAAATACCAAATATCAAGGCTGTTACTACGGCCTTGTGGTTTCAAGAGAAGAATTTTTTTAAGTTTTCATATTGAAAATCTAATTTTCGCCCATGTAACCTAGATATCCAACAGACTGAAACCATTTGAACAATTATTGAACATCATTCCTGCCATGTTTGGTCAAAATCCAGCCAGTATTTTAGATGTCAAGCTGAAGCAATTGTTGACAGACATCCAATGAGCACAAAAGCTCAATGACCTTGAAGTTGAGTTTTTGGCTCAGGTGAGCTAAAAATGGGGTAGGTCAAATGTCTTTTTTTATGTGACTCCCGTACCAGACAAGATTGATGAAAACAAATACTAATTTGAAATCAAGTAAAATATTTACTAAAACTATAATCAAAACCCAAGCTTTACACCAGAATAAGACAGATTTAGAAAGATGAACAAATAGCTCACTTATTAGATCCTCCTTGTTTTGTTAGTGATGCAGTACAGTACTTAGTGTCCTTTCTAGTTTTGCAGTCATCTTGCTGAGCTGGTTCCATTGTCATCGATCGGAAGCATTTAATCAAATACTGACCTGTCTGATTTGAGCGCTGTGGGTACATGTGACATATTTGTTTACCAAATGCGTCACAGTCATGTGATTCGCCCGATTGGCTGATTCAATATTGTTTATCAAGCGTGTCATCATGTGTCACTGAAACGGTTCCTATGAAAATGCCATGCGGAGAATGTTTTCACAAATGTTTTAGCGCATATAATATGATCAGTCTATGGCTGAATACCGTGATACCTATCATTGTTATGATTTGGCTCCCCAAAATGACTAGATATCTCCATTGAAGGATTATCTATTGGCATTTAACGCTTGTTACTTTTTAATGTAGGTGTTTTGAGTAATGCGTACCGCGTAACAGCACAAACCCGACTTTTCATTCGTGATGTACCATAGCAGACAGGTCGATCCGTTTAGTATCGGGCCTGCGCAGACAATGGAGCTGGTTCAACCATTGCTTTGCTTTAATTGTCTTGTGGCTGCTAGTGTTTTGTGTCTCTTCCTCACAGTGATGTGGGTCGGGTCTGCAGTGTGTGATTGTGATATTTTCTGGTCATACTCACTACTTACTTTTGGAGGACTTAACTCACTGTTAAGTCCATACAATATACATACCTGCTTTGCTACTTGTAAAAGTGTCTATTTCAATACCCATCTAAAGCAATAGGCAGTCACTTGGGACACTACCCAGGACCCAACATTGCTGAAATACAAATGTGAGATTTTTGAATGAAAAGGAATTATAAGAAATAGAATACTAGTTCAGAATAAAGAAAAAAGCCCCAGTCATGGTGACATAGACTATCAACCTTAATTATTGAGGGTAGAGGCAGCTTTGTATGGGTTGGTTGGTTGACTGCAAACCAATTTGTTTTATGGTTAGCCTGATTGAAAGAAAATTGAACCTTTATTTCTGCATACCTTTTAAAAATAAATTTCATAAATCCTTTTTTTGTTTAAATCAGCTACAAATATATCTATGTAACATGTTTTAGTTTGACAAGACAATTTTCATGCCATTTTATCTTCTGCAGAATCTGTTATTTATTTAAAAGCATGTACATTTCACTACACAGAATCATGTCCATTTCACTACACAGAATCATGTCCATTTCATCAACACTGTTGTTATAAATAGGATTTCTAAACCCCCAAGACAGGTTTACTCATGGCTCATGATGTGACATAAGTATTTTTGTTCGGTGTGCCTATTTACCTGCATTTTATATATTTGTATGTTAAGGTCCTTATTCAAATGTATGTACATGTAGAAAGCCCAAATATTTTTGTCGTTTGGAACAGCTCTCATTGGTTGTGTTCTGGTCTTCAAGAATACGTTGACATATAATATATGTTGTGATGCAAGCAGTCAGTGAACAAGTTTAACTGACCAGTTAATTGTCCAGCTGTTACAACACATGAAAAAGGGTCTATTGAGTGTGCGCATTATTATTATTATTAATAATATATTCCATTGCATCATGCCAAAAACACCCACTAAGAATTATCCTTGCCCACATTTCTAGTAGAAATACACCCAGGACAAAATGTTCCAGTAATCGACTGTTAAAATTTTTTACAGTAAACTGCCTTTAATGCAAGTGACACAGCGCAGCAGGGGCTTTCACACCCCTGACACATGTCAAATCACCATTAAAACCATTATTTCAGGAAAAACTAATGTATTTTTTTATTGGCAATTGTTAATAATACCATTTGCAGATGATAGAGCGAAAAAAATATGGAATTACACCTCTTTGTGCTTCTGAAAAGGAAAATATATATCTGGCGCAGCAGATTTTTGGCGGCAGCGTGGCACGGTCATACCCGACCAGAAAAGATGGAAAGCTTATACAAATGATTTAGGTCATTTGTTGTCATTATTGTCAACCTCCAGGGGAGGTATTTAGCAGGGTTTTTTTTTCACAAATTTGGCCCCACAGTGCAGGGCTTGGTACACCTCAAGAAAGCTGTAAACCAGAGACTACCCCAGGGGGAGCTTTTAGTCATTTACAATTGCATTTTTAACATTGTTTTCATGCAAAAATTCAAGCAAATCTTTTGAAATATTGCTTCAGGTGTCATAAATAGTTTGAGTGGGGATATGGGGGCTGTGGAACCTCTAATAACGTAACGTTATATCCGTTTTTCTCAGACGAGTTGTTGTGTCCGAGGTTTTATGGGCGGCTTATTAACTGCAACTCTTAAGCATTTTGACTGAGGCTACCACAGTCACTTGCTTAATAGAAAAAATGCACACCCACTCTATAATGGAGAGTGGATTGTTTTTATTAGTCGTGACTCTCCCCAAGGTGTTAGTACACAATTACAGTCTTCCGGTTTGGTAGCCCACGAAAATAGTACCTTTAGAAATTTAGCACTTGCCGTTTCCAGGCCCTTTATGGTGTAAATGGGTGCTTTATTCGACTTTAAATGTACATGTGATTCAACATTGGTCTATGTTAATTGTTTGTCAGACTGATGCAGTAAAATGCATCTTTGTGTGGACTATTTTCAAATTTGTCACAGACTCCCCGGCGCACTCCCCAGGTAACGTCTGATGCGGGTCGGATTTCAGCCCGGATTTTTGACTGTTCCCCAAAGAACGGAGAATGCTGAGAAAACGAGATTATCAAGGTAGGTTGTCTTTCCACTTTTTTGATAGGTGAATGACAGATCTTGCCACTCACAGACAGAAAAAAGTCCAAGCAATGTCCTGGAAAAATTTGCAGATGCTCGAATTCTGCCTTTTTACATGGAGTTGAATGGGACCGATTAATTGTGCACCGAACCCCCAAGCAGATCAACTTCTCTTTTCAGGGCCGAAACAACACGGGGCTGTTTCAGCGCGGTCCGTAGAATTACCGAAAATCACACATTTACCGAAAACCACCGAAAACCACTTGGAAAATCATATTTATAGGGGTATTATACCCTCCTAGTATTTGTTTTTTAGTAGTTTATGTTTATATTTAATAGGTTGGATAGAAAAAATAAAAAATGAAGCCATCTTATACCGATTTTGACCGTGTAAAATGTATCGCGTCTACCGAAAATCAAAAGCAATCGCCGAAAACCACTTAGAAAATCAAGTTTATAGGGGAATTATACCCTCCTAGTATTTGTTTTTTAGTAGTTTATGTTTATATGCATATTATTTATGATATTTTGTTACAGGGTATATGGTGAGGCCACTTTATCATGGATTTATAGACTTATAACATATAGCGGTTAGCGAAAAGCTTAGTCCCTGACCGAAAACCATTATCTATATCTTAGTCCCTCGACCGAAAACCAACTTCTATATCAAATTCAAGTTCTTAAATTACACTTAATCTGTAAAGCTTCGATTTATTCTTTAGAATGTATGATAATATAAGTAAAAATTTAATAGTGTTTAATTATGCAAGTTATTACATCGCGGATGCCGAGAAACAATTTGCAAGCAGTATTATTAGGCTTATGTTCTTAAGTTTTGTTCATTAATTTTATTTTAACAGACTGATATATTATATTTTTACGCCAGAGTTCAGGTTTAACATAATATATGATAGTTTGTTTGAAAAGCGAATAATTAGGCCATTTTTCTGTAAATGTGTTCATAGGTTCATCGGATACAGTGGACATTGAGATGCTGGGATATTTAAGTGAGCCAATGCCTGATGCTTATTATTTTGTAATATTCCTTTGTTGAAAATAATAAAGAATTGTGAAATTATTCTTATTAATATTCTTATAATTGTTGTTGTCATATTGCTGAATAATATGGGCCGAAATACTGAACAGCCTGTTCCAGGTTGAAAATCCCAATGGTCAGAAATATGACACTGATTGAGTACCAATTACCAGTTAAACCAATTACCCAATTATTAACTGCAATTAATACACACACCTCCCTTAATCCTCTGAGTGATTGAAAGATAATGCCTTTAAGCAAGAGTCAACGAGGCGTTAACGGTTACACAGTTTGATTTTAATCCCCATTAATGAAATTGTGAAACAGCATTATTCATCCGCCCTTATTCATCTGGGTCCTTCCTAAAAATGCAACGTCTGCTCCCAATCTACAATTTTACAAAGCCGAAATTAGGCAAAGCCATATACATTATATTGTTTTACGACACGAGCAGTTTAGTTTACCTGAAGCGTAGACCCAGTATTCATTGCTTACTGATATTGATAATTGAGCCCTGACATGTGATTTCCAGCAATGAGGCATTTTGACATGTGTAGACTCAGACGAGCCTGTGCACCCTCCTTTTAAGTTTAGATTAGAAACTCAAAATGATGTTCAGTCAGTAGCGTAACACTCACAGAATATTCAAGCGACTAGCAAAGGTTCTGATCAAACTGCGGTTATGCTGGTAGCACATACCACAGTGTTTGAAATCCCATGCCACGGCTCATATATGTTGAGGAGGTTCTATAAAAAATTCTCATTAAACATTGAAGCGTAGACCCTGTGTTTAGTGCTTACTGATATTGATATATGTTGATGAGGTTCTACATGATAATTTGTCATCTTTGAAGTGTAGACCCGGTATTCAGTGCCTACTTATATTGCTATTTGTTGATGAGGTTCTACAATAATTTCTCATTTAACATTGAAGCGTAGACCCTGTGTATAGTGCTTACTGGTATTGATATATGTTGATATTTTGCGTACATGTTGATTGTAGATTCTTCAGCTTCTTGCATTTTCTGTGCAATACATAATGTGATTGTGGTAATACTCAAATTGATTATATCACAGTAGGTACAAGAAACAGGACGACTTCTAATCATCGTGAATACAGCGTAGCATCGACGTTGTACACATGGTGATTGAAGATTCTTTCAGCTTCTTGCATTTTCTGTGCCCTTATCCAGAGTTGCCAGGTTGTATAAGTTTCAAGTTTATTTTCATCAGAATTGTGTGTGATTGTGTATTTGACGTCGTCATTGTTTGAACTCATCAATGTGATTGTGCCAATGTTGAACTACATCAAAGTGACTAGATAGGTTTACTAAAATGACTGGATAAAAAGTGTTGTTCTCTTAATCATACATTTCAGTGGAAAAGACTTTGTATACTAAAATTGTCAAGTTAGCAGCCGACTCATGAGAATTTGGTCCTATTGCATATTTTTATTAACATCATATTCTGCAAAACTTGAAGATTGACTTAGTCATTTGAACTAATGTTTGTAAATTATTTTACTGGAAACCTAAACGCGGTATACCAATGGCTCTGCCGCGATTGAGCTTTGGTCTACCGCAAATCACAATATAACCAAACGTCTCATGGGCTGGCTCATGTAAATATATTTTAAACTGTTAGGATTGCGAAATGTATCGCACATCATGTAGGTCATTAGCAGATGTAGCATCGTATGCCTGTTAATGGTTTATATTATGAACATTTCGTCAAATATGACTCCAGTTTTTGGCAACATTTTTATATATTTATTCGACGTAAATTATATACACCCAGTACAAGTGTCTAAAGCAGTGTCTGTCCTGGGTATACATCATTTACGAAGGCATTTTTGCAGAGTTCAGTCACGTTTTATATTAAATATCCGCATGGAGTCTGCGGCATTAACTGGTAGGAAAAATCTAAAGTGGCCAGCAAATGGTTGAAAAAAATTAATGAAATTACGACTCTTTGAAATTTCGTTAACTTTTTTTAACAAGACCTAGTCATCCCTCCTCGTTGGTGCTGGCTGGAAACTGTGGATGTACGTTCATAGGCAAACATGACAGGTCGAATTAACCTTAAGACTTTAATATTTTAGCAATTTATATTGGTTTTCGGTGGGTGGTTATTGGTGTCCGATAGTCGAAATACATTATATATTCGTCAAAATTCATTATGATATGGATAAATAATTTCTATGTTTTAATTTTCGTTTTTTTTAAATTAAGCATACTTAATATGTTTATAAATTAACTTGATTTATTCAAAACACATCCCATGAGGGCATAAAAGCCCTATAGATGGGATATTTCGATTGGTTTTCGGTAATTGATTTTTTGATTTTCGGCTTGCCGCTGTACGTTTTAAAGCATTTAATTAGGTATAAGATGGTTTCAAACTTGATTTATTTTATCCTTCTTATTCAACATACTGCTATAAACATCTGTATTATCAAAAACAAATACTTCAAGAACATAGTAACTTATCATATCAGCTATTCGGATTGGTTTTCGGCGATGCTTTTGATTTTCGGTAGACGCGATACATTTTACACGGTCAAAATCGGTATAAGATGGCTTCATTTTTTATTTTTTCTATCCATCCTATTAAATATAAACATAAACTACTAAAAAACAAATACTAGGAGGGTATAATTCCCCTATAAATATGATTTTCCAAGTGGTTTTCGGTAAATGAGTGGTTTTCGGTAATTCTACGGACCCGTTTCAGCGTATTCCACATTCTAATTCCGCCCAAAACATTTTGCAAACTATGGTCAGTTTTAGCATTTTCCATATTATGAATACTTTTTCTTATGAATTAACTTACCTGTAAGGTTATGCCAATTATTCCAAACGCCAGATAGATCTATTGTTGTTGACATTCGATGCAGGAACAGACGCTCTAAATCATGACCGTTTGCAGAGTGACGTCACTGGCTCGTGACAGTGTAGTCAAAAACTTGATTCCAATTATTATTATTATCATTATTATTATTATTATTATTATTATTATTATTATTATTATTATTATTATTATTATTATTATTATAGACCTTGCCAAACTCAACGTCATAAATCAACACAATCAGTCTTCGGTATAGCCTGGCGAGATTCATTGTCTGTGGATGTCATGATCCTCTGAAGATCGTCAAAATTTGCTCTATGCTCAGAGTATTTGAAATAAAAACCATGCCTTTCTGTTCAGATGACTGGGACGTTAAACCACAAAACATACATAACTAAATGGGGATGAGGTGCAATAAACAAGAACCATAATTCTAGCCTCAATATATTTTGAGTTATTCCCCTTTATTGCTATTTTTCTCCATATTAATATTAATCCACTTAATAATAAGGGAGTAATGTGCGGAATAAGTTGTGTGTTGAAGTTCGCACCCCAGACCACAACCAAAACCAGCTTTTCTGGATTCACATCATCACTTGTTTCCTCACACCAAACCACATCCCAAACAGTAAATTTAGGATATGGGCCAGCACAAAATATTTTGGTGCTATCGCATTTGCTCAAAAGCCTCATTTAAACGTTCATGTTGACGTATCCAGTGAAGCTAGATACCTTAAATTTAGATACCTTAAGTTTGTTCTGATTCTTCACCTACATCCATACTTTGTGTATGTGAAAAACAAAGGCTCTGCAGCAAGGCTGCCTGGATGAGCAGGCTAGTCTGAGCCTTAATTTGCTGCTAGAAGGTGTGATAAGTACCAAAATATGTACTGGTCCATACAATATAGATAAATAAATCCAGCAATTCAATAAATGGTTGCTTCATGATTATGTAAGCTCATATGTATGCGCATGCATACGTAACGTACTTACATACATAAGCACTTGGGGTGAGTATATTTATGCGATAAGAGATAAATTGTTCACATCATTTTTTTCTTTCTTTTATGAACTTGAATCTATTTTATATATATGATTCTTATATGATCTTATTTCTATCAAAAATTAATATAAATTAATTTATGTCATAATTATATGAAATAATATACATATGATGAACATATAAAATTTACATGGGTTTCATATGATATTAATTACATAAAAAAATTATATGATTTTGTGAACATGTAAATATCATATAAATCGTATTATATAAAACTCATATGAAGCTGCACATATGAAAATCATATATTCAGGTTTACATATGAGAATTATATAAGACTCATATGAGAATCGTATATAAAGGCAATCATATAAAAATGATGTGTGGCGAAATTGGCTTAGTATTGGGAGTTGAAAGTGGCCAAATCATGCCTCATGTTCGCCATTGCTGTTGAACGTCTCCTGACGTGAATGAACTGTACGCACATCGGCGTTGCGCATCGGACGAACGACTGATATTTTTGACTACCACCCACTGCTATGGCAAACGAGTGACAGTATTTGCCGTCGCTATAGCAGTGGGTGATAGTGTTAAATATCAGTCGTTTGTCTATGGAGGTTTTGAATGGGAAATTCACGTGAGGTATAATAATAGAAAATATCTGATAGTCTTACATTATATGTACTGCTATTTTCAATGTTACGGTAACATTGATTGCAGGCTGTTTACAGAAAACTAACTGAAGAAACTCAGTAAAATCATGGATTTTAAGGCTCCAAGACATGTCTCTATCTGAAAATAGTAACCAAGTTTTTCTTCCTGTGGTTGGGACATGGTTTATTCTTATATGCAATCTATGAAGTCAGTATCTGCTATTTCGTTTAAAATGTAACATACGTAACGATAATGTGTGTAAATACATCCTAGAGATGTCTGCAATCAATGTTTATGACTAGATTAAACATTTAAAGCTCAGATAATTCCATTGATACTATTGTAGAATATCTTATTCGTCTTGTTATTTTTAAACTGCTGTTTTCTATGTTAGTAGGGTAACGCTGATTACGGGCCATCTAAAGAATATAAGTCTATGTTTTTACATTGATTTTCGTCGGACTTTTTTTAATTAATTTTAATAAACTGTTTTCGCGATGAAAGTTGTAGAGAAATATGAGCGCCAACTTCTCCAAGCGGTTCCCGCAATATAGATGCTGCAATTAATTCAGCGCATAGATGCACTCTTTGAGCATTTTAAGCAAAGCCCAAATAAACTAAGTCAAATATGTCAGTCAAAAAGTTACATTACATCACCCCGATTCAGTAAGAAGAAAGGTGATGGATGGCTTGTTCAAATATATTGTAAATCGCGCCTGATTCGCCCTTGCTTAAAGCTAGTTGGGTCATCTCCAAACTGTCCCTTTAGGAGCACTGGCATTAGAGGAAAATGACACGTCTTGCGATATCACAACTTCTGTACCTACAAATAATCATGTTCATAGTAGATTCTGAATATGCACAGTACATTCTGAGTCTACATACCGCAGGATTATGCTATAAACAACCGTTGAATAACTATACTATTTTTTCTCTACAGTTTTCATCGTGATAACAGTTTGCTAAAGGATCATTGCTATGGGTAAATGCCTATGGTTTTCTGTAAAAACAAAAGGTTGTCAATCGTCTCTTTCTTCACAGTGAAGCTATCCTGACCTGAATACTTTATGGCAGTGAAATCCATTTTCGATATTAAACGCTTCAAAGATGTAAAATTTTGGGTAGAACAATCAGTTTAACATTAAAATATAATATAGAAATCAGAAAACATTTTTTTTAAAAAATATCATTCACCCCCCCGCCATGTGCCAGCAAAAGCTTTTGCCTGTATATGTGTTATCATATTTTACACATTGAATGGAAGTGGCTTGCTGGCACAAGGGGGCTGGGGTGGGAGATGTTCAGCTGCCCAAAAACACAGGGCCTAAGCCCATAAAATACCTTTTCTGCCGAATAAGAAATGAATGACAGTAATGGAATTTTCTAGAACCGACCTCCTAAATTGCTTTGTATTCTGCGCTAGTTTGATATTAAGTAAGTAAAGATTAAAAGTAGAATTAGTAAGGTTTATGCAGCTTTTCATAAGAAAAATCGCACTGTTATTTAATGACACTTTCTTTTGCAAACGTCCTGTACTTATCTATTTGAATGCTAGGGAATTGTTCATGTTTTTATTTCCGTCTGCCGCCGTGAAATTTCAGACCCCTCCCCTTTCTACCCGCCATATCTCTCGAGTGCATAGGAATTTTGAAAATATTTTGCTAGCTGGCTCTTGCCATTAGATTCACCTATTGCACTGATACTACATGCATCACACCAGAAGCTCGAAAGCAGCTTTCTGGGAATCAAAAAAAATAGGCGTATAAGGCCCAAACGGTCAATGATCCTCTAATAATAAAAGGTATCGCTGAAATTCAATGTGAAAAACATAAACAAATCAAGTTTAGTATTTCTTTTTGTGGTTTGAAGACATAGGCATTTATTGACAGCTGATTAAAACTGACAACCGTATCAGAGGACTTAATACATTCTTAATCATACACACCAGAGACTGTAGACACTGATGATTTGATATTGAAAGGACCATAAGGCAATTCCCTACCTTATAAAGGGTGTATTGTGGCAACAATACAAGCTGAGTTTCTCTGTGACCAAGAAATAACAGTATTAGCTGTAGTTGTTCCGTCAGCCTCATATCACTCAGAAGTGCCCATAGTCATTGGGACAAATGTTATAAGCTAATGTAGAAAGGTATGTGATAATGCAGATTATGTACCAGAAGAATGGCAAACTGCATCAAAATTTTGTGTCCTTGCAGAGTGGATTTTGTGGACTAGTTCGGTCAACCAATAAAATCAAGCTTGAGTTGCAACCATTTGAAACAGTTACTCTTTCTGGCTTAGGAAAGGGGTATAGAATCTGCAGTAACAGAGCAAACAGAGAAGGCATCTAGCAATTTTGGAGTGTATCCTAGAGTGGTTGCTATGTATTAACCAGGAAAGAATGCTAGAGCGCCAGTCCGCATTTTTAACATGTCTACAAAGGTCATGGCAATTCCACAAAAGTCTGTCCTCTGCCAATTATAAGAAGTGAAAGTGTTGAGAAATTGTGATTTTGTCAAATGCAAAAAGAATATTCTTCTAGACAACAAAATAATTAGGAAATACAGTCGACCCTCATCAACTCAACAATGCTCCCGCCGATCAAATTTAGTGTTTTTTACAACGCCTAACTCGATTCTATTTCATTAGAAATTAACAGATATGCGTGACTGTTTGATCTTACCTTTTCATCCGAATGTGTAGTTTAATCCATTGTGTGAAGCAGTAGTCCAAAAATTGTGTTTTCGGCTTGTAATACACAGTCACCATGTGTGACTTTATAGTGTCAATTAGCGCTGTAATTATTCAAAAGTTTCACCAACCAGCGGCATGCTCTTTGATCTATTTTTAGTTTTAACTGTTCAAAGGAGGATGAATTATTTTGATAGTATGAAATGGTCCTCTCGCAATTAGTGTCGTTTTGAGCAATGTCTTGAGTTCTAGGAGATGATATATTGATAAGTTAGGTGTCTTTCATGCAAACCAAACATCTATGTTTCTTGATCCATATCTGAACTAAGGGTGAGGTTGGCGCTGTTAAACCGGTTTAAGCCCTCTAGTAAAATATTTTACTGACTGTTCCAAGGCAGTCATTCTTTTGTGGATCATTCATGTTATTTATGTCATGTCTTTGTTATGCTTTTGTGCGCCTCTGTTTATTGTTGTCTTGTGGTCATCTGCTGAGAAATGGCTAACCTCTTGGCTCTCGTTTGTTATGTCTAATTGTGAATTTGTTACTTTCACATTGGTATTCAATGGCGTCAAGTATTTTACTGGATTGTTTCGATTCCTGATCTTTGCCCTCTTTCTTACTTTGCCTATACGACGATCAGACAGATGATATACTGATTGGCAGATTGAGCAACAATGACAATTGACTTGAGTACACACTGGTACATGTATACGTCGATTATCTGGTATTTACGCGTATTGCCGATACTTCATAGACCGGGGGCGGACTTGATTTAGGAATTTTAGAGTACTCGGCGTACGCCAGAACAGTCATCTAAAACAAGCAAAACTGGGCACTTTGGAGTACTCCAGAGTAAATCAAGCGCTTGTTGTTTGAACTGTGAAAATATAACACACCCCGATTGCTAAGAAGAAGAAAAAAGAATGACAACATACATGTGATTTCAATCCCTTTTAATAATTACCATATTTTTTCAATATGAATAATTATCAGAATTTATCGAAAACGACAGAAAAATATCTCAGTACAGTGTAGGCAGTGCTCCGCCATCTTATTTTGGAACAGGTCACGTGACTGTTCTGTCTACACCACCTTGGAAGACGGAGTAGCCGGAGGACGCCGGTACAGATGTTCCAGCACCACTTGATTACTGTTCTGCCTGTTCGGAGTAAAAGGAGTAAAGGGAACAGCTAAATCAAGTCTGCCCCGGAAGTGGTAGATATTGGTGTTAATACTATATAGAAAAGCATGCCATATGCATAAAGGACTATAGGATTGGATCATTTTTAAGTATTCGGCATGCACATAGCGATTTATGTAAGCATTTAGGAATAGATTCGAGTACCGATCTGGATGATCGGTATTCGAATCTATTCCTAAATGCTTACATGAATCGCCATGCACATACTGAATACTTAAAAATGATTGAAGTCTATAGTCCATTAGGCATATGACATGTTTTTATATACAGTATTAACACCAATATCTACCACTTCCGGTTTATGGAGTACCGGCAACACGCGTAAATACCACCAAATCGACGTATACATTTACCAGTGCGGAGTAGACCTTGGGCAAATAAGACTGATCACGAAAGTTTTAGGGCATGGTCATTATGAAACTGGGGTTTTTATTTGTATGCTTGCAGACACGCACGGTTGAAGCGTAGAACTAACAAATAGTAAGTTAGTATGAACAGGAAATACCACAATCACAAACCGCAGACAACCCTGTGGCACCGCGAGGAAGAGCCACTCAACCATCACGAGAAATCAGGAAGGCAATTTAAGCAAAGCAACCAGCTCTCTCTTCCCCATCAAGATGATTGCAATACTAGAACGGACACAAAGCAACGTACAACAAAACATAGAACAATTACAGACTCCCACAATGGGAGTAACAATAAACAAAAAGTCAACAACAACAGAACCTCCGCCTTAGAACGGACAGCAGCCCAAGCCACCGGGCAGCTTAAATGCATTTTACTGGTACCAAATCTTCGCCCTAGATTCTGCTGTTGTTGAAGTACAAGAAATGTTCAGCTCGTATGGAGGCTATCTAACTAATGCAATGTATCATCATGGAAAAACACTCTAATCAAATTAACACACCATGATGAAACACAGAAAAGGGCTCATGACTCACAGATAGTCAGAGCTAAAGAAAACCTCAAGTTGAGCCACGGCGGGTCCAGCTACAGATAAGTAACTCGGATTCAATCAACTCTGTTTGACACTGATTCTACGTAGTGGGGTTGTATGCGTATCATTATTCATAACTGATAACTCCAATTTTATTGGTATTTGTTGATGATGAAAAAAGTAAACAACATATTCTTCATTTTTATTGCTTGATTTTTTGCGCCATTTCATTAACGTAAAAGCTTCCAATCACAATCTATTGACAGATGAGATGAACATTATCTAATATCCGCCAATTTTGGTAGCTATTATGTCATGTATTGGTTACCTCAAACTACTGATATCTGGATCACTTTTGCCCAGTCCCCTGGATATCAAGAGTAGAATGTAGATAAAGTAGAGGATAAACAAAGTTTAAGCCTCTCAGGTATTGGAGTGTATCTAGAAGATACCAAATCAACAGCGCAAGAGAAAGACAAGGCAACTGATATTTTTAGAAAATGGCAAAATACTTTTAAGAGGCCCTACAGACCTTGGATATACAACTCTTGTAAAGCAAGAGATGAACTTAACTGATGAGAAACCCTTCAAGGAGTCATCTAAATGCTTATTTAGCAATGATTGAAGAAGTGCGAGAGCATATAGCTAAAAATGATGGCAGCAGGTGCCATACGTCTAGACTGGCTCCAGTCCTTAAACAATTTTCCATCAATGTGTCATATCATATACTTGTAGCCAGTCTCACTCTGATGGCTCTGTTTTAAAACTGAGCCATCGGAGTAAGACTGGCTACAAGTAGATGATATGACACATTGATGAAAAATTGTTTTAAGGACTGGAGCCAGTCTACCATACGTCCATCACAGTGTCCTTTTTCATTCAATGTAGTCCTCATGCATAAGAAGGATGGTTCTATATATAGAGGATCTTTCATGAGTGCTCATGTTTTATTGAATTTATTAAACGAGTTGGGGAAAAGAGATAAAATGCGAGGCTTGCCGAGCATTTTATCTATTTTTCGCAACGAGTTTAATAAATTCCATAATACAAGAGCACGAATGTTAGATTCTATTTATCATATGACAAATACTTTGGAATCTGATTTCTTGCGTAAAAACGTTATAATTTTGCCATTATGTACGCAATGTTGTTATGGACGTCATAACGTTCCCGTTAATCTATAATCCACTAGTGGTTTATCGATTTTATTGCATGACGTTATTTCACTCCCATACGTGACGTCATATGATAAGGATGTTTATAGATTTCAGTAAATTAAATCTTCTTACAGTTAAGGATGCATACGCCATTCATAGGATTGAGGACATCCTAAATCTAGTTGCTGGAATAAATTTTAGACTAAACTCGACTTTAAGTCAGGATACTGGCAAGTAGAGGTGGAGTGTGACCTAAAAACAAACCCATTAAAGTAAGGATGAAGGCAAAGATCATGGTTGTCCTTTTACCTGCAAGAATGAGAACGATCCATTTAAAGGTGCTAGAGTGTTCACAACAATCTCTCATTGTAAAAGTCTACTAAGATTTTTCCAGATGCTCAAGGGCAGTAAACTCCACAGTTTTAGGTTGGTTCTGCTTGAAATTCAAATTCATATGAGCTTTTATGGTTTTTCAAATTACCTGCAAGAATTTAACAACATTTTATCCCATTATGAATATATTGAAAATGTTCCAGATACTCAAGGGCAGCAAACACGACAGTCCCTTATCCAATCTTAGGAAATTATAAACGCATCCAAGATTATATGGCTGTCTTTGTTACCTGCGAGAATGAAAATGATCAAATAAAAAGTGAAGGCGCTAGAGTGGTCACAACATTATACATTGATATTTTTATGCTCAAGGGCAGCTAACTTAGTAGTCAGAAATAGATCTAGTCGAAATTCAAACTCATCCAAGTTTTTGTAGCTGTCCTTGTTACCTGCAAGTATGTAGGAGATCCATCCAAAGATTAAAGCAGTGTGACCTTCAAAATAAATTTAAGGTCAACACAATCTAATCTACTCTTCCTCTCCTCCCAACAATATATCCATGCAAGTTTGGTCAAAAAAATAGTTAAGAAGATGATACACTGAAATGAAAAGCGGACGCCAATATAATGAAGGCACTAGAGTAATCATAACATTTCTCCCATTATAAGTATATGTGGAATTTCCAGACACTCAAGGGCAGCTAACTTCCCACTTCAAGGTCTAATCTAGCTAAATCCCCAGTCGTAGGTCTGATCTAGCCAAATTTTGAACCCATGATGTTACTTTATAGTTGTCCTTTTTACCTACAAGAATGAAGAAGATACAATTAAAAGTAAAGGCGCTAGAGTGGTCACATTATTCATTGAGATTTCACACGCACATGGACAGCTTACTGAGTAGTGGGTAATGGAATATGTTCTTAAAAGGGTTTCTGTAATTGCTCTATGTTTTGTTGAACGTTACTTTATGTCCATTCTAGTATTGCAGTCATCTTGATGGGGAAGAGAGAGCTGGTGTCTCGTGATGGTTGAGTGGCTCTTCCTCGCGGTGCCACGGGGTTGTCTGCGGTTTGTGCTTGTGGTATTTCCTGATCATACTCACTTACTATTTTTTCTTTATAAGCAAAGAATACACCAAAGAACTGAAACTAGAGTGTGCATATTTTCTGGGCCAGAATGAAACCCATGATCCAAAAGGACAAGAAATTAAAATCTACACTATAGTGAAGGGCAAGGAGACGTTCTACCGCCGCCACACAGTCCCAGTTATCAGCTGTAGTGAAACCAAATATGTTCTTAAAAGGCAAAGAATGCACCAAAGAACTGAAACTAGAGTGTGCACATTTTCTGGGCCAGACTAGCTAGTTTTGGCCAGTTAGGCCTAATAGTTTCATAGTTCCACAATGAAATCCATGATCCCGAAGGACAGGAAAATAAAATCTACACTATAGTGAAGGGCAGGGAGACGTTCTACCGCCGCCACACAGTTCCAGTCACCACATGTAGTGAAGTCAAATATGTTCTTAAAAGGGTATCCTTTGGAAGCAAAGAATGCACCAAAGACCTGAAGTGTGCATATCTTTTGGAAGTTTGCCTCAATTTAAACGCATCCAAGCTTTTTGTTGTCTTTGTTGCCTGCAAGAATAAAGTAGATCCATATAAAACTGAAGGCCGATAGAGTGGTCACACTATTTCTCCAATTATCAAGCGGATCATCGTTTAGCATCACGAGTCTTGCTGAGTGATGACAACGGTTATTGCGAGGGACGAATTTTTGCTATCCCATCCTCACACGAATAATGGGTTCTTTTTTGCTCACCATTAAATACCACTTTCTTTGCTTCCAAAGGATACCCTTTTAAGAACATATTTGACTTCTCTACAGCTGGTGACTGGGGCTGTATGGCGGCGGTAGAACGTCTCCCTGCCCTTCACTATAGTGTAGATTTTGTTTTCTTGACCTTTGGGATCATGTGTTTCATTGCTGAACTTTGAAACTATTAGAAAGTCACTGATGAGGCCTAAATGGCAGAAACTAGCTAGTCTGTCCCAGAAAGCATGCACACTCTAGTTTCAGTTCTTTGGTGCATTCTTTGCTTCCAAAAGATACCCTTTTAAGAACATATTTGACTCACTACAGCTGGTGATTGGGACTGTGTGGCGGCGGTAGAACGTCTCCCTGCCCTTCAGTATAGTGAAGATTTTATTTTTTGTCCTTTGGTATCATGAGTTTCATTGAGGAACTTTGAAACTATTAGAGGGTCACTGGTGAGGCCTAAATGGCAGAAACTAGTTAGTCTGGCCCAGAAAATATGCACACTCTTGTTTCAGTTCTTTGGTACTTTTTTTGCTTTCAAAAGATACCCTTTTAAGAACATATTTGACTTCACTACAGCTGGTGACTGGGACTGTGTGGCGGCGGTAGAACGTCTCCCTACCCTTCACTATAGTGGAGAATTTATTTTCTTGTCCTTTGGGAACATGGGTTTCATTGTGGAACTTTGAAACTTTTAGAGGGTCACTGATGAGGCCTTAATGGTCGAAACTAGCTAGTTTGTCCCAGAAAATGTTGCAAGGCACCTCTGGGTCATCAAGGTGACCAAGCTGTAGTTTGTAAGAGTCATCGGGTCAGGACACAAAAACCGAGGTTACTTTCATTACAGTACGTTATTATTTTGGGTACTCCACATGTGTACACCAGGGGCGCAGCAGGGTAGATAACGGAACTGTTTGGTATCGATGCAGTGGTATCCTTGGGTGCTACGGCTTCTACACAAAACAGGTACTCTAAACAAATCAGTAGGACTTTGCTAAATATTTCTGTGACGTCTATCTACTGATTGGTAGACTCAAGATGATTAGTCTACGCCTCTGGTTATAGTATTCAAAAGCATTGCCATTCACAGTTGCACAATCATGACTGGCATAATGACATGGTACACCGCTTACTCTGGCATATAGCCTCAGCATATAGCATCACGTTGTGGATAGCCAAATCGATATCGCAGCGATAATAAATCACATAACCGTTGACAGCACGTACTGTAGCATGACCGTGTATAAGGTGGGATCTAATCGTGCATTTCCTCATTCATCAATAATAAATAGTCTAACATCTAATCTAACATCATATAGATATAAGAGAAAGGTGGCTGCAAAAATCACATAACACAAGATGCACTCCAAATATCATAAAAACGTCAACTATGGGAGTGATTTGGTAAGGGCTGACATCTTTTACAAAAAATGATACTTGTTGTTGGTTGCTAGCGTAAACAAACGGACTGGCTCTGTAAACCAAGATAAACAGACAGATTTCTCTCATTTGTAAAGATTTGCAAAGTCTATAAAGCGTTCTATGTATTGGGGCAATATACTCTGTGCTGAACATGCTTTGTACCTTGGACAAATGCCTCAAATTTCTCAAATGTGAATTATAAAGCTTTGAATTTGCCGCGGTTCAGACTTTGATCTGGAAGGCCGAATCAGCGTTCCGCTCCGCCTTATATAGATTCCGACAGTGTACCACGTGACTGTGCCAGCCAATGACATCGCAACGAAAGCGGACTATTTCTGGGCCTCTCAGAAAACAATCCCTGATTAGGCGAAATCTGAGAAGTACAAAAATAGGGGATTGAAGTCCTTTTGTTGCAAAGAATATTTGGGATCTAAGGAGCTGATTCATACAATAAAGGACTTCCTAATAACGGAAAGGACCTTGCTCAAAAGTCGTTTCCAACAGTGTAAGGATACACTGGAAGTGTGCGACCAGTGCGCGAAAAATGATACTGCGCTTGACAAAAAGTGTCAGAAATACCATGCAAATAATTAATTTGGGAAGTCCTTCTTAAAATAATGAAGGTCCTTTTCTCCAGATTTATGTGCTAAATAAAAGACAGCCAATGTTTGCCTCCTATCTGCCTTAAATATTTAGCAAGCTCATGATTTAAGCCAACCCGACTGAAACAGTCAAGGTAAACTCTACGGAGTTTACATTTAAGGGTGTTTCAACCGTGTTGAAAGCTGATCAAATATCACATTTTAAGAGACTTTGTGTGAACTATAACAAGGATGCCTAAATTCTGTGGACTTCAAAGTGTTAGGGACTAAATTCTATCAGGTTGTAGCAGCTCTTGTTCATCATTAATTCATACGGGTGTGTGTCATTGTAATGGAAAAAATCTGTGACAGTTCCGCAAATCAGCTGATGCAGTGCAAAGTTCTTGAAGCTCTCAGTAAGTAAATAACGGTTATTTTGTGTTACTTTCCATTTCAAAACATTAGGATAATCTCTGTGTTCATGTGTTTTCTAGCTTTTGATGTCTCCGATGATAACAAAGTAAATTCTGTCACTTAAGAAACTGCACTAATGGGTGGGATACTTATTATGGAGGAGTCAGTTCTAGTGCACATGTCCTCATGGAGTATACCTCTGGTGTCCTTTACACTATACACACTCTAGTTTCAGTTCTTTGGTGCTTTCTTTGCTTCCAAAGGATGCCCTCTAATATATTTTATGTTTAAAAACACTCCCAGAAGTTCCTGGATACGCTGAGATGCGACATGACAGTCATGATAACGTCATTTTAACATATAAATGACGTGCGTCACTTTATAACAATTCGCGTGTAATGTACAGCCTTCGCGTGGCAGCCTGGGAAAGATACGATTTTATATCCCAGGGTAAAATCAAAGATGTCTTTATCCGGTGTGCAAGAAAAAATAAGCTTACATCTTTATTGTCATCCGTTATATACATGTACATGTAACAAAATCGATAACAACAGTGAAAATAAAGGTCAAATGTAAGTTTACGAAACCATATTTACTCACGAAATATTGTCTTACTTTTTAACCTGTTGGTTGTAACGATGCGTAATTATTCTGTTTTCTTTCAACCAAAAAATTTCTTAATGAGAAGGATCTGTTAAGCATACAGTTGTTTCTCTCAACTGGAAAATGTTTGAGCATTCAAATGAATTGTCTCGTGAGATTTTTGAGAACCCAGACAACATGCTTGTATTGAGAGAAAACAGAATATATTTTAATCATGTACTGATATTATACAATTATTGACTTCAATGAGGAGGACATGAGGATTAATCTACCTGAAAAGTGATACTTGACCGAGGCCGCTAGGCCGAGGTGAATATCACTTTTAAGGGTAGATAAATCCTTATGTCTATCGAAATGGAAATCAATAACTGCTTTGTTATATGACTTTTCTACTACAAATGAAAATTATCAACTTTCACCTTTGTTGTTGAAGTACTGTTTAACCTTAAGTTTAACCTAAGGACTTTCTCACAAGTTTTATCCACTGTTATCAAAATGTTTTAATGTAATATTTTGCATTTTGAAATGTATATTAATATTTTGAATGTGGAATGTAAAAGTTACTCATAAACCCTTTTTACATTTTGTTTATTCAAACAAAGACAAATCAGCAAACAAAACAAAACTGTTGTTAAAATTCATGAAAGTCTTAAATACCTGTTGGGATATGAAACAGCAAACCATGTCAATTTCATGCAGCACCTGCTAGTTTTATACTCATCCTGTTATATTTAGCTCTCCAGAGGGTGATATTAGAAAAGTGTCAAAAATATTAACTTCTTGAAACTAGTTTGAGCTGGTTTTCATGCAATATTAACTTGTAAACCAGTTTAGACTTATTTTCTGGTGGGCATAGAGATTTATGAAGACAAATTGAGCCAATCAAGAGACATGATTCTCTCCAATCATATAACAATTGGAGACATGCAGACTACTTTCACTTTCAAAATCCATAAATATCCGTGAAGTTCATCCTTTATCAGAATTTTTATTTTTGTTGTAATCTGTTTCATTACCAATATCTTTGGAAAGGGGACATGCATATCACATTAGTGTACATAGTCACTGACCATCTTTACCTTCAAAATTAAAAAAAAAACAAAAAACAAAATAAACTCCAGCTGTAATGTTTCTAGAACTGTTTTCTCATGCTATCTTTTTACTACATCATTTACTGAAAAACTTCTTCTGATGAAAAGTATTCAGGAACACCTCCGCCGACTTCTCCAAACAGTTTCACTATCCAAGATGCTGGCGATTCCTCTGTGCTTAGATGCACTCTTTGGACATTTTAAGCAAAGCGCAAATAAACCAAGTCCAAGATGCCAGTCAAAACATACATTGCACCGCCCAAATTCAATTACTAAAGCAATGGATGGCTTGTTCAAATATAATGGAAATCGCGCCTAATATTCGCTCGTGCGTAAAGCTAGTAGATTATCTCAAAACCGTTCATTCATAGCACGTGCATAAGAGCATAAAATTGCACGTCATGTGAAAATCCTGCCTTTGTTCCTACAAATGAGCCTGCTTAAAGTTGTTTCTGCATATGCATGGTATATTCTGAGCATGTAAACGGCAGTTTTACGATGGGCACAACCTTTGAATAAACGGGATATGCACAGTTTACCAATATGTTTTGAGACTACCCCTTTCTGTCATGCATATGCAAATTTTTACCTGTCAATTAAAGACAAGACATTTCGAATGAATTCAATTTATTTCAAACTCTTCATATATGCACACAAAATCCGTTTGAGCCACAAGCACCAGACCATTTGGAGAAGTTGGCGGAAAGTCTCCTCTACAAATTTCATCGCAAACACATTTTGCTGAAATTTAAGATAAAAAGTTATAGCGAAAATTAAGTGGTAAAAACAGCTGGAGTTAAATCCGTACACTCATACATGTCTGTTTGGCAATATTTGAATTTATTTTGACTGACAGCTGACTAGAGGTGTCACAGACCAGTTGTCCAGTGGTTAAGTAGAGATATTAACATATTCGAAACTGTATTTTTTTTCTGAGGGTTCGAATCTCTGAGTTTTTCTTTTCTTTTTTTTCTTTTTCTTACTCCTTCAGTAGGCAGTTTGAACTACCTAGCGCTGTAACAAACAGCGGCGGATCCAGAAGGGGTTCAGGGGGCTTCGGAACAGATTATTTCATTTTTATAGGGATATTCAAGAAAAATGAGAGACCATCTGCAAATCGACCCCCCTCCCTAATTTATCTGAATTCCCTCTCCTGGAGTCGTGGATACGCCTTTGAACAAAAGGCTTATGTCGATATTTCAGGCTTTACAGGAAAACCAGTTAAAGGCGAGGGTTTTAACGACCCACGAAGGGTCTAGCAGACGTTAGTGTATCAGAAAACTATGTTTGATCGTTATTATTGCATAAAGTCATATTGTCACTTGAAAACTTTGGGAAAACGCTTCGAAAAGTTCATTTTTGCATTACTATAATGGCGCGCAAAAGCATGAAGGATTCGTAGGTTTTGAAAAAGCCTGTTCCAGAGCAAAAACTTACGTCATCCTAACGCCACTGAAATACGTTCATTTCTATACACGCTACTGTTGATTACGTCAATTTTTGTGACGGCCTTGAATGCGTATATGTAAAGGAGAAAAGCCGTGCATCAACGGCACGTAAATTGCCTGATTAATACATGGGGTTTTGCCGGTTAAAACACGGTTGTTAAAAGCGTGCGACACGGGTTTTTATGCAATAATTAAAGTTAAAATGAGTCTTCATCTACATCCACACAGTACGTTGTGTATGCGAGCGGAAAACGCTCTGGTGAGTTTGCGTATATCTGCATGCTCACCTGATCCCTTGATGCTCAGCATTGCGATCAAAATCTCACTATGCTTGCATTATTTTATGAACTTTTTATATCATATATATATTGAAATAAAATACTATTCGTTAAAAAAAATTAAATATAAAAATTGAAAAAATAAAATATTAGAAAATATAAAGAAAAATACACAAAATAAGAAAATATCTAGAATAAGAAAATACACAATGGAAACAAATGAAAAAAAATAGAGCATATCAATAAGCCTATGAAATACTAAACATTGGGATTCGAACCCTTTACTTTTTACATAGCTCACGTGCATATTATTACAGTTGCCTTTTTACCTACTGAGCCACCGAGGATTTACATGCCATGATCATTTTTTAACACTAAATCCGTACAATTGTTTTACCTGCAGTGTTATTATTTTTTTCTGAATGAACTTGAATGAATGAATAACGGTATTAAGCTGCTACACCTGTTTTCTATTGGACTCTATCCATGACGGACAATACTCTTACTGTGTGAAATCTATAAGCTCACGTTCATATTCAAAACACTTCAGCCAGCGAATTAATTGGCGAGAAGAGATTAAAGGCAAGTCAACGCCTTGTTTGAATTAGACCCATATCTATAAACGTGCAACTTTGAACTTAGCCCATATCAACCTTGCGTCATTTTCGTGAGTGCAGACCCAGATCAGACGCCGCAAGATGTGGCTTCTGATCACGGTCTACATCGTTTGCTTACACAACGTTATATTGACATTTGTATTCAAGAAGTTAAAACAAACCACCTAGACTTGTGCAGTTGTCTGATCACGGTCTCAATCGTTTGCTTACAGAACGTTATATCAAGGAGATAAAACACTACACCTAGACTTGTTCAGTTTCACATTAGTATTAGTTGATCTACGGGATTTTTTTTCAGATATAGGGTCTATTTTTTGTGTTGTTTTGTTGCTTTACGTCCCAAGTCAACAGCTATGGTCGTGGCGGGACGGTCAGTTCACCTAACTTCCTGGGCAAGCTTGAACAAGCGATTTACCAGTACTTTGTGCACATACTTTCGCTTGTAACTGACAACAACCCTTCTTGAACGATTCAGCGGAAGGGAGGGGAATGACCGTAAGAATTATTTCATGATCAATCTCAACGAAAATATTGAACTGGCCGGGATCTAACTTAGGACCCCTGGATCTGCAGTCAGACGCGCATCTGTAGCCAGATGCGTTACCGACTGTGCTACGCAGCCTGCTAGATTTAGGGTCTAGGGGCAAAAAAACCCCTCTGAAGATGACCAGTTGATTGGTCATTTTCAGAGCTTTTCTTTTCTAATATCTCCTGAACAAACAGTAAAACTAGTAAGGTAAACCAACAGTCTGTATTAAATCTTGAAATATTTCATATTTTTTCGGATAGAACACTCACTTTCGACAGTGTCACTCTCAAAAATACACAGATAGAACCTCAGAAATATATTACTTTTTTCAACGAAACAAATATTTAGAGTCGGTGGATGAAATAAAAAAAAATAACTTTAGAAATTATTATTTTTCTACTTTATGGAAAATTTTAGTAGGAGTGTTTGTAAATAAACTAAAAAACCGCCTAATATAATGAAAGCTAAAATGATATAGTTTAAAATTGTAAATGTGTTATTAGAAAAAGATAGTTTCTTCTTAGCATGAGGCATTGATTGAGGGTATGCATATTTCAACTGTTTTGACGCTTTCCATTCTGCACACCCAACAACCCTTAAACCGAAACGGACTTGTCCATTTGATAAGAGTAGGAAACATGCGCGGATCCAGAAAAAGTTGTCAGAGGGGGTCCAACTTTGACAACGTTTTTTTTTTAGTTGATGAGTTGAGGGAGGATCTAATATCACAATTTTAATGGCGTTTCGGTGTCTTGCTGATGATGGCCTAACATTGAATGCTGATTTTGCAGGGAATCTGGACCAGAATTGCTAATTAACCCTATATTTTTGTGATTTTTTCAGGGGGGGGGGGGTCCAGACCCCCTGTCTCCCCTCTGAATCCGCGCATGGGATATTCAATTTGGCTTAAATAGGTTGATCTGAACCTCTGATTCATTTGGCTGGCCTATTACATATGCTCTACGGATATTTTACATATTTAGGGCTTCCAAAAACATGATATCTGACTTCTTCCACATTGTGCTGTATACGTCTTGACCAATCAGCTACCGTATTGTCATTTATGAGTTCATTATCCAGTGGAAAGTGTGTGCCACTCCTAGCATTGCAGTTCCTATAATGTCGGAAATATCCCTCTTTAGCCAATATCTTCTTCCTGAAATTTTGAGAAAAAAAACTTTATCCTAGTATGCAAGTAAAACACACGCGAATCCAGAATATTCCATCATGTGTGTGTGTGTGGAGCACTATTTGAGAATCGAATCAAGCCTAGGGTGTATATTACGTCTAGTACAACATACCAAATAGCTCAATTTTGTAAGCCAGAACTGGCGTAAGATAAATTAGTTCTGTAGCATGTGGGTTCAGCCCCATTAAAATTCTTTTTTGTTTTGATAATCCGAAAAGTTTAACCAGCAGAATAAATGAAGTTAATGTTATAGTGATATTTTATTGAAAAAACATGAACTTCATTTATGACCTATTGTTTTGCTGCAATCACAAGATGTTTTGGTTATCGCCTGAGGTATCAACGCGAGACCCCATTATCAGTCCAAGCGCTGAAGCTAATTTCTTGGACTGATAATGGGGTCTCAGGTTGATACTTCGGGCAATAACCAAAACACCGTGACGGTAAGATAATCTTTAATTATTACATGGCGTTGCATCTGGGAGTGATTTAAGACCCTTTTTATGATTGATATGATTGGCTCACCCCCCCTCACCCCCCCCCCCCCCCCCGATTCCACTGGGCGGCGATTCCGCTACGCTCATGGCGATCACGTATTTTCTCTAAAAGTATTCCAACTTGCCGCGGAAGCTTTTACAGCCACACGATTTTGGGACTTGACACTTCCAGTATGCTTCCGTTACGCTGCTGCTACGAAAGTTAGTCAAAAAAAAAACTGAGCCCTACCTCATAACATTTTAGTTTGGTATTGTAGACAACAAATGTGATTATTTTCTATAAGTATCACATGTCATCGATGTTTTGACCCTGAAGAATTATCCTAGTGAAGCTTCTATTATGGTTGCTAGGCAACTGAAGATCGTCAGTCAGATCGATGCGTTCACGATCTCAGCCACCATGAATATACAGTATGTCTTTAAAAACTTGGGTGCTTGATAGTTTTTTTGAAAGACATAATTGACATTTGTTTGAATAACATATATCATATTGTCTTTTCATTTCACTTAGTTCGTTAATGTTTAGGTGAACATTGATTGTATGCGTTGCTTAGCAACAAAAACCACCAAATTTCCACAAATTTTCAAATACACTAGAATTGTGTTGCCATGGAAACAAAATTGCGAACTTAAATCGAGGAACTTAATATGTCTAAGGGTTGGTTTGTGTATGCAGTATTGAGTTAAAGCATTATTAGGCTAATATTTTATGTGTTCTTTTAAAATTGTGTAAATTTGAATATGGGTGGGGTAAATTATAGAACATCAGGCATGTTAAAATTTGATAAATTCTGCAATCAAATTGCCACAGCATCTATAATTTGGGTTCAGTTGATTTCTGTTCTGTGACACTGAATAGGTACATGTTAAAGATATCAGATGACAGTGAATGAATCCTTGCTTTAATATTACTGTTTCCATAGCAACGCTTAGAATTAGATGTATCACAGCGTGAACGCACCCCTTTGACAGGTAATATTCTGTTGCCTAGCAACGGTTACAATAAAAGCACCGCAAGCACTGCGTAATACCCCGCCACTGCTGGGGGCACCAAAAGTTATTTTGTGAGATATATAATGCCTAAATAGTAACAGAACTGAGATAGACAGTGATATGACGTCCTTAGTCACAATATGTAACCTTTGATGGTCAACATATCTGTGAAGTTTCATTCAGATACTCCATATAGTAAATGAACTACAGGCCAAAAACCATTTTTCAGATCAATCAAGGGCGGATAACTCATGAACTGGAAAGGTAAGGGTGACGGTCCTTACTAAAAATATGTAACCTTTGATGTTCAACATATCTGTGAAGTTTCATTCAGATATTCCATATAGTAAATGAACTACAGGTCAAAAACCATTTTTCAGATCAATCAAGGTAGATAACTCATGAACTGGAAAGGTAAGAGTGAAGATCCTTAGTCACAATATGCAACCTTTGATGATCAACATATCTGTGAAGTTTCATTCAGATATTCCATATAGTAAATGAACTACAGGTCAAAAACCATTTTTCAGATCAATCAAGGGCAGATAACTCATGAACTGGAAAGGTAAGAGTGATGGTTCTTTGTCACAGTATGTAACCTTTGATGTGAAACATATCTGTAAAGTTTCATTTAAATATTCCACATAGTAAAGGAACTACAGGTAAAAAACATTTTTTAATTCAATCAAGGGCGGATAACTCACAAACGGGAAAGGTAAGAGTGACGGTTCTTAGTCACAATATGTTACCTTTGATGTGAAACATATCTGTGAAGTTATATTCAGATATTCCATATAGTAAAGGAACAATAGGTCAAAAACCTTTTGTCAGACCTATCAAGGGCAGATAACTCACAAACTGGGAAGGTCAGAGTGACGGTCCTTAGTCACAATATGTAACCTTTGATGTGCAACATATCTGTGAAGTTTCATTCAGATATCTTGAACAGTAAAGGAATAACAGGCCAGAAACCATTTTTCCAATACGAAAAAGGGCAGTAACTCCGTTAAAAATGGACGGATTTTGCCCATTAACAATCCCATACCACTCATCGCCGATAACAATATGTATGCAAAATTTGAAAAAATTCCGTGAATAAATACTCAAGTTATCGATCGGAAATGGTGAGCACGGACGGACGGACGGACGGACGGACGGACGGACGGACGGACGGACGGACAGACGGACAGACACCGAAGGGTATAACATAATACCTCGCCACACTTTAGTGGCGGGGTATAAAAAGCCTACCAACAGAAATAAGTTAGGTGATTAAATAGATAACATATAACTACAATGAAATATCATCTAATTATATGTCCATTTTACTTGATTCAAATGTTATGAGGTAGGGCTCAGTTATTTTTGACTAACCCTCGTATGATCCCACAACAACAATGAAGATCAGGCTACACTTTGTCTACGCTGATAGCGATGTAGCTGCGACCTTGCTACGACCTGGGCGATGGAGCTACGCTTTCGTTGGGCTTTTGTTTCCTTTCTACGTGTATATTCAATCTGAAGTTCAACTGATTTAAACCACATTCCACTGGACTGCAATTCTGCTACGATTCGCAATTTTAGTAAAAATGACATGAATCGTAGCAGAAACGGAAAGAGCACAGTAGAAGCGTAGTACAAGCGCTTAGGTCGTAGAAGAAGCATATCCGAATCTTCATGATTGCCACCTCACAGCGATTGCTTTGACCTGCTCAAAATTTACGTAGTGACATTGCCGTGGACTGGAAGCGCAAAGGAAGCGTAGTCACATCGTAGTAAGATCTTCATGAACGTATTACTATCGCGGCGGCATCGTTAGCATCGTAGCACACTCGACGTCACATCGTGGCAAAATCGCCAAGTTATTCATCTGCGATGCAGCTACGCTTCTGCTAGGCTCTGCGCGACCTTGTTACGCTCTGTACACTCTCACTACGACCCCGCTACGACCAACGCGCTTCTGCGGCTACTGTGCTATTTAGACATAGTCAACCTGGGCACTTCTGCCACGCTTCCGCTATGCTCTTGTCGATCTGGCCAACTCCAGGCCTTGTCAAAGTGCTTTCCTAAAGTTGGTGTCGCTCTTTTGGATTCTAGTACCAATTCTGAGCAGTTCCATTTTCATGTAATTGAAGAATGAGGAACCATCTTCCATGTTTATTGCTCTTATTATTTGGTCATAGTGCCCACATTGTAGGCGTCTGTCTGATGATAATCATGGACGGACCCAGGCCCTTTTGGCCTTCCCACTCCATCTTGCCTGGACCTTCGATCATCCAATATTATAGTCTGTGGTTTATAATGGCCAGCTGAAGCATAGCGACTTGAGCGCGTCTATCGTTGGCATTCAACTAAACATAAATCAGTTGAACTTCAGATTTTATATAGAAAGGATACAAAAGTGCAACGAAAGCGTAGCTCCAACGCCTAGGTCGTAGCAGGGTCGCAGCTGCATCGCCATCAGCGTATACTAAGCGTAGCTGGATCTTCATCGTCATATTGGGGTTGTAGCAGATGCGTAACGGAAGCGTAGTAGAAGCATAGTAGAAGCGTACTGGAAGCGTCAAACCCCTAATTCGTGTGGTTGTCTACGCTTCCGTGGCAATTTGGAATAATTTTAGAAAAAATCTTTGATCGCCATGAGCGCAGCGGAATGGACGTCAAGTGAAATGGGGGGGTTTATGTTCAGTTGAATGTCAACGATAGACGCGCTCAAGTCGCTATGCTTCAGTTAGGAACCACAGACTTATGAAGGATGATGAGGTCCAGGCATAACGAAGGCCGAGGGCCTTAAGGTCCTGGGTCCATTCCATGATTATGGGCAGACAGACGGCTACAATTTGGGCACTATGACCAACTAATAAGAGCAATGAGGATTGAAGATAGCTCTTCATTTTTCAATTACACGAGAAAGGAATCCTAGATTCCAAACGAGCGACACAAACTTTTGGAGGGCACTTGAACCAGGCCTGGAGTTGTCCAGAACGCCAAGAGCGTAGCAGAAGCGTGGCAGAAGCGCCAAGGCTAACTACACGTATGTCTAAATAGCACAATTGCCGCAGAAGCGCCTTGGTTGAAGGGGGGTCGTACATAGTGTAACCAGATTGCGAAGACCGTAATTGAAGCCTAGCTGCATAGCAGATGAATAACTTGGCGATTTCGCCACAATGTGACGGTGATTGTGCTACGATGTCAAAACAGTCACCGTGATGTGGTGATAATGACAATTCCGATACCACAGCGTCCAACCATAATGCTGGAAGAATGGTCGAAACGTCAGAACCTCGGTCATTTCACGCAAAATTTCGGTCTTTTTCAATGGATTCGCCACCATTTGTGGTGTTTTGATGGACGGTTAGTAGAAACTATCACTTTTTGAAAATATTAGGATACGTTCATCGAACATGAAAAGTAGCCTATCCGGATCTACATGCATTCTTCTAACTACAAAATCTTCAACTGAAACATAAATTTTGCTGATGCAATGGACAGTTCATGATACAAGGTGATTTTCAAATACATTTGCATTCATCACTGATCAATAATTTCAAAAATATCAAAAAAGTACGAACCTTTCCAGTACGAAAGCACTCTTAGTGCATGGTACGAACCTGAACACCAATATTTTTTGAAGTGATTGACAATTTCAGCAAGGTCTTTGTTTCAGTTGAAGATTTGGCAGTTAGAAGAATGCATGTAGACAGGATAGGTGGCAAATGATAACGTCAATACAATCGACGAACGTATACCAAAAATAGTTAGACACAGAGATTTTGTTTTGTTTGTTTATTTTGATTCTTTACGTCCCGTCAACAATCTTTCAGTTATACAGGAACGGTTTACCCTGGGTTGAATAAGTACTAAGCTAGGATAAATGTGTCTTGCTCAAGGACCAAAATGCAGTGACGTAGGTGAGGCTCCAACCCGTGACCCTTCGGTCTTGAGTCAAGCACTCTACCACTGCGCTCCCACAGAGTTTTTGATTGCCATTAGTCGCCTAACGCCATTACGTACATATTAAATACAAAACTGATTTTCCTCTAAATTATAAATACAATTATGTACAAATCAAATACAAAACTGATTTTTCCCCTAAATTATAAATACAATTACATACATATCAAATACAAAACCGATTTCCCCCCTAAATACGAGGGTCATCCAAAATGTTCTGACAATGACCCCATAAAGCAAAACCTTTTAATCTAGGATGTGTTTCATTAATCTTCACATATTATTTAGAATATAGGGAATTGGATCGCAAGTTCAAATATTTGTTTACGTTGCAATTGCAACAGTTGCTATGCAACTAAAGAGCACAAGGTAAAGGGTCATGGACGGGACACTGTATGCGGTACACATGCCCAAAATTCTAAGAAATTACAGACTTCTTTTTAAAACTTTTTATATAGATAAATAAAGACATAATGTGTGTTGATTTTGAACGTCATAGATAATGATTTAGGTTGCAACTATGGTGTCAGCAGGGTTTTGATTATAATATATCACCGATTTTGCAAGAAATAATTTCCTTGAAAATGGGTTGTACTAATAGTGTATTATATTTGGTATAAAACATTTATTGAAAGTTATTATTTTCTATGTGTTTAAGAAGACTGTAGAACAGATTTATCAAAACATGTGTCTAATAATATGCAAATTTGTCGTAATTGCTTATATAAGATTTTTAAAATATACTATTTTATAATTAGCGCTTAAAGTGAGGCAAAAAAACAAATTTTCTGTTGTTGCCTAGCAACCAAGAACGTTCAGAGCAAATACGTTAATGTCACTGTGGTATTTGTTTTTATGGGTCAATTGTGTATTCAGACAGCATCACCAACCACTAAAATAACTTTCCAAAGATGCATACTGCATCTTTAACTAGCTCTACCCCCAGCAAAAATCAGTTAAAAACGTGAATTTTCGCGGCCATGGGCTCTCACAGTGTGGTTTACAAATTTGTATAGTATCGGATCAGGTTATGATACAAACTCCATATTTCAAACATGAGTAGGCAACACCCATGGCCACATGCAATGGGTAATAGAATTCTGATTTCAATAACAGTTTCTGAGATATGAGACCATTGTCAGAACTTATTGAATTACCCACGTAATAAATACTATTACGTCAATATCAAATACAAACTGATTTTCTCCTAAATTATAAAAACAATTACGTACATATCAAATACAAAACTGATTTCCCCTAATTAATAAATACAATTACGTACAAATCAAATACAAAACCTATTTCCCCACTAAATCATAAATAACTTCTATATTTTAGAGGGCTTAATGAGAAACAATTGTGTGATATTATTTTGGATTTTGGCTAGCTGATCACGAGTTGACGTCGTTTAACAAATAAAATAATATTAAATCTATTGGTCAGAGGACAACTCTATCGGCGCTTTTGGTAGAGGTCCTTATAATGAATATTTGAATCTGGTCCAGCGGTTCAAGAGGCTTCTAATAAGGTGGCATATTTCACTTTACTGTTGATAAAATCACTCAAATTCATTATTTCAAGCCTCTTTGCAAATAACTACTTATTTGAGATGGCGTACAGACAGCAAGAACTCAAGATACATTAGTGAAATTTCATACAAATATTAACCAACATTTGAAGACATGCCATAACTCAAGTATGTACACTTTTGAGTTGTGTCCCTATTATCTACGTAAGAAGCTATCGGAAACACTGTTTTAAACCTCTACCCTAAATTCCGAATTTACAGAAAATGAAACAAAACTTACAGTTTGTAGGCTGAATTCTTAGTTTTGGGGTAGTGTGTATGAATAAATCCTGGATTCATAAATATGGGCTTGTATATATTTTTCTGTGCAAAATATTCTGGTTCCCTGTTAGAGGTTGTTATAAACTGTCCAAGTATTTGATCGTTGATGGTTCCGTGTCGTCCTTTGTTAGTACAGTAATGCTTGGATTGAAAAGTGAAACCAGCGGCATTGGTATTCTTGTAGAAAAGATCCGCCTTCAAAGGATAAAAAATAAAATAACGAAGACAAACAGTAAAAAACACAAAAATTCGATTGTCGAAATACTTGCTAATTCGAAATAAATTTGGACACACTGTATTCAGAGAATAGGACTATTCATGATTTATTTTAATAACTGTCTAATTGGACGCGTTAAAGAAACGTAAAAATGGCAAGTTGTCCAATGGAAAACGATCGCTCACCTGAGAGCCATATTGAACCGCAAATTCACACTTCGTAAATTTCACACCATGTGAAGAATTGGTACCAATGCGTCACTTTTGGCAAATGTGATATTTATGTACGGTCAATTTCGATAATTTTTGGGGTGTAAAATGTGTGAGCAACTTTTCATCCTTTTGTAGTTTTTAACGTGTACGGTACCAAATTTTCACAGATGTGACGAATTAGTTCCAAATACTCACACGTGTGACGAATCGGTACCAAATCCAAACTTCTGTGAAAAATTGGTATCAAATCACCACATGTGAAAAATTGGTATCAAAACTCACACGTGTAATGAACTGGATACCAAATCCTCACGCATATAACAAATTGGTACCAAATTATCACATATATGAAGAACTGGTACTTAATCGTCACAGATGACAGACAAAACTGTGGAGAACTGGAATCGAATGCAAAATGCAGCAAATTTGGGGGGTATTTTATCTTTTGCTCCGGTATTCAGTTTAATTTACTGTTGCGTCCTTATCCTTGCTTTATCTCCTTGTTATATCTTGATTTATATGTTTTAGGAGATGATGCATTGATAAGTTAGGGGTCTTTCATGCAAACCAAATATCTATGTGTCTTGATCCACATCTGAATTAAGGGTGAGGTTGGCGCCGTTAAACCGGTTTAAGCCCTCCAGTAAAATGTTTTACTGACCGTTCCAAGGCGGTACTTCTTTTGTGGATCTTTTATGTTTTTGTTCTGTCTTGTGTTTGCTATGTTTTGTGCACGTCTGTTTATATGTGCTTTGTGGTCACCTGCTGGGAAAGGGCTGACCTCTTGGCTCTCGTTTGTGGTGTCTTCTGTGAGTTTGTCACTTTCCCATTGGTATCCTGGGTCAGGTGTGGTACTTGATTGTATCGGTTCCTGATCTTTGCACCATTACTTACTTTTCGTGAGTATTGTTCACAAAGTGTGAGATATTGGTTCGAAATATATGACGTATTGGTACCAATTTTTCACGTGCAGTGAGGAATTGGTACCAATTCTTCAAAGAGTGAAATTTACGAAATGTGAAATTTGCGGTTCAACAGAGCCATCATAATGATTCGAGACACCATAATTGTTAAACAATACTTCAAGGAAGGTTATTCAGATCTTGAAACGGAAATCTTGCTCCGAGGTTATAAAACGTTTTACATGCTCAACTCGACGCAGCACGAAATTTCAACTGCTCATGAAAACTAAAATACCGACAAATGAAGAAGTTTCTTGCTTTAAGTCTCTCAAATGTTCTATTTATCATGCTCAATGTTATATGCCAACAGCATTTATGAGCAGGATAAATTTCGTGCTCAGCTGAGTTAAGTATGGAAAAAGTTTTATAACCTCAGGGCCAGGAATAAATCCAAATATATTTAGAATGGCTTCAGAACAAAATCAGAAATGTTGAAATGGTTTGTTCTAGAACTGTTTCTGAACAAACTTTTCTATTGAACAGCTCTAGAAAAGATCTTAATGCTTGCTCTAGAACAAGCTATTAGAATATTTCTGAAATTATCCTACAGCCATTACAAATATCCACTAGAAAAATACTGGGATACTTATAGAATATTATATGTGACGTTTTTTCTTGTTTTTTTTTTTGGGGGGGGGATGTGGGAGGTTTTCTAAAATTGTTCCAGAAAGTCATTTTTCTTTAGAAATGTTGCAGAACAAATCACTAGAACATTTCTGGAATTGTTCTGAAATTGTTCTAAAATAGTCTAGTATAATTCAGTGACATTTATAATAGAGCGTTATATGGGACATATTTTGGAGAAATGTTCTACAGTTGTTCTGGAAAAAAATAAAAGGTGTGTTCTATGATAGCTCGATAAAACCATTTAAACATTTCTGGAACTATTCTAAAACCATTCTAAAATGTTCTAGTATAATTCATAAACATTTATAGAATGTCATATGGGGCATTTTTATAAGAGGTATTCTGCAATAGTTCCAGAAAAGTTCTTAAGGTTTGTTATAGAAATTTTTTAGAACAATTCTTTAGATTTTTCCTGGAACTGTTCCAAAAGAGTTCTAAAGGTAGGTTCTAGAACTTTACTAGTTCTAGAATTTTCTAGAACAAATCTTAAGACCTTCACTAGAACAATTGTAGAACACACTATTGTTCCATGTAACGTTCTACCAACGTCCAATAAACATTCAAGAACATATATAGAACAGTTTCAGAGTAGTTCTAGAACGCTGTTCTATAAAATTCTAGAGCTATTCTAGAATATTTTAATACCATTTTACAGGGGCGCCGAAATAGTAAAGAAACATCAATTTACTTACATATGGAAATCTGAGGTCTGTTCACATGACATACTTTGCTCATGGAGTATAATTACTTATGAGTAAATATACTTTTGCATGACCTCCAGAGGTAGTGTAAATATACTTTTACTTACCCCAGTCTACTACAGGAGCATTTATACTCACGTAAGTAAATGCGTTCACATGACACCGTAAGTAAATTTGCTTACGTAAGTAACTTTACTTACGTAAGTAAATGTGTGCATGTCAATGGGGCCTAAAAATAAATTCAATTTTTGGTCTGTTCGTGAAATCATGAACACTTCGGGTCTCTTGCAAATGTTACGTAAAGGATTCATTGTAGCTTTGCAAGAGACCCGAAATTTTCATAACTCCAGAGGGGGTCCTAGTTTGATAACGTTTTTTCTATTAGTTGATGAGGGGTTATAGAATCCAAATACCGCTATAAATGGGATGTCATCCCCCCGCCAGCGAATCGCCATTTAAATGGCATTTCGCTGGCTTGCTGATGATGGCCCAACATGCTGGCTTAGTAGCTTTGAGGTTTTTCAGGGGATCCAGACCAGTATTGCAAAGTGTAATAATTAGTACTTTTTATCGTGGGGAAATAGCTAATACTAAGTCAAATAAAGAACTAGACTCTTTTTCTTCTTTTAATATAAAATAGGTTTAATATATAACAATTTAAGATGGTAAAGTCCAAAAATAATAATGCATAAGATGTAACTTTCTCTCAACTGAATAAACTGAACAACTGACTCTTCCTCCCGCAGACAAGCCCTTTTTTGATTCCAGTCTCCATCCATATAAGGCTACTATGTTTCCTGTCAGATAGCTCTGACAGGAGTCTAGAGCCCTGTGAGAATGGGTGTGTATAGTAGCAATGCCAAATATGGCTCTGGGATTTCTGGTGAAACTCCCTTGTCTGACACACACACACACACACACAGAGAGAGAGAGAGAGAGAGAGAGAGAGAGAGAGAGAGAGAGAGAGAGAGAGAGAGAGAGAGAGGTCATAGAGCAAATTATTTGATAAGACAACAGGAAAAATGAATGGGGAGTGCTGTGGCTCCAGAGAAAAGGGCCAGACAAATGATATACTAGCTACATTGGTAGCGGTATAGAACAAAAGAAAACCTATATTTTTGTGATTATTCAGGACGGGGGGGGGGGGGGGTGTCCGGACCCCCTTTCCCCCCTCTGGATCCGCTCATTTAGTTCGTTTATCTAAACCGGTGGTACAGTATACAAAGAGTGGGTTAACCTACCAAAAGATGCTTTAAGGATCTGTTCTTTGAAGGAAACAGGAATTCATCATGATCAATTATTCCAAAATAGGTATATCCTGACATTCTTTCGAAGGCATCAAAGATCAGTAGTTGTTTATCGCTCCTACTTTGGTCGTCTGGTGGGCCAAAGCGTCTCTTTATATTTTCTGAAAACAGGCAAAGAAAAAATTCAGCTATAGACATGCAAGGATCCAGAGGGGGGCAGAGGGTCTGGGCCCCTACCCCTAAAAATTACAAATTTATATACAAGTTCTATAGGTTTCCATAGGAATAGGCATCGTTTTTTTTTTGCTGTCAGTTGGACCTGGACCTCCCCCCACCACTCCCCCTACCGACTAAATGACGAAAATTCATGGATCTGCGCATAATCACAGTATATAATAACGTTACTTGCTGACAGTGGGCTTATCGGATGTTGCAAAGGATTTTGATGGAAAACGGATATATTGTTGACATTGCAATTTCCAAAATGAACTAATTTAACACTAAATTCACAAATATATACATGTCCTTGTGGTATAGAATTAAGCTTTTTTTTCTTTTTCTTTAATTTTTTTTCTCACGTTACTCATATCAAACATGCCTTCTTTCACTTCGTTTAATATATTTTTCTAAAGACATTTCTTGTTTTAGTTATAATGTGTTCTTACTGGAATTCTTTAAACGTCGACACACTTAATAAGATGTTTAATCAAATATTTTGTCATGGAAAATATGATCTGCAAAATTGATAACCCCTCTGATTTTTAGAGCTGAGAGGCAAATTGGGGGTATAAGACAAAGAACTCCTGTATTATTGAATTTATTAAACTCGTTGCAAAAAAAGAGATAAAATGCTCGACAAGCATCACATTCTCTTCAACTCGTTTAATAAATTAAATAAAACATGAGCACTCATGTAAGATCCTCTACACTGAAACGAAGCTCTAAGTGGCCACTTTTCAATTTCTTATTTCTGACTTAGCGCTAATGTTATTGAAATGTATTTTAGCCCAAATATGTGCATTTCAATGGACTAAAGTTAAGTGGTGCTTTGAAAAGGTTTTCTATCAGTTCTCAATTTTTGGGTTCAAAAATGCAAAAAAGCAAATTTTTAAAGAAAATAAGGGTTTTGAGGGCATTTTTTCGAATTGAAGTACACGTGATTTCAAACTCGTCTTACCGACTTGAAAAAACACATCAGACCCCTGAATTTTGCTTATGAACGACATTTTATAAATTTTTTAAAAAAGCTCAATTAATTTCCACTTTTTTCTATATTTTCGAAAATAATCAACTGCACATACTAATATCATTGTGAAAGTTTTATTTATGTTAACATGATAGACCAAACACAATACAGCTTGAATAGCCCATTTTTTTACAGTTATTCTTTCAAGACTGGTGTCCACTTCCAGTTTTATCATGAAATTTTAAAGGTCATTTAAATGGCTTATGCCAAATATATTTTTGATTTTTTAAAAATAAAACAGTGAAGCATATTCATAATAAACAATCGCTGAAAATTCCAATGCAAAGTTGATATGCAAATTGCATGGTTAAAGTAAAAACTCTTTGATTAAGCTGCTGATAGTGACTGCCTTCATGTTAACGTAGAGGAGAAACGGAGAGTTCAATTGTCACAAAACGTTTGATTCTTTTTTTTTTATCTTATATCTTATCTCTTATTGACAGCTTCAAACTAATTAAAATATAAATGGATAACATATCTGAGAAATATCTTATATCACAGTAAAAAGTGCGACTTTTTGAAATGAATGTACCTTTACTCTGGCTTCGTCTGTGCAAGATCTACCAGTCATTTTGAAATGGCATTTGTTTATGGAATTTAGACTATGTAAGAGCGATGTTTAATTTCTGAACAGGCGCAAAAAATTGTGTAGGTGGCCACTTATAACTTCGATTTAGTGTATATAGACAGTTATTAAAACAGATCACTTTGTATTGGCTAAACCAAGGAAATGCACACATAAACTATTATCAGGATGTTTTCTATCAAACATACGTTTTGGGCGCGTAAAATAATGTCTATGAGACATTTCTTTTACGCACCCAAACATATGTTATTATAGACAGTTATTAATTTGACCATGAATAGGTCCCATCTCTAAATTCCGTGTGTCCCAAATTTATTTCGAATTCGCGTGTATTTAAAAAAGATCAAGTTCCAATTGTTGAGGTTTTTCTCTATTTACCTTCATCCGCTGGTTCAAAATAATACAGATCCAATATTCCTGTGGAAGCGTAGTATTCTAACACCTTTCTTGCGTCTTCATTCAAATCTTTGAGATAATATGTCACAAATTTGTCCACACCAAGATACTTGTATACCTCCATAAAATCTATTAACAACTCCGCATTGCGGCTGCCGTAAGCCAACTTTGTGCATATCGCTAACTTTCCTCCAGGTTCACGCAATGTCACTTCCGGTGTTCTGTATACCACGTGCTCTTCGCTACACGTGAAGCTGTTCACTGTTAATGCAACGCCGTTGGGTACAACTCCAGGTCTGGGATTCTGACAGGTAAAATGAGGCGCCGTTAGCTTTTCCATTTTGTGACGTACATTCACGACTGTCACAGATTGTTTTATGTAATACGGGTTATCGACGTATTTCATACAGCAAAAGAAAAATGTCTCTTTGGCGTAAATGTTGCCCATTGAGCCCCGGATTTTAATAATGTCCCAATGTGAACTTGTTGTGGAATTACCAATTGTAACCCCAAATATATACACAGGTCCAAATTTCATCTTTGTGAAATGATTGTATTTCACGAAACGTCTGTTAGTGTCTCTCCCAGCCAATTCTGCTCCTACAATAATAATAGGGATCAAACATGGGTGTTCAAGCATTAATGTATACACAATGATCACACATTGGTGTTCAAGCATTAATGTATTCACAGGGATCAAACATGGGTGTTTAAGCATTAATGTATACACAGGGATCAAACATGGGTTTCAAGCATTAATGTATACACAGAGATCAAACGTGGGTGTTCAAACATCAATGTATACACCGGGATCAAACATGGATGTTCAAGCATTGATATATACACAGGGATCAAACATGGGTTTTAAAGCATTTACGTTCGCAAGGTCATGATTAGGATGTTAAAAGCCGAGGGCGAAGGTTCAGGGGCGTATCCAGAGAATCTATCGTGTTGAAACCACCATACCAAGATATCTGAAATAGTTATACTTTACTTTTCAATTAGCGAATATAAAAGGCGCCGATCAGACTGCGCATGCGCTGAGTTTTATGTGCCTTTGTTGTTTGCAAGAAACAAAGTCAGGGTTTCACGCGTCAAGGCAAACATGGACTTAAAGCCAAAGCTTCCGGGCCTCTGCCTGGCTACACGCCTGGCGTTAATGTACTGGAAAATAATGATAAAAAACTAGAAATTGTGTGTATGAAACACTATGCCCCCAACCATTAGCTTGTCCACCATCCAGTTCATCAGGTAATCTATTCACCATCCTCCTTCAGCTGACTAAATCTGAGGCTACTAGCTGTAATAGTTTTCAAGATATCTTTATTGGAAGTTTTCGATGTCCAAATTTACAAAGGTGACAGCTAAAAAAAGATTTTTCTAATTTTCACCAGGTAATCTGCTCATTACCATCTGTCAGCTGCCTAACTTTGGAGCTCATAGCTGTAACGTTTTTTGAGTTATAAAGTTTTCTATGTCAAAATTTGCTACAGGCAATAAGTCAAAAAAATTAAATGATTTTCCTAAAATTTTCACCAAGTAGTGTACTCATTATCCTCTATAAGCTGACCAAGTTTGAAGCTCCTAGCTGTAACGGTTTTTAAGATATCAAGTTTTCTAAATCAAAATTTTGCAAAGAGCAAAAACTAAAACAATGATTTTTTTTTAAATTTTCACCAAGTATTTTTTTTTTTTAATTTTCACCAGGTAATCTACTCATTACCCTCTATCAGCTGTCCATTTTAGGAGCTCCTAGCTGTAACGGTAATTGAGATATCAAGTTTTGTATGTCCAAATTTGCAAAGGGCAATAACTAAAAAAATAAAATGATTTTTTTCTTAATTTTCACCAAGTACTCTACTTATTTTCTTCTATGAGTTGACAAAGTTTGAAGCTCCTAGCTGTAGCGGTTTTTGAGATATCAAGTTTTCTAAGTATAAATTTGCAAAGGACAATAACTAAAAAAATATTTTTTTTTGGATTTTCATCACGCAATTTTTACATTATCCTCTTTAAGCTGACCAAGTTTGAAGCTACCAGCTGTTATAGTTTTTGAAATATCGTGATTACAAAATTTCATTATGACCCTTTAAAAGGGGCATAACTCCACAAAGGTAGATAATCCAGATTAAAAAAAAATACACGTCAGTTATTTTTTGATGCTGAATCCATCTATGAAATTTCAAAACCATATCTTACATTTGTAACGGGCGGACGGACGCACGGATGGACAGACAAGCCCAAAGCAATATGCCCCTTCAACTTGTTCAAAGTTGGGGGCATAAAAATACCACACATCAACCCTTAAAACAGAAATGGACTGGTAAAAATGGGTCCAGAGGGCCTACCATTACTACTACTGGTGCGATTGGTAAGAGTGTCAGATTCCATTCAGCTTAAATAAGCTTATTTAAAAAATTAGATTATGAAAAAAGGTATCCAAGCAATAAATCTATCTCTATGGCGTGGAAGTATAGCTTTATGAACGAGGGGATCCAATCTACGATCACACTTCAGTGCAACCCATGGCACCACGAGGAAGAGTCACAGAACACTTACGATCACAATAGATGAAAAACCAACACGACCTATCTCATCTTCATCAAGATGATTGCTAAACTAGAAAGGCACTAAGTACTACACAACGAAAAAGGACCAACACCCAACCCTCGCAAACAATGTAAACAGCAAGGCCAAATAAAAATACCTGTGTTTAGCGTAACCCGATCGTACCTAAATTTACTGGTGATACATAGCATTTTTCTGGATAAAAATTAAATTTATGCATTTTGAAAGGCGAAATGCGAATGCCTTTCAAAATGCATAAAATTATATTTTTCCAGAATAAAAAAATAATTTAAAAAAACATATGTGTGCCTACCCGACCTAAAATGCTCAGACCCGTTACCTGAAAGGCACTTTTTTATTTGGCCTAACTTATGAATCAGATAATAAACCAAGACACTGGGGGCTGAAATGCATTTTAATTGCACAAAATCTTCGCCCTAGATTTTGTTGTTTTTAAAGCACAAGAATAGTTATCTCCCATAGAGGCTTCCTAACTTATAACTAATGTATCATCACAGAGAAATGATCAAATTTTAATAAATTGGCTGAGAAATTCTGAATAGTGTGTGTGTGTCTGTGCGTACGTGCGTGTGTGTGTCATATAGATGCATCAGAAATAGCATGCAATGTAATACATTTTACATTTGCCAAGACTCCCTTTCTCAATCTTTGATTCATTTATCTGACCATAAATCGATTTGACCAGGCCCTGAGGTTATAAAACTTTTTTCATACTCAACTCAAATGAGCATGAAATTCATCCTGCCCACAAATGTTAAAATGCCAACAATTGTGGCATTTTAACATTTATCAGAATGATAAATACAACATCTGAGAGGCTTAAAGCAACGCACTTCTTAATTTGTCGGTGTTTTAGTTTTATGAGCAGTTGAAATTTCGTGCTCAGTTGAGTTGAACATGGAAAAAAAGTTTTATAACCTCGGAGCCTGAGTTCATTTCAATTACCTGAATGGTTACTGTAAATCACCTGATCCTGTTCTCCAACCATGATTTCCTTCACCCTGGCTTCATTTCGAACACTTGAGTCATAAGTATCGATCCCCTTCTCTTCTCCGACCATAAATCCGTTTACCCTGTCAGCATTTCGAACACTTGAACGGTAATTTTTAATCACCTTATTCGCTTTTCCGTCCATAAACCCATTTACCATGTCAGCATTTCGAACACTTGAACGGTAATTATTAATCCCCTTATTCGCTTTTCCGTCCATAAACTCATATACCCTGTCAGCATTTCGAACACTTGAACGGTAATTATTAATCCCCTTATTCGCTTTTCCGTCCATAAACTCATATACCCTGTCAGCACTTCGAACACTTGAACGGTAATTATTAATCCCCTTGTTCGCTTTTCCGTCCATAAACCCATTTACCCTGTCAGCATTTCGAACACTTGAACGGTAATTATTAATCCCCTTATTCTCTTCTTTGGTCATAAATCCATTTATCCCTGCATCATTTCGTACCCTTGAATGGTAAATATTAAGCTCCTGGTCGTCTTCTCCGGTCATAAATTTATTTACCTTGGCAGAATTTCGAACACTTGCATGATAATAATGAATCCCCTTATTCTCTTCTCCGACCATCAATCCATTTACCCTTGTAGCATTTCGAACACTTGAACGATATCTATTAGTCCCTTGCTGATCTTCTCCGACCACAAATCCATGTACCCTTGCAATTTTTCGAACTTTTGCATTGTAGCTTTTATTCACCCTAACTGAAATGCCAATGTTAGACCTTTGCATCTCTTCTCCGACCGCAAAGTCATCCACGCTGGTACTGTCCTGCCAGCCAATAGTGACAATGACTTCATGTTTTGTTTACAAAGTTATCAGGGACTTACGTATAATCGATCGATTTATGTTAGCGTTTAACTTAGCAATTGTAAACAAAGTATTAGATCAAGTAGCTCTAGCGATAAGGCGTATATTTTCCCTAGTTGACATGATTAAAAAACCCTAAATTTTCAAATTGCCTTAATGTTTTTAAAATTGGACTGTTTCGGTAGTAAAATATGCGTAGAAAGCATCAAAAAAGGTTTCAAACCGATCTATCATTTACAAAGCCGTGAATATTTGCGCCTTCGACCCCTACCCCTCACTTAACGTCTTTAGACCGGGTGCCGTTTAGACGATAGTCTTAGTAAATCCTTTGCAGGTTTTCAGAAAGTAAAAGTGCTAAAATATTAAGGATATAAGTGCCCTTCATTTCCAAAACTTTGCGGTATTGCTTCTGCGCATGCGTACGCAATATACTTAAAATTGTGACGTTTGTCATTGAAAAGATGAAACTGGTGTCTTTCAGTTTGTTTTTAGATGCTTCCCCCCCCCTAGACAAGATGCCCTTTGGACAATTAAATTTCGCTATACAAATATATATATATATATAATATGTAAATGGCGTCTTGGGTCTAGGGGGGAAAGGGGTTGTATAAGCGAAAGAAGACATTAAATATCTGACAAAAATAGACCACTTTGCAAGATGGTCGTTTTTATTGTACATCAACTGTATAAATAGTTTTGTACATAGCGTGGTTCCCTGTTTAACGGTCTAGTTCCCATATATGTTACTGAATAACAAGCACAGTTGATGATCGAAATAAATTCTCATTCAATAAGAAGTAGCGTTATTCCATGCATGAAGGAAACCCCGCTTTAAATATACAAATTGGGGGCAATGGTGAATTGACGGCTCGTCTATATATATTTGTTGAATGTTCCTAATTTCTCCAGTCGTTATTTCAACAAAATAAAACGAACGTCTCGTTTAGGGAGATTGCTCGCCTTTTTCGCTAGAAATTCTTTGCGTTAGCGTTTAACCTAGCAATTGTAAACTAAGTATTACGTCACTGTCACTCTTGGTTGGCACGACAGTAGCATTTCGAACACGTGACCACTTGCTGTTCATGTGAACCCAGAGTAAAAGGATGGCTGCCCCTGAAGCAATGACCAGATAGTAAAAGCACCGGCGGACGTCTAAGCGAGACATCGTATCTGCAAAGCAAGATTGAGTCAGATTATTGTTTATTATTCATTTTGGTGCATAGCTCAGTCTTATAACGGTGTTATCGCCCCTTAATAATTATCATTCATTAAGCATCAATTAAGACTATCAGAGCTTTGTCAGTCGTATGACATTTATATTGCAAATGGGAGGTTGGGTCTTGGCAGGCTTCTGGGTAGTAAAATTTGCAAAGGTACTTCTGTGGTTGATTATGTGATTTGTCACCTACTCTGTATCTATATATTTTGGAATTTGAAGTATTACCATTTGATCCTATGACTAATGATGTTCTCTGCGCGCTCCATTTTTCCCTAACTTGTAATGATATGAATGGGGAGCAACACACACACATGATGATAATAATCCTGTTACAATAACTAGAGTAAAATGGAACTCGGTAGAGTCTGCCTCATTTGTAGGATTGCTTAACGGTAATAAAATTGATTCATTCATCAGAAAAATTGATGCATTGATCACTGATGAATAGCGATCCACAGAAGTGATAAACGAGCTCACATCTGAATGTTCCTCAATTTTGACTGAGGCAGCAAAAGAAATAGGTTAAGGAAATTAAAATATGGCCACCAAATCCGAAAACCAGTTCAAAAACTAAACCTGTCAAGCAGCCATGGTTTGACTATGAATGTGCTAAATTGAGGCGTCATTATGAAAGGGCTAAGAACCTGGGGCATAGAATTAATTTTGTTGTAAATTTTCGATACTCACATAACGCCAGCAAAACATACAAGAAGTGCATAGACAAACAACTTAGACTATATAAAAAGGAATTTATCAATAAACTTTGTGCACTTCAGCACTCTGACCCAAAATCTTATTGGAATTAATTAAACAAAGCTGATTGGACAAAACAGGAGACATTGCAGAAAGTTTCCCTAAATACTTTTACTGAGCACTTTAAGAAACTTAATATTTTGAACCATGATGATGATACTCTTGAGCCAGATTTTGAAATGGACCTTTCTTAGATTAGTGATCACAACTTTGAGCTAAACTCATCTATTACCGAGGAAGAAGTTCTGAAATCTTTAGGTCATTTCAAGCTAAGCAAAGCATGTTCATCAGATTTGATTTTGAATGAATTTCTTAAATATTCAAAATCTAAAATGTTAACAGCATATACATGACTATTTAATATTGTGTTTTCTTTGGGTATTATTCCTGATGATTGGTCTAAGGGCATCATTTCACCGATATATAAAATAAGGGTGACAAAGCAAACCCTGACAATTATAGAGGAATAACTATTTTAAGTTGCTTTGGGAAACCTTTCACAGCAGTGCTGAATAACAGATTGAATAAATACTTGGAAAGTATGAACTTGTTTTGTGAAGAACAAGCCGGGTTTCCTAAAAGTTATGGTACAACTGCTCATATATTTAGCTTGAAATGCCTAACAGATTTATACTTGTTTAGGGGAAAAAACTTTTCTGTGCCTTTATTGACTACAAAAAACTTTTGACTCTGTTAATAGAAGCTATCTATGTCGGAAATTATTAGATCATGCTATCGATGGTAAAATGTTTAAGATAATTCACAACCTGTATGCTAATGCAAAATCTTGCGTAAGGGTGGGTCATTTAAAATCTGAGCTATTTTGTAGTACGACAGGGCGAAAATTTATCACCTTTACTATTTTCACTGTTTCTAATTTATTGCACATGCCTATAACAGTCCGGAAGATATATCTGACGTGTCTAAAATTTTGCTTGGAAATGATGAAATTGAAGTTTTTTCAAACTGTATATACTACAGTATGCCGCCGATACTGTGATATTAGCCAAATCCAGGAGAGAACTACAGGCAGCTCTTAATGCTATATATCAATATTGTAATTCGTGGGACCTGGAACTTAATCCTTCCAAAACCAAAATTGCTATATTTTGCAATAGAAAATTTCAGCACAATTACGTGTTTACATATAATGGTCAACCTATCGAAATCGATGAAAATTATGTCTATTTGGGAATTCTGTCCTCTTACAATAGTCGTTTCCTTAAAAATAATCAAAGAATGGTTGAACAAGCCCGTAAAGCAATGTTTTCTGTTTTAAGGAAATCTTGAAAATTGCAACTTCCTATAGATCTGCAACTGCGACTTTTTGATAGTATGAGTGTTCCTATTTTGTTGTATGGTTCTGAAGTATCTGACTTGGAAACTCTGACATGTATATACTCGAAAGTCTGTGTACACAGTTCTACAAAAGTATTTTGAAAGTTAAGAACTCAACCCAAACTATATCATATAAGGTGAATTAGGAAGATATCCAATTAGTACTCAATTAAATCAAGAATCAAGGCTTCTGTCAAATGATTGTTAATGGAAAACAAGACAAGATAGCACCCAGATTATATAAAATTCTACTAGCAATGCATGAATGTGATTACTTTCATTCCAAATGGCTATTGAGTGTTAAAAATTGTCATATTTTACTGGTAATCAACATGCATGGGATTTACAAGAAAATGTACCATTAGGTTTGGCTAAATTGCTTAAAATGAAGCTTATAGAAAACTACAAGCAAGAGTGGGGTGATACTGTTTTTAGCTCCTCTAAATGTCTAAACTATAATTTTTTTAGACAGAATTGGAATTTGAACAATATTTAAATCTTCTTCCAAATGATCTTGCTACAGCAGTGTGTCACTTAAGAAGTTTAAACCATAAATTGCCAATTGAGTATGGCAGATTTTAGGGGGTTGAAGGGGATGACCGAATTTGAGAACTCCGTTTCTTAAACAAATTGGGTGATGAGTTCCACTATCTGTTTGAGTGTGGTAATTTGAAGATCAAAGAAGAATGTACCTTCCTAGAGTCCTGTCGAGGCATCCTAACACCTTTAAATTTAGAACTTTTATGAACACTAAAGAGTTACCTTTGTTGTTTAAGTTGGGCAAGTTTTGCAAAGAAATTTCGAGCACCTTTAAAGTGATCTACTCAACCAATTCATAGGATATGTCTGCGAAAAAAAAAAGTGAACCAGTGCAGATTTCCAGATATATTCTTTTGATATTTGAATAAGTGGTTTTACTGCGTGATTTGTAGGATAATAATTTTATTGGCTTGCTACAGGACTTTAGTTCAGAGTGTGTAACAGGAAAAAGCAACAACAAAAACAACTTATTTCTCAACCAAAACACATGTTGTGGGTACTCAGGGGATTCGTCTCATTGAGACGGTTCTTTTGGGTGTCCAAGACACGTGATAGAAATTACAGGCAAGAAATACTAACAAATTTGCATTGTATTTCTGTGTATATGATTATAGCAAGTGAGTACTTCTCTCAGTCCAAAAAGTTATTGGCTTGCTTATTTATTGAAATAAATTATAGAACACTATCTGTATCAGTTAGTATTGCTCAAATCTAAGCAAATAAACAAACTACTCAGTATCTCAGAGGTCTAAATTTCAGTTTCGCATGAGACTTCCCGGTTGACGGTGTGGGTCCAGATCAGCCCGGATTTTTAAGCTGGCTGGTCAGGGTCCTGCTAATTGCTGTGTAGCTTGTTTTATTTTGCATGGTTAATGCGATATAATGGTGGTTTTGTTTTCGCATGCTGAATATAACAAGTGATTGTAACCTCTTGATTTTGGAAGAAAAAAAACTAGAAATCAGCTAGTGTTTAACTGACTATATTTTTCTGAGGTTTGATTACTATTTTAGCAAATACCAAACTCACTGAAATATCTGGAGATCTGATTTAGTCATCAAATTCATCGCAATACCATTACTCAACCTAGTCAAATTTGAAGCTTTCTCCAAATTGTTTTGTTATTACTTGTTTCATGTATATATGTTAATTTTTGACTTATACCCCAGTTAGGGGCCAAGGTCGTTAATAAAAACTTTCAAAACCTTCTAAGAATGTTTTTAACCATTATTTATGTGAACAGCATTTTTTTTAAAACTGCGTATTTAAATGATCAAATTATGTTTCTTAAATTTTATCTCTCTGACACTTGTAAATGTGTACAAAATGAGTAGATGCAAGACATAGAGAATACTAGGTGAGTGTCTTTTGATATCAAGTTTACCAGGCAAATCTTTGAGAACGCATGTTGACATCGCGAGGCTTGCCGAGCGATTCAACATGCGTTCTCAAAGACGAGCCTGGTAAACTTGATATCAAAAGACGCGAACCTGGTATTCTATTTATCAGTTTACCCATTGTTGAACACTCTTCAAACTAGCGATTGTGACGTAATTTTTAATTTTTGTGTTCAGCGTCATTAGCGACGTCATTCAAAAAGTGCAAATTCATCATGACCTGATAAAGGTAACATGCCGTGAGATAGGAAACGTTTATTAGGTTATGTTGAAATAATTCAGTTAATATTAGGGGTGACTGATAAAATTTTCTTCACTGTCTACAGCTCAATTTAGATAGCTTAGTTGACGCTATAACCCAGTATGTTATTATTAGATTTGATTCTTTACGTCCCATCCACCATCTTTCAGTTATAAATGGACGGGTCTTCCTGGGTTGAACCAGTAATGTTCTTGCTCAAGGTCACAACGCAGTGACGCCGGTGAGGCTCGAAACCGCGGCCCCTCGGTCTCGAGTCAAGCACACTACCACTGAGCTCTTTCACCCAGTATGTAAGCCAACAAAAACGTATGCAAAATTAATTATATTACTTCTCAAAGATTAGCAAATAAAAAGTTAATCCCTTATGTGGCAATCACATCCAAAGTGCTCCGCTTTTGTCGGCTTCAGGTGTACACCAAGATCAGACTGCAACTACCTGATCTGGGTCCACACTATTCGCTCTATACTTACATTAGTCAATAAAACCTAACGAAACAATGAATGTTGAAGGCTCGAGATGTTGTTATTTAGTGCTAGACTATATGATTGGGAATGGGTGGAGAATGTCGTCACTGGTCAACCGGGCACTTAGTCGAGCTTGCCCAGGAAAATGTGTGAGTAGTGAACTGATCGTCCCGACATGACCATAGCTGTTGACTGAGACGTAATCAAACAAATCAATCAAAAAATAAAGCATTTAGTCTGCTAGACTCTAGGTGCGTTTTCAAAGTCCTCGAGTAGAGTTAAGTTCAGTAACTTCGTACAGTTGGTAAATTCTGACATACATTTGCAAACAGTGAAAATTCAGATGAGACGGCTCTATATAGCCGTACGTCTCATCAGGATTTTTACCGTTTTTTTTTATTCCAATACTTAATATATGAAAGAAACAAAGTCGCTTTCGGAGTTTAGTCCAGTGTCCAAATTTACCCAACTTTACCCAATTCGAAAACAAAATGCAAAATATGACACATACGCAACATTGCACAGGTAAACAAAGTCCATACACGCCGGATATATTTTACACAAGAACTAATCTTAAATGCATGTTGATGCATCTACGGATAAGAAAAACGATAACTACGTACCTAATTAGAAAAGCCTATACTGAGTTGATTAACAAATAATTATGAAAAAATGAAAAGTTTTTTTCTTGTTTGAGCAAGCTGTTGACATAGTACGAGCAAGCTGTTGATAGTAAGATCATAAGACTCTTGCACACCGGATAAGGATATCTGAGATTTTACCCTGGGATAGAAAATTTGATCTTACCCATGCTATCTTACCCAGGACGTCATCGTTATTTTAACGTGACGTCATCATGTGAAATTGCATCTTAGCGCATTCTTTCTTTCTATCTTTACTGGTTCGCTCATACATGAGCATTACACCAGGGAGTGCGAATTTGGAAATTTTGATAAAATAAAAAACAAAAAACACAAAAAAACACACACAAAAAACAACACAAAAAAAAACCACCACAAAATCTTTTGGCTGAATTTTTGTTTAAAAAAGGAGTGCCCTAAAATCCTCTGTGGACTGGGCATTTGCCACAGAAGGAGGCAGACTATTCCAATGTGGAATAGTTCGGGGGAAAAAAGAATTCTTCAGGGCATCACTGTATGTCTGGTGTCTGCGGTATTGAGCACTATGTGATGACCTGGTAGTTTTCAAACTATGAGCAGGGGTCATATACTTGTCTTTTTCAATAGACACTGCTCCACAATGAATCTTGTGAAAGAGAAGCAAGGAGGACTGGTCCCTACGGGCCTCAAGAGATGGCCATTCAAGCTCATCAAGCATTTCGCCGACGCTACTGGTGTTTCACCATCTCCTGCAGGTCCAGCGGGCTGCTGTCCTCTGAACTTTCTCAATCTGATTAATCTGAAGTTTCGAGTGAGAGCTCCAAATGGGTGCTGCATACTCTAGTTTAGGCCGAACCAAAGTTTTGTATGCAACTTCCTTTGTACTCCTAGGTGCAAAAGCCAAATTCCTGCGAAGGAAACCAAGTGTCTTAGTTGCTTTGGAAGACATGCTGACCCCAATCCATGTTATCTGTAATGGTGATATCAAGGTATTTTGCTGACTGAACATTTTCCAAAGTTTGATTGTGTAGTGAGTAGTCGAAGAGAATTTGTTTGTGATGCTGATGCCGAGTCACTCTCATTGAGTGACATTTGGCTACGTTAAATTTCATTTGCCAATCGGCTTCCCACTGTCCTAAGCTGGTGAGGTCTTCTTGCAAGGTCAAACAATCCTGAACTGAATGTATATTCCTATACAAGACACAATCGTCTGCGAACAGGCGAACAAAAAAACCTGGTGTTATCCGGCAGGTCATTTATGAAGAGGAGGAACAGGACCGGACCTAAGACCGATCTCTGGGGCACGCCGGATAGCACTGGGACTGGATCTGAGGCTTGGCCATCTAAAACAACTTGTTGAGTGCGCCCAGAGAGTCATGAGTTGATCCACTTGTTGGCGGATCCTCTCATCCCATAATATTCCAATTTGTGTACTCAGGGACTTCTGGAAGCTTATTTTAAAATAAATAAAAAAGAAGGCTTGAGCCATTATTCGTGTGAGGGTAGGATAGTAAAATCCGCCCCGAGGATCACGTAGAAGGCATGCGCATTCCTCACATTGATGAAATACCCACCCAAATCTGCTGCATTTTGCATTCGATTTCCAATTCTACACACGCGTTGCATACTTTTTAACATAGAAAGAAAACTTTAACAGGTAACAGAAAATTTTGAAAAGTTCTAGGGTGGAAACTTTTGGGACAGGACTAAGAATATTCAAAGGCAATTAAATTATATGAGCCAAGTTGCACAGCCACGCCTAAAAGTTTCATTGGGGTTCCCGGTCCAGATCCGCTAGCTTACGCGTCCATGTAGATACATTAACAAACAGTAGTCTTTTAATTTCGGCTAAAATGTAGCTTATAAAGACTTAAAAAACTTTCCCTCAATTAGCATGCGCGGGTCCAGAAAGTTTTGTCAGAGGGGGTGCGACACTGACGTTTTTTTTTGTTGTAGTTGATGGGATGGAGAGAGGTTCGAAATGCCACTAAAGTGGGCCGTCATCGGCCCGCCAGCGAAAGGCGTTTTACTGGCGTGCCGATAATAGACTGGTTCTCTCCCCTACACTGGCTATTGTTAATTTGAACAACTCGGAACCAGTTAATGCCGATAATGGCCCACCATTGAATGCTAGCTTCGTAGCCTTGTAATTTTGGGGGATCCGGATCAATTTTGCTAGGAAACCCTATACACGGGTGGTAAACCTAGGAACTACCACGAAATTGTGTTAACGTAATTTTGTTCCCAAGCCTCATCCGGGACACGTCGTGGTAGTTTCCAGGCCGAAAATTGGATAAAGAAAGGCTGGTGTCACTTTCATTTTTGTTTTATTTTACAACTAAGAACGAACAATGGTGAAATCCGACAATATGGTTCCGTGTAAATATGTTTCAGCGTCCCCTCTAGCCCAAAATTTAAAACATGGTTTCAGTGACGTCAGCGTCACGGTATCACCCGCGTTATCAAATTAGATCCTCGATGCACATCCATGGTCTGATTCCACGGAATTTCGCGGAATTGGCTGAGGTACATGTAGTTCCGATTGCTGTAAAGTCTGAAGTTGCAAAGTCTAACGGTTCAGAAGGAGGTGCAGTTACAAGAAAATACCATTATATGAACTTTGAGTCAAGGTCACACAAAAGGGTGTCAATTTGCCTCTACATCATGTGATATGTGCAGCTAAAAAGCTTGAAGTTGCTATTTTCAACGGTTCAGAAGGAGGTGCTGTTACAAGAAAATACCATTATATGACCCTGGAGTCAAGGTCACACAAAAGGTTGCCAATTTGCCTCTTATGTGGCTACAAAGTTTGAAGTTGCTACTTACAACGGTTGGGGGATGCATTTGCAAGAAATGCAACGGACTGACGGACGACTGGCAGACTTTGATTCCATGATAAAATAATAAAGATGCCTCGTTGATATCAACACTAACACTCAGTGTAAGCCAGAGCTAAAGAAAACAGCTGGTTGACCCATAGCGGGTCCAGCAAAAGTCATTTGTGCTCAGATAATATTGACATTGTTCAAAACGCGTTGCGGAAAAACAAAAAGGTGCTTGGCAAACCCTTAGATCTTATCTCATATTTAAAGATAAATCATTCAAATTTATCATAATTTTGTCACTGACATCTGTGACGATTAAATACAAGTTCCTCTGTGATAATTTGGTACCAATTTTTCACAAGTGTTAGGATTTGGTACCATTTCTTCACACATGTAATTATTTAATAACCAAAATTTCCGCACGCGACGAATTGATACTAAACTTTTCATTATTTGAGTATTTGGTACCGATCATCTATACATGTGTGAGGTTCTGGTACCGTTTTTTCTCACGTGTGATTATTTACTAACCAAATTTTCCGCATGCGACGATTTGATACGAATTTTTTCATTATTTGAGTATTTGGTACCGATCATCTACACATGTGTGAGGTTCTGGTACCGTTTCTTCACACGTGTGATTATTTAATAACCAATTTTTCCGCATGCGACGATTTGATACTAAATTTTTCATTATTTGAGTATATGGTATCGATCATCTATACATGTGTTAGGATCTGGTACCGATCATCTATACATGTGTGAGGATCTGGTACCGTTTCTTCACATTTTTGTGAATTTGGTACCAATTCTATACATCTGAGAAAATTAGTACCAATTCCTCACACGTTAAAATACAAAATGTGAAATTTGAACACACATGTTAGGCTGATCTGAGTCTTCGCTAGACGCGCATACCATGATGTACCTTTTACTGTGCCTCAGGGCCTGGAATTACAATGCCTCCTTAAAGTTAAGCAAGACTTAAGTTAAGTATTGATATTTCAACATGCTATAGTAATACTACATAAATTGTCTGGATCGATGTGGTATTTGTGGTTAAAGATATCATTGTGATCTTTAGAAAAATTAAAACTATCTTGATTTTAATCAGTTTTAAACGTTATTTTTCGCATCCTGAACTTAAGTCTTCCTTAACTCTAAGGATGCATTTTAATTCTGGGCTCAGATCATTGAGCCGCGACATGCTGTTTCCAGCAATGTGGCATTTTGACGAGTACAGACTCAGATGAGCTAGTTAGATTATTAAGATTTTGAAGGGACATACCCTGCCACAGTGAATGACGGGCGCTGATCAGACTGGTGCATGCGCAGGTTAGTCAGCATGCACATTAGTTGTTTGCACTTATTTAGTCAGGTTTTCTCGCGCCGCATATTTAGTTATGCAATCTGTTTCTTTAAGGTCGATCATGGTATAATTAATGAAAAAAATTCTTTTAGTTGGAGAACAATTAAGATATTCAATCTGAGAACATGTGTCGCCAGACAAAAAGAAGTCAAACAAAGTAAATTCATTCGATTTTTTACCCCCAGACGAAGGATTAAATTAGAGAAATGTATAAATCAAAAATTCTAACACACCTCGCCTATAGAGCGCATGGTAAAACACGTGATATATCAAACAATAATTCACAGTGTTGAAAGCGCGAGGAAAACGCACGCTTTTTTTACGCTTGAAAGACGTTACAAATACATGTAAATGTATGCGACACCGTCCAACTATTTGCGGGAATTACTCAGTGCAATGGCGGAAAGTTGGAAGAAGCTGAAGACTTCAAATGTGTTTTCGTCGTTTATTGTGTGTAAGAATCGAATAGATCAGCTTAAGTGCGCGAATTTTTGAGTAATGGTTCACTGTTTGTCGGACAGTTTAATGAAGATAAATTACTCGCGCTGCGCGCTCGTGATTTGATCTTCTTTACAACTGACCTCCAAACAGTGAATTATTAAACAGCAATTCACTGCTAAACACCATCTGTTAAGTTTTTACAACTAATTTTTCGCAATAACTTTTTTATCTTCAATTTTAGCAAAATGTGTTCGCGATGAAAGTTTTAGAGGAGACTTTCCGCCAGCTTCTCCAAAAGGTCTGGTGCGTGTGGCGCAAACAGATTTATGTGTATATAGATGAAGATAAATTGAATTCGTCCTGAATTTCTCATTCTTTTATTGACAGTTAAAATTCGTATAGGTGCGGCAGAAATGGGTAGTCTCAAAAAATATTCAATATTCATAAGCGGTGCATATCCCATTAATCAAAGATTGTGCATAACATAAAATTGCCGTTTGCATACTCAGAATTAATAGACTTCGAGCTAAAAAAGGTCCTGCTCCCCCCCCCCCCCTAGGGAATTTCGCAGACATATCCTATCTTGAAGATAATTTCAAGCCGCATCTTTTAAGAGATGTTTGCACTCTGTGCTCCGGGGCGTTAGTCTCTGACAGCCTGTTACATATGTTACTGTATCAAACTAAGGAAAAATTCAATATGAAAGTTTGAGCTACAGAAAGAAGACATTAAACCATCTAATTATTCAAATTTCTTATGTAGTTTGCAAGCTGGATGCCTAAGCTACATAAAAGCAGCATTTCTTAACAAAATTACAGCCTTCAATGGTGTTATATGCGTTACATAGATTAAATTTCCCTTTGAAAGTTGAAATCGTGACTAACATCATTCATTTTACGGACGATTTGTGCATTTTTACAAGTGTTTTTAATCTTAGTTTACTAAAATTTTTATTTGACTAATAGAAAAAACAAAGTTTGCTTTTCTATCTCAAATACATTGTTTTACATGAGCTATTAAACAACCCTACCCCCAATTTTAAGTATCCAATTTTGGTATCTATTATTGAAGAAAAATATATGAAAATATTTGACGCTCGTGGATATCTTACATTTTTGGCACTGTCTTGCTAATGCAATAAAGAATCATACATTTGCAAGTTTGACGTCAGGATCAGAGCACTTATTAAAGTATGTAACATATGTTACATGGCATAATGAATGAGCTAGGAAATTTTCTTGGAAGTAAGAGATGATATTTCAGAAAAATACCGTTTTTCACATGTTTTCCAATTAATCTCTAGCCTCTGGTGCCTTAGTCTTAGTAATTACAGTCATTGCTGATAATAAGCCCTTGGAATTGTGTTACCTATGTTATATATAACCTTTTTAATCACATATTTCCTAATGCCTATAATATTAAAATATATAGACATATAGATAGAAAATAATAGTTCTCATTTAAATGACACAATTTAATAAATATTCCTATTAAGTAAAACTATTCAAAAACAATCTTTATTCAAGTCACCCTCACAATGTCTATCATTGTGTCTGCTTCTATTGCAAAATAATCACCCATTTCATCACAACCAGTAGAATCATGGCATTGTATTAGGACTGCAAACTGAGTACAACCCTGTTCCTCTCCTCCCCTTTGGGAATTGTGCAGACATATCCTACCTTAAAGAACAATTCAAGCTGCATCAAATAAGAGATGTTTGCACTCTATTAACTAGGGGGTTAGCCTGTAATGGTATGATACATATGTTAGCATATCAATTTAAGAATAAATGAATTGACAGTCTGAGAAACAGAAAGAAGACATAAAACTATCTATTTATTTGAATTGTTCATGTAGTTTGCATGCTGAATACCTTTGATACATAAGAAAAGATTTTTTAACAAATATACGGCTTCCTATGGTGTTATATGGGTTACATTAATTAAGATTACTTTTTAAAATTGGTAATTGTGACAAACATCACTTATAAGCATTTCGTTTGATCCTCCTCTTTAGCCATCAAAAGACTTAATTTTCTTTGTATATGTGGCCAGTGCCAGCGTCAAACAACTTGACTCAGCCAAACTTGAATCCTTAGCATTCTTCAAAAGCAGAAACAGCATGTCAGTGTCATGGGATCAAACACCTGATTAAATATGGGTTGAATGCCATTTCACATATATGCATACAATGGAGTATGACTCTGGTATATATCTCTTCCTGTGAAGTGGCAAGAGCAATCTAACTGCAGCTGCCTCTGCATCCGTGCTAGTCAAATGATAACTTTACTCTGATTTTGCAAAATCTATGTCTCTACCGTGTACCTCTAAGAATACTTTAAGATTTCTGACATTGGTCAAACAGATATTTGATAGGCTGCTTTTTTGCATCAATTGCCATGGAACCTATCCAGTCTTTTGGTGCTTAAGTCCTCAGGTCTTAGATCAATAGTATTTTGCTGCGCCGAAAAGAACTTTATAAGTTTTCTTTAGTTACAATGTTGACTCTTGATGGTTTTGGCAGACCGTCTGAAACAATTTCTGTTACACCTTGAAAGTTATCTGGTATAAGAGAAAGAATATGAAGTTGGACATTGCCATCAATTATGTTTGCAGTTGGTTGTTTTTTTTATGTCAGTACATTGAAGCATGTCTTAAAATAATGTAAAACCTATGATTTCTCAGTTTTTGCAGTCATATCATTAGCTGTTGCATTCAAAAGAAGGAAAGTGGACTATAGATAGGTAGAATGGAATAACCAGTAGTTCTATATTATGCTCTATGGAAGATTTATACAGAGTAAACAAGTTGGTAAGGTGCCTCATGTCATGATCCATTGAAAACACTGAAATTGAAAACACTTGCCTCTGACTGTGCAATCAAAAAGGATGTCAGGACAATGCCCTTGCTCAACTATTATGACGAGTTATATATGTTACATCCTTTAATAAGCGCTCTTATCTTAGAAACTTAGTGAACGATTGAATTGAAAGGGTCTAATTTGCGCTGTGTTCATCCTGCATTTCATTGCTTTACCTGCTGTTATACATCTAGTTGTTTATCTGAAGGGAAAGAGTTACCTCGGTTTCAGCACTTCAGAAGTACTAAGACATCAATAAGTTTTTGAATGCTTGGGGAAAGATAATAAGTGCAGAGACATTATTAGATGAAAATATGTGGGTTTGCATGTATGGAAAGGCTACAATTATAAAAGTTAACCAGCTAAGATATGATTCTTTATCACAGAAATATCAAGGTACATCAGTCCAGGTACTCATTGCTCTTAATGGCATAGTTTTCCTCCTTGTAAAGCTTATGTCTTTCTCCTACTTGTAGAGTATCACTTGAAACATATACTCAAAGAGCCAACTATTAGGAATTCATATCAGTTTCTGAATGTTCCAAGCCATAAATGGCAACATTGGAAAGTTGATAATGGCTCATCAATTTTGAGTGGACTGGTGGTAAAATTGAATAACAGTAAATGATTGAAATATTGTGTGATGATTCTACTAGTTGCAAGGAGGCGCGTGATAATAATGATTACCACATGAGTGTTAAATCGATGAGAAATAGTTTGGACCATTTCATTTATTGTATTTTCTTGTAAAAATGTTAAACTATCTTTTCTATTTGTGGCTCTATATATTTAGCATTATATGCACAGTATTAGGAAATGTGTCCAAAAGGTCATTGATAACATCTGTAACACCAGTCCATGGGCTTGATAATCAGAAATGAATATAATTTCTAGTGTTTTGGCACCAAAGACTTATAAGTACACATTAAGTGTCCTGATCTTTAACTTAATGACATCTTGTAGATATATGAGTAAGACAGACTAAGAAAATGAAAAATATCATCACGCTGTAATCGCTTTCATGTGTATTACTTAAACGGTAATAACAAAATTCACTTCTCTGTAAAACTGGGAGTAGGGCTGTTAATTAGCTCCTATAAGACAATATAATGAAGATAGAAAAGCAAACTTGGTTTTTCCTATTCATCTATTGAGTATATGTTTGTAAAATCTAATAAAACAGTTGGAGACCAAGTCATAGTAGTTGTTTAACTACATGACAATAGCCACGATTATAGCTTTTAAATTATAATTAGGTTCATGTAACGCACATAACACCACAGTTAGCCGTATTAATGTTAAACAGCTTCCACATGTAGTCAAGACATCCAGTATAAAGACTATAAGAATGTCAATTTATTTAATAATTTTAATGTCTTCTTTAGGTAGCTTAAGCATTCAAATTTCTTATTCTCAAATTGATATAGTAACATATGTAACAAGCTGTTACAGGCTAACGCCCCAACTTACAGAGTGCAAACATTTCTTATTAAATGCACCTTGAATGGTTTCATAAGATGTAATTTGTCTACAGAATTCCAAAGGGGATTAGGATGGAGCAGGCCCTTACTCAGCTTGATGTCAAAATACTGTTTGATGATTTTACTTATCACGCTAACATATGTAATGCTCTCTGATCTTTAAAACTTGATGACAACTAGCAGATCTATAAGTAATTATCATTGGAGCCAGTCTAAAATCCCTAAGCAATGTAAGATATCCAACAGCTGCGAGCTTTTTCACAATTTTAGCTCAAACTTTCAACTTACATTTCCTTTATTTGATATAGTAACGCATGTAACACGCTGCTTCAGACTAAAGCCCCAACATAGAGAGTGCAAACATCCCTTATTCGATGCAGCTTGAGGTGTACTATAAGATGGAATATGTCTGCAAAATTCCCTCGCAGAGATTAAAACATTTTTAGGCATATCTTACGTAAAGACAATGAGCTTGCCCATTTATTACATCAGGTAACATATGTTACAGCCTCTGATAATAAAAATTTTGCAACAAACTTGCAGATTTATGAGTCTTTTCATATAAGCAAATAAATCCCAAACAATGAAACACATTCATCAACTGCAAATATTTTTAACTATTTTTACTTTAGTTTTAATACCAAACATTTCACCTTAATACTGGGTAGGGGTAGGGTTGTTTAATCGCTTATTTCAGAATAAATATTTAAGCTAGGGAAACAAACTTTAATTTTTCTGTTAGCCAATTGCATAAGCTAGTCAGACATGTTTAAAAACATTTTGCAAAACACAGAGAGAGATTGTGAATGTAAATGATGTTAGCCACACTTGCAAATTTTAATGGGTTATCTGATTTATGTAACGCATATGACACCTTAGGAAGCCGCAATTTTGTTCAAATGGCTGTCATACGTAGTTAAGATATCCAGTATGCAGACTATATGAATGATTTTTAGAAATAAATATTTTAATGTCGTTAATTTGTAGCCCAAACTTTCAATTTACTTTTTCTTAATTTGATTAAGTAACGTATGTTACAGGCTCTTACAGACTAACGCCCCGGAGCACAGAGTGCAAACATCTCTTAAAAGACTCGGCTTTCAATTCTCTACAAGATAGGATATGTCTGCAAAATTCCCTAGGGGGTGGGGGAGCAAACCCATTCTCAGCCATCCGTCTATAACCGTGCATATGCATAATCAACTTTTTGAAAGCAGGCTCATCTGTAGGAACAAAGGCTGGGTTTTCGCACGACGTGCAATTTTTCTCTTATGCAGGTGCTATTAAATGAACGGTTTTGAGATGCCCCCACTAGCTTAACGCACGAGCGGATCAGGCGCGATTTCCATTACTGTAGTTTCATAGATGCATAGTAATGAGGTGATTCTATTTTTCTTATGAACTGGAAAAGCATGACTATTCACTGCCACGCGCATATGCAGTATTCTATGGTAGGTTCAATATAACAGTAACTGAGACTACCTGTACGCCCAAAATCAAGGTAAACTAGCCCGTGTTTGTTTACAACGATTCTCATCTATCTTTGAATCTACTGTACATTTGAACAAGCCATCCATCGCTTTAGAAATTGAATTAGGGCGGTGCAATGTAACTTTTTGACTGACATCTTCGACTTGGTTTATTTGCGATTTGCTTAAAATGTTCAAGGAGTGCATCTAAGCACAGAGAAGTTGGCGGAGATATTCATGGAATACTTTTCATTGGATAAGTTTTTCGATAAATGACGCAGTAAAAAATTATCGGGAAAAAAAGTTCTAAAAACATAACAGCTGGAGTTTAGAGCTGATATATTTCTTAAACATTAATCATATTTATCCAGCTCATAAATTCAATTTGGGTATCATACAGATCATAATTAAAAGCCTGTCAATTATTTTAGTACTTAGTTCAATAAAAAGATACACTTATCTGTATAATTTCAATATCTGACCTTTCTACCCAACCCAGTGGTCAGGGGTGTAAGGTCAAACTTTTTGCTTCTATGTTGATCGATAATCTTTTCCTTTAATTTGATATACAACATAGCCACAATCAGAAAAAAGGTTTTGAACTTTTGGCACATACCAGTGGGTCGAGAGTGTATGTAAGGACAGAATATGTGCTTGCATGGTGTTCTACGCTCTAGTACGTTCAATTTGATATGCAATATTGCTACTTTAAAAACAAAAGATTATTTGACCTTTTGACCCCACCCAGGGATCCGAGGGTGTGTGAAAGCCGAGGGTGTGTGAAAGGACACAATATGTGTTAGCATGGCGCTATATGCTAAAGTCCTATTAATTTGTTATGCAACATGACTACTTTCAGAATAAAAAGTGTTTTGACCATTTGACCCCACCCCAGGGGCCGAAGGGTGTGTGTAAGGACAGAATATGAGCTTTAATGTGATAAACAACATGACTACTTTTAGCAAGAAAGTGTTTTGAGGGTTTGATCCAAGCTATGTCGTCGAAGGTGTGTCTACGATCAAAATATTTGCAGCCATGTTGCTGCATGCGCCATTCCTTTTAAATTTGATATGCAACATAACCATATTCGGAACTAGTTAAAAATTTGACCTTTTGACAAAACCACAAGGATCGAGGGTGTATGTGTGGACAGATATTTACTTTCGTGGTGCCTACGATCTATTCCCTTTAATTTAATATGCAACATGACTACTTTTAAGAAAAGAAATGTGTCACAATGTGACACCTGCCCGTAAAGACGAAGACATTTCTAGAACTGAGGCCAGAGGTCAAGATCACAGTGATTCAAAAACAGTGGGTGACACTCTGCAACCCCAAGATGTATTCACACACTAAATTTGTGATTCCTATCTCAAATAATATAGGAGATATGGTCCTGACACGATTTTTTAGAACTGAGAATAGGGATCAAGATCACAGTGATCCGAAAATAGTATGCAACAATCCGCGACCCAAGGTATAGCCACACACCAAATTTGGGTTTCCAACCTAAAATAATATAGGAGATATGCTCCGGACACATTTTTAGATCGGAGGCCAGAGGTCATGGCCAAAGTCGCAGTGACCCAAAAACAGTATGGAACATTTTGGACCGCGAGGTGTATATATTCACCAACATGGGATTCCTTACTCAAATTGTTTATTGTTTAATTTGATTCTTTACTTCCCATCAACAATCTTTCAGTAAACAGGGACGGGTCTTCGTGAATTGAACCAGTACTAAGCTAGGATAAATGTGTCTTGCTCAAGGACCCCAATGCAGTGATGCCGATGAGGCTCGAACCCGCGGCCCCTCGGTCTCGAGTCAAGCACCCTACCATTGAGCCACTGCGCTCCCTCCTTACTAAAATAATATAGGAGATATGCTATGGACATTATTTTTTCTAGAACCGAGGCCACAGTTAAAGGTCAAAGTCATAGTGTCCCGAAAACAGTACAGGAAACTCCAGGATCACAAGGTATATCCACACTCCAAATTTGGGATTCCTACCTCAATTAATATAGGAATTATGCTCCCGACACGATTTTTTTAAAACTCAGGCCAGATATCAAGTTCAAGGTCACAGTGACCTAAAATAGTACTCGACACTTAGCAACAAAAGGTGTACCCACACTCCAAATATGGGATTCCAACCACATCTGATCTGATTTATGTTCTAACTTGAGCTGAAATTAAATGTGGAATGCATTATGTTGGACAAACTGGCCGATCCCTTAAGACTAGGTTTCGTTAGCACTTTCGTTGAATGAAAAAGCCTAAGAATTTGACACATTTCTTTATCGCCATTTCAAAAGTAATGATCATTCACCTAGTAAAATTGTAATTTAGTCGGTTGAAAAAATTATATATGATCCAAATTTATCAACTAGATTAAAAATATAAAGAGACATGAAACTGAACTACAATGAATTAAATTTTTGCAATCCCCTTTTCCGTTAGGCTTTAATGATAATATATACCATGAATGTAACATTTCTAAAATGGCATATTTTGATGTTTTTTCTCTGATTTGGAATGTAAAAAACGTAAATGTAGATCTCATGGTTAACGTAAAAACTTCTCTTAAGGATCTTTCTATAGCTTTAAATAATCATGGTTGGCATGGCTTATTTTCATTTCTAAGTTCCTAGCCTATCTCAGTTTTACGTAATTTAGTGTTAGAGGCTAATAAACTTAACAATAGAGCAAACGAATTATATAAAGCAGCAATTCTTACAAGGTGTTATGTTCAACATTTCCTTAGTCCTTATATCGATTCTAAGGTCAACCATAAACAATATTTTATCAAAATTCCATTCATTAACAAAGGTATGGAGTTTAATGATTTACATAGCATCTTTAAGGATAATTAAGTGATTTAATCTATTCCAAATTACTTTAATAATTCTGAAACTCCTATCATTTGTTATAAATATAACAAACCAATTAGGTCTACTATATTTAACTTTAATAAAAATGTAACTGATATAGATATAGATTCCAATACTCCCGACTCATAAACTTCGTAAAACCTTTTCTAAATTTTATAGACAATACTATGTTTTTTTTATCCAAATTCCAAGCTTTTTGAAACCTGAATTCTATGGTGACTTGGTGTATATGTTGAAGAAGATTGTTGGCTCTAATAATTTTTCAGCGCAGTTCATTAAAATAATTTCCCATTATAAAAAGGTTGGCTATAACATTAATGTATTACAACAGACTGCATGCTTGATGGTCAACCCAATCACGGTTGGCAACTTTGCTTTCCTCTGTAATTGCACGCTGGTGGGTCCGACTTCAGACTCTATGACAGTTCTGACTTAAAAACTTACCTATTGATGAGATGGTTGGGGCCTGATGCCTTGGCTGTTTGTCGGCCCACCAGGGTTTACCTGTTTGATTTCTTTTGCTCAGGTATTCAGTTTTATTTACTGTTGAGCCCTTATCTTAGCTTTATCTCCTTGTTATATCTTGATTTATATGTTCTGGAGATGATGCTTTGATAAGTTAGGGCTCTTTAGTGCAAACCAAATTATTATTGTGTCTTGATCCACATCTGAATTTAGGGTGAGTTTGGCGCCGTGAAACTAGTTTAAGCCCTCCAATGAATATTTCACTGACCGTTCTGAGGCGGTGTTTCTTTTGTGGATCGTTTTTATTAGTTATGCTTCATGTTGATCTATGTTGTGCTGTCATGTCTATTTGTAGCAACCTTGTGGACACCTGCTGGTAAAGGGCTTACCTCTTGGCTGTCGTGGTTTTGTGTTTTGTCACTTTCCCAAAATATGTCCTGGTCCACATCAGAATCAAGGGCGAGGTTACAAGGTTGGCGCTATGAAACTGGTTTAAGCCCTACAGTAAAATATGTATATTTTATTGTCTTTTCCAAAGCGATACTTCTTTTGTGGATATTTTATGTTTTCTTCTGTCTTGTGTTTGCCATGCCTTTGTGTGCGTCTGTTTATATGTGCCTTGTGGTCATCTGCCGGGAAAGGGCTGACCTCTTGGCTATCATGTAGGCCAGTAAAATTAGGCGAAAATGACCCTTGACCCAAAACTAATTCCTTGAGAAATGTTATCAACAGTTTTAGTATCAGGAAGGTGTCCTGTTTTATAGAAAAAAAAAACCCCAAAAATCTGAGGGGAAATGGTATTTTTGGGGGGGTGAAAAAAATACGAAAAATGAAGAAAATTCGCTGAAAGCAGGCAATCAATATCATGTTACTGGTACCATAGGATCTAATTTGACCTACCTTGCTACCCCAGGACAAGTTTCCATGGGTGTTGAATTGTTCATTGGAAACCCAGTCATGCCCAAAAATTTGTCCCCAGAAATGTTTTTATTCTAGCTATGTCTAAATGCATGGTTTCCATGGCAACCCATAATGCTATTCTCCTGAATGGGGGTGTACCTACAAAAACAACCATAACTCGGCTGCTTTTTAGTCTAGACTACTAACCTTGGTACCAAATTAAAGCCTAGGCATAGATCTTTTATTACATAATCAGATATGCAAATTTTCTAATTAGAGTATTCATGAATATAATTGAGAACTTTAAAATATGGGAAAATTGGAAAAAATACCTGTAGATTAACTGATTTCTGCCCTAAAACATCACTGATGTACATTGTATGTTGCTATATCATAAGTGATACAATTTGACAAGTTCTTTCATCTGGTGGTTCTAGATGTAAATTACATCATTTGCATATTCATGAATATTTATAAAAACTTAAAAAATGATAGGAAACTCATTGGACAGAAAAACAGGGAGCAACGACTAGAAATTTGGACCCTGTGATAGTAGACCTACCTTACACCCCTATGACGATTACTACTGGATGCCAACGACTAGAAAATTGGAACCTGTGATAGTAGACCTACCTTACACACCTATAAAATTTCTACTGGATGCCATATTCTTCATCTGGACCACCAAAATGCAAAAGTATTGTCCTCAAAATTTAACCCATTTGGGTTATGTGAAATTAAATGGTTTCTCTGACAACCTATAAAATAATTCTAAAGAATGGAATGTACCTACAGAAATACTCATATCTCAACAGCAACTCACTCAAGAATACTAAACTTGGTATCAAACTCATTCTTAGTCATAGAGTTTTTACAGGACTGTCTGGTATGAAAATTATCTCATTTGAGTATTCATGAATATTTATGAAATTAGAGAGAAAACTCGGGAAAATGGGGTATACAACTCAGCTGTTTATTGCTCTAGTATACAAAACTGGTACCAAATTAATGCTGAGACAAAGCTCCTCTACTCTGGTTAAATATGTAAATTACCTAATTGTCATATCCATCAATAATAATGAAAATTGTAGGAGAGAGAAAATTTGTCAAAAAGAAAAACAAGAGAGAAAAAGCGTGGTAAATTCATACCTCAGAATTCTTTTACCCTCTTGTTCAACATTCAAATGACTAAATTTATTTATTACCCAACCATCTATATTTCGAGTAATTGTCTATTTTTTGCTATGTCATGGGTCACTGAACTATTGCCCAGTCAATATTTTCGACTATTGACTGGCACTATACCATGGCCTGGCTTCCCGCTTCCCTGTTAAAACCACACAGGCGCTTATCGACATGCGCCACAACGATGCGCGTAAGGTATGATAGGAGACGTTGTGCAACAAAGGTGAAAATGAGCCATGCTTCAGCAATTAAACTCCAATAACTTCGTTGTTAACGGTCGGAAACATAAAGTGTGGGTACTCGTTTTCTTAGTTAGAACAAGCGGAACATTTTGAGACCTAAATTGAACAGATTTGGTGAAATCTTTTTTGCAACAAAACCGCATCATCTACAGCAACTCCATTCAAGAAACGCTGCTAAGTATTTCATCAAATGAGTTGGGTAATAAAACAGTTATTTCATGCCTGTTTGTAGTATAGTCAAACTATTACCCTACGGTACCGTGGATGACCTGATGCACTATTGCACTCGGCCTTGGGCCTCGTGCAATAGTGCCTCAGGTTGTCCACGGCACGTCAGGGTAATAGTTTGGACTATACTGCAAACAGGCATAAAATAACTGTATATTATTCACGATATCAATGAAATATTGGAAATAATAGACAAATCTCAGGAAAAAAAATAAGTGGATATGCTTTTAAAATTACTCATATCGCAGCTGCTAGATGCCCTAATTTACCAAGCTCAGCTCTTAATTGATGCTTAGACATAGTCCTTATACCATGTGGTTCAATATGAATTTGATCTAATTTTATGTGCATATGAATATATGAAACATTAGAAATGATAGAAAAATCGCAGAAATAAATAGGAGAGTATACAAAATTACTTAGGCCAAAAAAATGTGAGTTTACTATTGAATGGAAAATTAAAATGAGGTGGGTAGGTCTGATTTGTTTTCTAAAAAAATATATATGGGATGAATGGGGAAATATGGCCAAAAAAGGGGAATCCCCATATAATATTGAACAAGAGGGCAATCATGGGTGTCTCTGGAACTCTCACCTGAATCATAGCCCTGGGGACACTTTGTTAAGCATAGGTGAATGATTTTGAGCAATATAAGGAACATAGATCAATCTGAAACATTTTTTGTAATTATTCTGAGTCTGGGTCAATGGATAAGATGTTGTATAAAGAGTTCTATATTTAGCTCTGGTGATTATAATGTTCAGAAGAGCAGAACTGGTTGGGTAGCTTTAGTAGAAGGTCTTACAAGGAAAGTCATTACAAATTGTATGAAATGATTCCCGATTTGGACCAGTACAATGTAGTTCATTTGTCATTTAAAATATTTCTTATCTAGAGCTCTGACTGCCATCTTGGCTAGCAGAACGGAAATATTTGGGCAATTTTTAGTAGTCTAGGAATTACAGCACCTGAGGTAGTGGTTATTTTGTGGGTACACCGCTATAAAATTTTCATTTTTTTTCTCATTTCAAATACTTTTTTGGTGATTTTGCAATTCAAATATTTCCAATAAAGAACATATGATGAAGGCTCTATGTTTTAGCACTATGTTAATATCATGTTTGCTGCTCTTTGGCAATTAGCAACTGAGATATTAGTAATTTTGTAGGTATACTCCCTTAATTTTTCTGCGATTTTTCTGTGATTTCTTATGTTCTCTTTAATAATCATGAATATCGAATTTAGATTACTCTCACGTTGAACCAATGGATTAAAGGAATGTTTCTTAGCATCAATTCAGAACCAAGTTCGGTAACTCAGGGCAACTAGCAGTTGTGATATGAGTAGTTCTGTAGTGGTACCCCCTTAATTTTTCTGCGATTTTTCAATAATACCTTACGTTTTTATCAATAGTCATAGATATTTAAGGCTAATTATTTGCATGTTGAACCACTGGATAAAAGGGTTGTATCTTGGTATTAGTTTGGTACCATGTTTGGTAATCTAGGGAAATTGGTAGCTGAAATAAAATCAATTTTGTAGGTATACCCCATGGTTTTTCTTAGAATTTTCTCTTATTTCTTATGTTTTCATTGACATTGATGGATATGAAAATAAGTAAAATTGCATATTAAACCACTGTGTAAAGGGACAATGTCTCAGCATCAAATTTTTACTAATTTGTGACCTGTTTTTTTAATTAGCAGCTGAGATACAGGATATTTTGTAGGTATACCCCCCTTAATTTTCTGCAATTTTCTCTAATTTCTCATGTTCTCATAAATAATCATGTATATAAAAAATTAGATAATTTGCATATCAAACAGTCAGGTAAACGTTAGATAACTTAGAAATAATTTGGTACCAAATTTAGTATTTTAGGATGAATTGATGCTGAGATATGCATATTTTTGTTGGCACACCCCCATTATTTAGGATTATGGGTTGCCATGGAAACGAATATGTTCTCTGCTGACCACTCAATTTACACACTTATAATCAGAAATCCATCCAAATCCGATTTATTCAGCATTTGCTGAAAAAGAATGTGAAATTTATAAGCATATTTTGTCAAAAATCTATATTTCCAGTTTTCAGGTACCCCACCCACTAATGATAAAATCTTAAATCTTAATTTTCTCGAATTCGGCACCCATATTTTTTGAGGACTTTTTTATGGTTATTTACACTACACAACCCTATGCTTTGGTGCCAAAATAATTTCTCAAGGAATTATCTTGACCTTAAAAGTTAAAGTTCCTGGCCTAATGGTGCTAACTGTGAGTTTGTCACTTTCCCATTGGTACCCTGTGCCAGGTGTGGTACTTGATTGTATCGATTCCTGATCTTTGCACCCTTGCCTACTTTTCTCTTATAATCAGATAAAGATAAAACAAGCATACACCATTACAACAGCCCCCTTCTCAAAATAAATTGACAAATTTGTTAAGAAATCCATTAAGTGGAATAATAACTATTATCTAGTCACGTTAAATGAATGGTATTATAGTTATTATCTAGTCACATTAAGTGGAATAATAAGATCCCTAAAAGAAGCACCGGCTTGGAATTGTTAGTAAGAAAATTACTGGAGGGCTTGAAATAGTCTCACAATATGACATCTACCTTAATACTGATGTGGATCAAGACACATTATACAATTGATGCATTCTTTTGAGGTTGACTAATCCTGATGTTAACCGAAAAAGAATGCACCAATTGTTTTGTTATATGACACTGTCTCTCTTTTCCTAGTTTTATTTAAAGTATTTTCATATTTATAAATTTACTCAAGTCAGATGTTCCTAGTGCACTTTTTGGAAGATTATTTCAACAATATACTTACCAAATTTCTGCAACTGTGATAAGATAAGCAAAATAATTGCATTCTTAACCCATATATGCCTAGCGTCCTTTTTGTGGAACATAGGCAAATAGTGCAGACCCAGATCAGACGCCACAGAATGCGGCGTCTGGTCAGGGTCTCTACTGTTTGCTTGCATAATTTTCTATTAAAACTTGAATAAAAATGAAAAATACCACCTAACATCCCTTAAAACAGAAATGGACTGTTCCAATTGATAACAGTGGGAAATTCCTTTCGGTATAAATGGGTTAAATGCTGTTCTCATCAAATGAACAAATTCTGAATTTAACACATTTTACCTGTGAAATATATATACATAAGAAATCAGTCAGTGTTGCAATATCTATTTTTAGCTCTCTATCAAGAGTGACAAAAAAAATGTCACCTGGGCTAGATTAAGTTCAATCTATTTTGAGCTCTCTGTCAGCACTGACAAACATTGTTATCCTGTCCTGAGCTGATCACTGTTTGACATCAAGATCTGTCACAACCAGTGTAAGCTAGTTTCAGCGAATCAGAGAAGGTCTTTTAAAAGAGTCATATAACAAATAGGCCTCAGACTCTATGACGGCTCTGACGTAAGGCTTTAATCGGTGGGTTGGTGCCTGATGCTTATCTGTAGCTGGACCCACCGTGGCTCAACTTGAGGTTTTCTTTAGCTATGACTATCTGTGAGTCATGAGCCCTTTTCTTTGTTTCATCATGGAGTGTTAATTTGATTAGAGTGTTTTCCATGATGATACATTGCATTAGTTAGATGGCCTCCATGCGAGCTGAACATTTCTTGTACTTAAACAACGGCAGAATCTAGGGCGAAGATTTGGTGCCGGTAGAGTGCATTTAAGCCCCCCGGTGGCTTGGGCTGCTGTCCGTTCTAAGGCGGTGGTTCTGTTGCTGTTGACTTTTTGTTTATTGTTACTCCCATTGTGGGAGTCTGTAATTGTTCTATGTTTTGTTGTACGTTACTTTATGTCCATTCTGGTATTGCAATCATCTTAATGGGGAAGAGAGAGCTGATTGCTTTGCTTAATTTGTCTTCCTTGTGTCTCGTGGTGGTTGAGCGGCTCTTCCTCGCGGTGCCACGGGGTTGTCTGCAGTTTGTGATTGTGGTATTTGCTGATCATACTCACTTACTTTTTTTCGCAAGAAAACTCCCTAATTTACCCATGAATCATCTTCTAGAACATATAGATCAAGATTCGCAAAGGAGATATAACAAAGAAAAGGACTCAACAATATATACAACTGAATAGCGGAGCAAAAGAAATCCAACAGTTAAACCACAATGGGCCAAACAACAGACGCAGCATCAGGCCCCAATAATCTCATCTTTAGAAACGTCTTTAAGTTGGAAACGTCATAGAGTCTGAAGTCGGATCCTCCAAAGTGCATTTACATGTAAAGAGGAAAGCAAAGTTGCCAACCATGATTGGGATGACCACATAGCATGCACTTTATTGCAATACATTAATGTTAAAATTAAAAAAATTTATAATGAGAAAAATATTTTTAAAAAATGCGCTGAAAAATTATAAGTGCTAACAAATTTCTTTAATTCATACACTAAGTTGCCATTTAACTTTGGTTCCGAATGTCCCTGGGGCAAGAGAGATTTAAGTTCAACATTGAATCTAGAAACTAAATCATAGTATCAGCGCTAAAATTGAGTAAAGTTTTGTGAGTTTATGATACTGATAACCTTGTTTTAGAAATTCAAGACATATTCCACATTTGGAAACATAATCTTCAATTTGTGGACTCATTCCTGGTCAGTACATGGTATCTTTAGCCAAGTTTTGAGTTTTTTTTACACCAAAATGTGATTCATGCACTTTTACGACCATGTTTTTCCTCAAAACTCTAGGAATGGCAATTTGATTCCCTTTCAATATCAAACCTCCATTTATCAAACGTTCATCTCTTTGTGTCCAATATTCATGAATTTCAATTTATCATATGACGTCGCTTCTGTGAGTGAAATAACGCCATGCATTAAAATCGATAGACTACTAGTGGTTTACAGATGTTCAGGAAACGTTATAAAATAACGCTTTTAACGCCACGCAGATGGCCAAATCCTATCGTTTTTCACGCCAAAATATGATTTCAAAACAATTTTAATGTCATATGATAAATAGAATCTAGCATTCGCGTTCCTGTATTATTAAATAAATTAAAACTCGTTGTTAAGGATATATGCTACTAAATACTTCCCATGTTGAAATATATTTAATACTTTGCATACAGTTTATTTTATGCATGGGCTCTCCATTTATGAAATAAAAAGGATATGTCACCGTGCTTATTTTTTCAGAATATCATATTGAAGTTTTCAGCATTTGACAAATTTTCTAAAAATATAAAATAATAACACTAGTCCTAAATATCGAGCTAAAACGGTTGTAATCTTCTGCCAGCTTCTTTCTTTTAACTTGAATTATTACCCATGACCTCAAACCTTTTAGAAAATGGATAAGTTTATTTGTTATCCCATGCTGTGACAAGATACTGCGTGATATATTTTGGCAATTCGTCGAAAATTGGAATTTGTTTTTATAATAAATCATGTATTTAAAAATCTGATGTTGAGAATCTTAAAAAATTGTTTTTAATTTATGGACTATTATAATACCTTTCAGGAAAAAGAATAAAAATCTGGGGTCACCGAACTAATTCTCTTTCAAGAGGGCCAAATTTAACCCCACCACCATAGGTTTCATGCGTAATTCAATATAAAAAGTTCAGGAATGACCATTTCGGTCGTTTTGATGATGGCATTTTACTAGCATATGAAGCAATTTGGCATTAAAATGTTAAAAAAGAAAGAAAAAGACAATGAAAATATGTGCGCACCTGGTCCTCTGGTTTCGTAGCCAGACACGCTAACCACTAGGCCACAAGGTCAGATCGTGCGGCGCTCTAAACAACCGTCCAAACAGTAGAGACTCGGTCACTATTGTATTCGTAACCAGGGTAATTGTGTAAGTTGTTTGATTTCGACTGAGCTACATTGATCTGCCTTTAGTGCTGAGACGATCAATTCTGATACGATGTCAATAACATTTCGGACGCACTTAAATTACTTAATTTTGTCAAGAAAATTTTGGAACACCGATGTGACATAAGAATATTGGAAAGCTGTGTTGACCCGAATCCGTTAATGGTCGAAAGACAGGACCCAGACAACTTTACCCCTTTCCAGACGTGGAAAGGTGCGCATTGGAAATAGCCGCATATGTCTTTAAAAGAGATAAATGCTCTACAAAGTAAGTAAGGGTGCAAAGATCAGGAATTGATACAATCAAGTAATACACCTGACCCTGGATACCAATGGGAAAGTGACAAATTCACAGTTAGACACCACAAACGAGAGCCAATAGGTCAGCCCTTTCCCAGCAGGTGACCACAAAGCACATATAAACGGACGCCCACAAAGACATAGCAAAAACAAGACAGTAGTAAGTAAGGGTGCAAAGATCAGGAATCGGTACAATCAAGTAATACACCTGACCCTGGATACCAATGGGAAAGTGACTAACTCACAGTTAGACACCACAAACGCGAGCCAAGAGGTCAGCCCTTTCCCAGCAGGTGACCACAAAGCACATATAAACAGACGCGAACAAAGACATAGCAAACACAAGACAGAACAAAAACATATAAGATCCACAAAATAAGCACCGCCTTGGAACGGTCATTAAAATATTTTACTGGAGGGCTTAAACTGGTTTAACGGCGCCAACCTCATCCTTATTTCAGATGTAGATCAAGACATATGGATGTTTGGTTTGCATGAAAGACCCCTAACTTATCAATGCACCATCTCCTAGAACATATAAATCAAGATATAACAAGGAGATAAAGCAAAGATAAGGGCTCAACAGTAAATAAAACTGAATACTGGAGCAAAAGAAATCCAACTGGTAAACCCCAGTGGGCCCGACAAAACAGCCAAAGCATCAGGCCCATACCATCTCTTCAAAAGATAAGTCTTTAACTCGGAACCATCATAGAGTCTGAAGTCAGACCCACTGGCATGCAATTAAAGAGGAAAGCAAAGTTTCCAACCGTAATTGGGTTGACCACCAAGCATGCAGTCCATAGAGGATATCCAGGGACAGGAATAATGGAAGGAGATTGTACACACAATCCTGAGGATTGGAATAATAAGAGCATTAAATGAACAAAAACATAAAAGATCCACAAAAGAAGTACCACCTTGGAACGGTCAGTAAAATATTTTACTGGAGGGCTTAAACCGCAAGCCTCGCATTTTATCTCTTTTACCCAACTCGTTTAATAAATTCAATAAAACATGAGCACTCATTTAAGATCTTCTATATGTATTTCACTTGTATGTTCAGACCATCCTCTGTGAACTTGATCAATAACTGACGTCAATGTACAGTCACTCTTAGATGCTAGTTTAGTATATTAAAGTTTCTCATCTGAATATGGTAAGTTTTTAACAACTAAACTTACATGACACTGTATTTCCTCTTCAAGTTGTTCATCCTGATTTTTCATAAACGTACGCGCTGGACAACATGTCAGTTACATGTATGTACATCTATGTTCCAGGTTAAGTCTGCAGTGTGTGATTGAGGTATTTCCTGATCATACTCGTTTACTTTTTGTACTGTAAGACAAAATCGTACTTCTGTAAGCGTAATAACCTACGTTGAAGTATTGATGGCGCATTGGCCAATGGTTTCTTTACAATCGTCATCAGTGGTTTGTGATCACTTTCAACCATTACCTTCTTCCCAAAAGTATTCTGATTAAGTCTTTCCAGGGTCAAGACTGAACTTTATAATTCTATTCGATTTTTGCATTTTTCAATTTCATTTTGTCCTATTTATTTCCTTCTGAGCTACGTTTATGTCCAATATAAGCCAAAGAACTAAGGTTTATGTTACATTAGTACTTATTAAAGATTAGCCCAATATGCTCACAGCGATTTAGAGTGATGCTTATTCCACTTAAAGATATAGAAATATTCTTAGGCATGAGTTAGAATTAAAGTGGATAAAATTATTACAAGCATCACATCCACTTGGTTTTAATGATAATATTTACCATGAAGGTAAAATTTCTAGATTACCTGGTTTTGCTGTTTTTTTTTCTCGTTTAGATATCGTAAACGCAATAATCAATCTCCTGGTAAACGCAAAATGGAAATTTAAAACGCAAAATTAAACATGTTTTAACTCCCTCAGAATTAGATATCATCTTAAAATATTCAGGCAAACATATTGCACTTTCACGTTTAGTAACTTTTTCTATATCTTCCATTCCTAATTTGATATTGAGGCTAATACATTCTATGATAGAGCTCATCGACTTTATGATGCAGCACTTATTACCCAGTGTTACACTCAACATGCTCTTATATAGCCATATATAGACTCCAAAATTAATCATATTAGGCATTTTATCAAAATTCAATTTGTCGACAAGGGGATTGAATTAATTAACTTACCCAGTATATTTAAAGATAAACCTGTTATCTCTTCTATTCCTACTTGTTTTGAAATTAAAGAATCCCCTATCATTTGTAATAAGTATAATAAACCTATTCGTTGTACTGTTTTTAACTATGAAAATTAGTAACAGAACTTGTATATTGAAAATTCTATTATTGACTCTTGAGATTGTAAAGACTCTAAGTATTGCTATCAACCCACTGGTCATATAGTCACAGGGGATTTAACAATAATAACAAGAATCATTCAAGAATTCGGTCTATTATATGTAAGGGACTTTAAATATAGGTTTCCTTTGCCAATACACTTCAAATCATGTCGTGGGGAAATTGCAGGCGGCATACAAGAATTTTGTAATCGCTGGTGTAAACGAGAGCATGTTGAGTCTAATGCCTTAAATAGTGGGAAACTAAATATTTTTAAGACTATTGGTGGTAGAATTTCATTTTATTGCAACAATTTAGATCTTCTACCAACAAAACCTAAATTCACGTCTAGACATTTGAAGAAAGGGATCCAGGAATTTTATAGGAGGTTTGTTTTGGCCCCCGCAGATAAGGCTGCTAACAATGTTGTGGTCGTTTGAAAAAGGTACTATATTAACACCCAAAAGCAAGAACTTAGCACTGCAAAAACATATGAGCATAACAAGCTTGATCAGATGTCTATCGTTGATAGGCATTGATGCCATATGGCAGCTAAGTTTGGGTTGTTTGTTGGTGAGGACCATAGCAAGCTACCTACATTATACTGGATAAATAAACTTCATAAACGGCGATATAAGTCGCGTTTTATTGCTAATTCTAGTGCATGTACAACTACTGAATTGTCTATTTTTTGACATCTTGCCTTACCGCGATTAAAAACCATGTCATTAGACATTGAACAACAGTTTATGAAATAAATGGTAAAAATTGTTTTGGTCTATTAAAAATTCAGGTGAAATTCTTAATAATTGAAGTCTAGAGGTTTTCTAGCATCCGGTTTGTCTACATATGATTTCTCTACTCTCTATACGACATTGCCTCATAATCTAATTAATTGAACGAACATTTTACAGAGAGGGCTCACTTTATTTGGCTTGTAATGATAAAACTGCCTTTTTTACTTCTGAACAACCTAAACGATATAAATTGTGGTCATGTCAGAATATGTGTGATGCTCTTCATTATCTTTTGGACAATATATTTATAAGATTTGGCTCGAAATTATATAGACAAATTGTATGTTTTCTAATGGGTACTAATTGTGCTCTTCTTGTTGCAGATTTGTTTTTGTTTTGTTATGAGAGAGACTTTATGTTGTGTCTGTCAGACAATAAGTAAACTGATATTATTGAAGCTTTCAACGTAGGTTGTTACCCCTGACCCCAACAACCCTTAAAACGAAATGGACGTGTCCAATTGATATATGTAAGGGTAGGAAACATGCGCGGATCCAGAAAATTTGGTCAGAGGGGGTCCAAACTTTGATAACGTTTTTTTTCTAGTTGATGAAGGGAGAGAGGATCCTAATATCACAATAAACAGGCCATCATCTGCCCGCCAGCGAAACGCCATTTAAATGGCGTTTTGCAGGCGTGCTGATGATGGCCCAATATTGAATCCTAATTTTTCAGGGTATCTGGACAGAAATTGCTAAGAAACTCTATATTTTTGTGATTTTTCAGCGCGGGGGGGGGGGGGGGGAGAGGGAGAGGGGTCCATACCCCCTGTCCCCCTCTGGATCCATGCATGGGAAATTCCATTTGGCTTAAATAGGTTAATCTGGACCTCTGTTTCATTGGGCTGGCCTATAATATAGTTATGCCCTACGGATATTTTACATATTTAGGGCTTCCAAAAACATGATATCTGACTTCTTCCACATTACGCTGTATACGTCTTGACCAATCAGCGACCGTATTGTCATTTATGAGTTCCCTTTCCAGTGGAAAGTGTTTACCACTCCTAGTATTGCAGTGCCTATAATGTCGGAAATATCCCTCTTTAGCCAAGATCTTCTTCCTGAAATTTGAGGAAAAAACTTTACCCTAGTATGCAAGTAAAACACACGCGAATCCTGAATATTCCGTCATGTGTGTGTGTGTGTGGGGGGGGGGGGGTCCTGAAACTTTTTATCTAACAGGACCTCCCTCGAGGAACTATTGGACCTGAGGGATCCAATAGGTCTGAGCAAATATCAGGGGTAACTACCTACGTCATAGCATAGATGTTGCAATCATGTAGCATGGCACCATCTTTGATTTGTACGGTTTTTCCCTTCGTAAAATTATACATATAAGTGTCTGTCAAAACTAAACAGTGCAGGCGGTGCCTTACATCCCACTTGGACAGAACATATAATGATCACGCCCAGAAATGCCGTTTCCTTTGTAATCTTTCACCCACAAGCATCGAAGCGGGAGACACGAGGATCATTTTAGCAGTCAACCGCTTAGATAATTGTGGGTAAATGATTATGAAGGCAACGGCATTTCTGGTCGTGAATCTTATATATTCTGTTCAAATATGATGTAAGGCACCGCCTGCACTGCTTAGTTTTGACAGACACTAATTTGTATAATTTTAGGAGGGAAAGACTTACCTTGTAAATCAAAGATGGCGTCATACTACGTGTTTGCAACATCCATGCTATGACGTAGGTTGTTACCCCTGAAATATGTGATAATGAAATTTATCAGATAATCGGGGCGCTATTTGCCATGATAATCCAAAGTCTACATAAGCTCTTTCCCGCCAATTGGGTATCAGCCTGTCATGATGATAACAGGAAGTTATACATTTAGAATGGAGAGAGGCTATCATGCCCAGCACCAATGGGCAAAGTCCGGTACAATTCGAGAATCGAATCAAGACTCGGGTGTACATTAGGCGCATTACGCGTAATCCAACGTACGAAAAAGCTCTATTTTGTTAGCTGGAACTAGCGTACTGTAGCATGTGGGTTCACCCCTTTTAAAATCTTTTTTTTTTTTGATTAGTTGAAAAGTTTAATCAGCAGAATAAATGAAGTTTATGTTATAGCGATATTTTATTGATAAACATAAGCTTTAGTTATAACCATTCGTTTTGCTGCAATCACACTTGTTGATGTGTTAGCGTGGTTTCTATGACGTCAGTGTCACGTTATGTAACGCCAACGTCACGTTATCAAAGTAGATCCTCTGTGTACATACGAGGTCTGATTCCACGGAATTGGCTGAGGCAGTTTCGATTAGCTCAGCACAAAATTCTGTTCATTAGATGACGACAGTTGTATAGCGAGATGTAACGCAAAGTTTACGCCATTCCTCTGGTTTACTTATAATTTTGTACGTCAAACGCGTTAAAACAGTGTATTTGAATATGTGATACACAGATTATAACATGTAGTAAGTTTCACTTACATTTATATACGCCAAACGCATTAAAAGAGTCAGCATAAAAGTATGTGATAAACAGGTCATCTCACGGTGTTTTGGTTATCACCTTAAGTATCAAAGCGAGACCCCATTATCAGCCCATTATTAGCTCAGAGCTAAAGATTAAGTCTTTGGCTGATAATGGGGTCTCAGTTTGATACTTTGGGCAATAACCAAAACACCGTGGGATAATCTTTAATTATAACATGGCGTCGCATCTGCATGATCTGGAAGTGATTTTAAGACCATGTTTTATAATTGATATACCACAAGTGGCGTATATGGAACTCCAAAGCTGTCTGGTGGTATGAAATAAAAACATTTGATCATAGGTTTAGATAAACAAAACTTTTCAACGTAAAAATGTAAATATTTTCTTACCCATCAGTTGGGTGCTCAAAAGAACCGTCTCACTGAGACGGTTCTTTTGAGTACCCACAACATATGTTTTGGTTGAGAAATAAGAAAAATATTTTTTCGTTATGCACTCTTAACTAAAGTCCTGTTTGATGTATCAGTTTTATTATGTGCTGCCCGAAATTCATTATTTCCTGCTCATATGCCATTATATATTGATTGGTATGCATTATATTATTATGAAATACGTCAACTTTATTTTATCGTGAGAGTTCGTTTTTATAGAGTGCATCACATTCTTTATATAATGACAACTTCTTATATACTCGCGAGGGTTTTTCACGAAACTTCGCATCTGCTGAGTTTTGTGAAAATAAAAAGTGAAGTTCCAGGGTTTTCCCCAAGCCCCAGCGGCCGGCAATTACATCTGCTTCTCAAACCATAGGTTTAGATAAACAAAAAATGTCAGCGTAAAATTGTAAATATTTTCTTACCCATAATTCTAAGCATATGTTTTGGGTGCTCAAAAGAACCGTCTCATTGAGACGGTTCTTTTGAGTACCCACAGCATATGTTTGGATTGAGAAATAAGAAAATTAAGAAAATCTGGTACGCACTCTTAACTAAAAACCTGTTGACAAACCTAAGGATCCGGCCACTTTAGTGCTGAACATACCTATTTTACATATTTTTAAGAATGAAACTCCTATATTAAAAGCAAAAGTACCGGCTTCTTTTGGCAGTTTAACTGTCTTCTTTTAACGTGGCATATTTCACTTTACTATTGATAAAATCACTCAAATTCATTATTTCAAGCCTCTTTGCAAATAGCTACTTATTTGAGACGGCGTATAGACAGTAAGAACTCAAGGTATGAATACATGAAATTTCATACAAATACACTGCTAAAAATATTTAAAGGAACACCTATACTTTTCCATAGGGTGATAATGCTAACCCCTGTCCTATAGACAAGCCAAGTTTTGAAAAAAGGGGTATTTTTAACAAAATTCCATTTTTACATAAAGCGTTCCATGGAGATTTCTGGAAAAGGCTTACTTCAATTTGATCAAGAAACATCGTCCTTGATCGGTAACCAAACTTATCACAGGACAAAAATGTTTTCGCCTTATCAACCCAACTCTTGCTATGAGCCAGACTATGAGTGCATTTGTATTATGATCAATGGCAAAACATGCAGTGTTCCTTTAAATATTTTGAGCAGTGTATTAACCAACATTTGAAGACATGTAGAACGCAGCACCCATAACTATAGTATTTACAATTTTGAGTTGTGTCCTTTTTATCTACGTAAGAAGCTTTCAGAAACACTGTTAACCTCTACCAAAAATTTCCGAATTCACAGACCAAAAATTTCTGAATTTACAGAAAATAAAAACAAAACTTACATTTCGTAGGTTGAATTCTTAGTTTTGGGGTAGTGTGTATGAATAAATCCTGGCTTCATAAACATAGGCTTGTATATATTTTTCTGCGCATAATATTCTGGTTCCCTGTTAGAGGTTGTTATAAACTGTCCAAGTATTTGATCGTTGATGGTTCCGTGTCGTCCTTTGTTTGTACAGTAATGCTTAGATTGAAAAGTGAAACCAGCGGCATCGGTATTCTTGTAGAAGAGATCCGCCTTCAAAGGATAAAAAAATAAAATAACGAGCACAAACAGAAAAAAAACTAAAAAAATTCGATTTTTTGAAATACTCACTAACTCGAAATTTTGAACACACTGTATTCAGAGAAAAGGGCTATTCATGTTTATTTTAATAACTGACTATAGAACATATACTTAAACGCAAAAGTTTCGCAACTCTTACTAAAATGCTATTTCCTTCTTTTTGAGCCAAATATTTTACTCTATGGTATTGTGATTAACAAGTCCAATGATTTGCCGTCCAAACAACATGAAAATCAAACCAGTGAGACTTACAATTGCCGATCTTCAACAACCCGAATTTGAAAATTCACAGTGTTACAATACCTTACATTTTATCGAGTCACAGTGTTACACCACCTTACATTTTATTCGGAAAAGGTGTTTAACCGTTATATGTTTTTAAAAGCAGAAGGGCAGACAAATCAAAGCAGGTTATTTTATGCATTTGGTAACGTTCATTACGTCAACGTAAAGCCTTCAATATTTGACGTAATTGGCCGTTTACGCACAACTGAATATCAATAATCGAGCTATTAATGTCACAAGTGAAAGCCTTCAATACATTGCATAGAAGACAGAAGTATCGCGAGACATAGCGGAATAAAATGAACAATTTTGATAAATTGGTTGACGTTAACAAAGAAACGCAGCGGCTTTGAGCGTTGATAAACGTTAATTGTTAATCCTTAAAATGTTTTCCGTCAATTACGACATCTGGCTATCACATCGCACCATTTGTTTTCAAATCGAGATAACAATTTTTATGCTAGACGTAATTTGTTGAAAAGCACTGACGTTATTATAACGTCAGAATGAAGGGTATGATCATAAATCATTCCACATTGTACAGGATCATAAAATATGATTATATGAATATTCTAACTTGGAACATGCTGAAGAAAAAACAGATATTACACGGTTGCGAAACTTTTGCGTTTAAGTATATATGGTTTGGTGCGTAAAAGAAACGTCTCCTATATCTTATAAAAATGACAAGTTGTCCGAATGGAAAACGATCCCTCACCTGAGAGCCATATTGAACCACAAATTTCACACATCGTAAATATTACACAATGTGTCACTTTCGGCAAAGATATTTACGTATTTTTGGGGTGTAAAATGTGTGAGCAACTTTTCACATATTTATAGTTTTTAACGTGTACGATGTGAAGAATTAGTACCAAATTTTCACATATGTTACAATTCGGTACCAAATACTCACACGTGTGAAGAATCAGTACCGAATCCTCACTTCTGTGAAAAATTGGTATCAAATCACCACATGTGAAAAATTGGTATCAAAACTCACACGTGTGAAGAACTGGTACCAAATCCTCACACACATAACAAATTGGTACCAAATTTTATCACATATACTGCTCAACAAAAGTTTTGCACAGATAAATAAAACTTGATTTTTATTTGAGCAAATGGCTTAAAGTTATTAAATATCTGCTGAAAGGATGGTTTGATATGTGATAAAGTTGAAGACAGTAATTGGTGTGCTTAAATTGGACGTCCACTGCGTCGTTCATTACTTTAAACATGAGAGGGGTCAAAGACGTGTTTCAACTGCATTATTGGCAATACAAAATTGATACAGCATCGGTTCATAAAGTCATTGAGCATTTGAAGCAAAAGTTGAGTCTTGATAACAACTAACTTCGTTGTTATAATGACGTTAACAAGGCAAAACAGTACTGTTTTCGTTGTGTAGGCATGCTTAATTTAAAGGGTTTTCTTGTTTAAGAGGATCAAAAGAGAGATAATTAAGGGCAAGGCACGTTCATAAAGTTTTGAACCTGGGTATTTAATTCATAAAAAATGACGTTAATCTGAAGTTGAGGCTAAGTGTAGGCGGTAACGCTATCTAAAGCAGGCGTTTTTAAAGGATCAACTAACAAAATGTTCCTGGTACATGTACTTGTGCCACGCCAGCATCAAAAAGATTACTTGACCGCTTGATTCAATTCGCTGAAGAAGTCAAGAAGTGGAAAATACCATTTTAACGTCATAATGGAACGATAAAACGTGGCATAAACGGGTATCAAACTTTGACGTTTTTAACATTTTTCATCATTTAGAACCTTTTGCTTAACATTAGAATCAAAAGTTTAAATTTTCGATGCAGACGTGTATCCTTTAAATGCCCATGACCTCAAATTTAACGTCAATCCACTGACACCTAACCAGATTACCTTTTGTCTGGCGGACACGAAAAAACGTAAATTTCAAGATCCCCATACATATTGATTACATCAAATAAAATGTTTCATGTTCATTCAAAGTGGGGCATCATATTGAAATCCGTGCTAAACTTTAGTTGAGCAGTATATATGAAGAACTGGTACTTAATCGTCACAGATGACTGAGACAAAACGGCAAAGAACTGGAATCGAATGCAAAATGCAGCAGATTTGAGGGGTATTTTATCAATGTGAGGAATACGAATGTATGCTATATAGACTTCGAGCTAAAAAAGGTCCTGCTCCCCCCCCCCTAGGGAATTTTGCAGACATATCCTATCTTGAAGCAAATTTCAAGCCGCATCTTTTAAGAGATGTTTGCACTCTGTGCGCCGGGGCGTTAGTCTCTGACAGCCTGTTACATATGTTACTGTAACAAACTAAGGAAAAAATCAAAATGAAAGTTTGAGCTACAGAAAGAAGACATTAAACCAACCAATTATTCAAATTTCTTATGTAGTTTGCAAGCTGGATGCCTAAGCTACATAAAAGCAGCATTTTTTAACAATATTACAGCCTTCAATGGTGTTATATGCGTTACATAGATTAAATTTCCCTTTGAAAGTTGAAATCGTGACTAACATCATTCATTTTACAGACGATTTGTGCATTTTTACAAGTGTTTTTAATCTTAGTTTACTAAAATACTCATTTGACTAATAGAAAAAACAAACTTTGCTTTTCTATCTCAAATACATTGTTTTATATGAGCTATTAAACAACCCTACCCCCAATTCTAAGTATCCAATTTTGGTATCTATTATTGAAGAAAAATATATGAAAATATTTGACCCTTGTGGATATCTTACATTTTTGGCACTGTCTTGCTAATGCAATAAAGAATCATACATTTGCAAGTTTGACATCAGGATCAGAGCACTTATTAAAGTATGTAACTTATGTTACATGGCATAATGAATGAGCTAGGAAATTTTCTTGGAAGTAAGAGATGATATTTCAGAAAAATACCGTTTTTCACATGTTTTCCTATTAATCTCTAGCCTCTGGTGCCTTAGTCTTAGTAATTACAGTCATTGCTGATAACAAGCCCTTGGAATTGTGTTACCTATGTTATATATAACCTTTTTAATCACAAATTTCCTAATGCCTGTTATATTAAAATATATAGGTATAGAGATAGAAAATAATAGTTCTCATTTAAATGACACAATTTAATAAATATTCCTATTAAATAAAATTATTCAAAAACAATCTTTATTCAAGTCACCATCACAATGTCTATCATTTTGTCTGCTTCTGTTGCAAAATAATCACCCATTTCATCACAACCAGTAGAATCATGGCATTGTATTAGGACTGCAAACTGAGTACAACCCTGTTCCTCTCCACCCCTTTGGGAATTGTGCAGACATATTCTACCTTAAAGAACAATTCAAGCTGCATCAAATAAGAGATGTTTGCACTCTATTAACTAGGGCGTTAGCCTGTAATGGTATGATATGTATGTTACCATATCAATTTAAAAATAAATGAATTGACAGTCTGAGAAACAGAAAGAAGACATAAAACTATCTATTTATTTGAATTATTCATGTAGTTTGCATGCTGAATACCTTTGATACATAAGAAAAGATTTTTTAACAAATATACAGCTCCCTATAGTGTTATATGTGTTACATTAATTAAGATTACTTTTTAAAATTGGTAATTGTGACAAACATCACTTATAAGCATTTGGTGTGATCCTCCTCTTTAGCCATCAAAAGACTTAATTTTCTTTGTATGTGTGGCCAGTGCCAGCGTCAAACAACTTGACGCAGCCAAACTTGAATCCTTAGCATTCTTCAAAAGCAGAAACAGCATGTCAGTGTCATGGGATCAAACACCTGATTAAATATGGGTTTAATGCCATTTCACATATATGCATACAATGGAGTATGACTCTGGTATATATCTCTTCCTGTGAAGTGGCAAGAGCAATCTAACTGCAACTGCCTCTGCATTCGTGCTAGTCAAATGATAACTTTGCTCTGATTTTGTTTCTACCGTGTACCTCTAAGAATACTTTAAGATTTCTGACATTGGTCAAACAGAAATTTGATAGGCTGCTTTTTTGCATCATTTGCCATGGAAGCTATCCAGTCTATTGATGCTTAAGTCCTCAGGTCTTAGATCAATAGTATTTTGCTGCGCCCAAAGAACTTTTATAAGTTTTCTTTAGTTACAATGTTGACTCTTGATGGTTTTGGCAGACCGTCTGAAACAATTTCTGTTACACCTTGAAAGTTATCTGGTATAAGAGAAAGAATATGAAGTTGGACATTGCCATTAATTATGTTTGGTTGTTTTTTATGTCAGTATATTGAAGCATGTCTTAAACTAATATAAAACCTATAATTTCTCAGTTTTTGCAGCCATATCATTAGCTGTTGCATTCAAAAGAAGGAAATTGGACTATAGGTAGAATGGGATAACCAGTAGTTCTATATTATGCTCTATGGAAGATTTATACAGAGTAAACAAGTTGATAAGGTGCCTCATTTCATGATCCATTGAAAACACTGAAATTGAAAACACTTGCCTCTGACTGTGTAATCAAAAAGGATGTCATGACAATGCCCTTGAACATTTATTATGACGAGTTATATATGTTACATCCTTTAATAAGCGCTCTTATCTTAGAAACTTAGTGAATCATTGAATTGAAAGAGTCTAATTTGCGCTCTGTTCATCCTGCATTTCATTGCTTTACCTGCTGTGATACATCTAGTTTGTTTATCTGAAGGGAAAGAGTTACCTCTGTTTCAGCACTTCAGAAGTACTAAGACTTCAAATAAGTTTTTGAATGCTTGGGGAAAGATAATAAGTGCAGAGACATTATTAGATGAAAATATGTGGGTTGCATGTATGGAAAGGCTACATTTATAAAAGTTAACCAGCTAAGATATGATTCTTTATCACACAAATATCAAGGTACATCAGTCCAGGTATTCATTGCTCTTAATGGCATAGTTTTCCTCCTTGTAAAGCTTATGTCTTTCTCCTACTTGCAGAGTATCAATTGAAACACACACTCAAAGAGCCAACTATTAGGAATTCATATCAGTTTACGAATGTTCCAAGCCATAAATGGCAAAATTGGAAAGTTGATAATGGCTCATCAATTTTGAGTGGACTGGTGGTAAAATTGAATAGCAGTAAATGATTGAAATATTGTGTGATGATTCTACTAGTTGCAAGGAGGCGTGTGATAATAATGATTACCACAGAAGCAGACAACGACAAACGTTTAACATGAGTGTTAAATCGATGAGAAATAGTTTGGACCATTTCATTTATTGTATTTTCTTGTCAAAATGTAAAACTATCTTTTCTATTTGTGGCTCTATATTAAGCATTATATGCACAGTATTAGGAAATGTGTCCAAAAGGTCATTGATAACATCTGTAACACCAGTCTATTGACTTGATAATCAGAAATGAATATAATTTCTAGTGTTTTGGCACCAAAGACTTCTAAGTACACATTAAGTGTCCTGATCTTTAACTTAATGACATCTTGTAGATATATGAGCAAGACAGACTAAGAAAATGAAAAATATCCACACGCTGTAATCGCTTTCATGTGTTTTACTTAAATGGTAATAACAAAATTCGCTTCTCTGTAAAACTGGGAGTAGGGCTGTGTATTAGCTCCTTTAAGACAATATATTTAAGATAGAAAAGCAAACTTGTTTTTTCCTATTCATCAATTGAGTATATGTTTGTAAAATCTAATAAAACAGTTTGAAACCAAGTCATAGTAGTTGTTTAACTACATGACGATAGCCACGATTATAGCTTTTAAATTATAATTTGGTTCATGTAACGCACATAACACCACAGTTAGCCGTATTAATGTTAAACAGCTTCCATATGTAGTAAAGACATCCAGTATAAAGACTATAAGAATGTCATTTTATTAGATAATTTTAATGTCTTTTGGTAGCTCAAACATTCAAATTTCTTATTCTCAAATTGATATAGTAACATATGTAACAAGCTGTTACAGGCTAACGCCCCAACTTACAGAGTGCAAACATTTCTTATCAAATGCACCTTGAATGGTTACATAAGATGTAATTTGTCTGCAGAATTCCAAAGGGGATTAGGATGGAGCAGGCCCTTACTCAGCTTGATGTCAAAATACTGTTTGATGATTTTACTTATCACGCTAACATATGTAACACTCTCTGATCTTTAAAACTTGATGACAACTAGCAGATCTATAAGTCTTTATCATAGGAGCCAGTTTAAAATCCCTAAACAATGTAAGATATCCAACAGCTGCGAGTTTTTTTTCACAATTTTAGCTCAAACTTTCAAACTACATTTCCTTTATTTGATATAGTAACGCACGTAACACGCTGTTTCAGACTAACGCCCCAACATAGAGAGTGCAAACATCCCTTATTCGATGCAGCTTGAGTTGTACTATAAGAAGGAATATGTCTGCAGAATTCCCTCGAGGAGATTAAAACATTTTTAGGCATATCTTACGTAAAGACAATGAGCTTGCCCATTTATTACATCAGGTAACATATAGTACAGCCTCTGATATTAAAAATTCTGCAACAAACTTGCAGATTTATGAGTCTTTTCATATAAGCAAATAAATCCCAAACAATGAAACACATTCATCAACTGCAAATATTTTTTAACTATTTTTACTTTAGTTTTAATACCAAACATTTCACCTTAAAACTGGGTAGGGGTAGGGTTGTTTATTTGCTTATTTCAGAAAAAATATTTAAGCTAGGGAAACAAACTTTAATTTTTCTGTTAGCCAATTGCATAAGCTAGTCAGACATGGTTAAAAACATTTTGCAAAACACACAGAGAGATTGTGAATGTAAATGATGTTAGCCACACTTGCAAATTTTAATGGGTTATCTGATTTATGTAACGCATATGACACCTTAGGAAGCCGCAATTTTGTTCAAATGGCTGTCATACTTAGTTAAGATATCCAGTAATCAGACTATATGAATGATTTTTAAAAATAGATATTTTAATGTCTTTAATTTGTAGCCCAACCTTTCAATTTACTTTTTCTTAGTTTGATTAAGTAACGTATGTTACAGGCTCTTACAGACTAACGCCCCGGAGCACAGAGTGCAAACATCTCTTAAAAGACTCGGCTTTCAATTCTCTACAAGATAGGATATGTCTGCAAAATTCCCTAGGGGGGGAGCAAACCCATTCTCAGCCATCCGTCTAATATAAAATTTGACTTTGTGCGTATTTTTCAAAAAGTGTGAGATATTGGTACGTAATAAATGACGTATTGGTACCAATTTTTCACGTGCTGTGAGGAATTGATACCAATTCTTCAAAGTGTGAAATTTACGAAGTGTGAAATTTGCGGTTCAACAAAGGCAGCATAATGCTTCGAGGCACCATAATTGTTAAACAATACTTAAAGGAAGGTTATTCAGATCTTGAAACAGTAATCATGCTCCGAAGTTATGAAACGTAATACCCAGTGAACCATTTGCCGTTTTCTGAACGTGACGATGACGTTCCCAGGTAACACGTGTTTAAGACGTGATCGTCACCCCAAAAGCGTTACATTTTGAAAACGTCCAGAACCTTTAAATTTCAATTTCAAAACGTTCAGAAGACTAAATAAAAACCCAACAAGAACACGTTTTTGTATCGTTTTGTTTAGTGTTCAAGACGTTTTGTACCCACTTACCTGCCGTGGAACATTGCAAATCTGTAAGGAACACGTTTTAAAAGTTGTAACTGTCTTTCTATATACTTAACCTGAACGCGATGGAGACGTTTCCACTAACACTATTGAAGACGTTTCCATAAAACACGTGTTCGTCACTCACAAAACGCTACAAATTGAAGACGTCATATACGTTTGCATTTAGTTTTTAAAACGTATTGAAGACATAGCGAAACCTTTGCACGAGGACGAGGACGCTTTTATACCGTTTTGATTCGTGTTTAAGACATGATGGTAATCCCAAAACAATGACGTCTTCGTTTGGTGTTCACAACTGCATCAAACATTATAAATTTGCAGTGAACTCGTTTTAAAAACGTGTGCTTGTGATTCCTAACGTGACTAAGGCGTTTTATTATCCAAGATCTGTGCGTCACTCCAAAAGCGGACGTCAAACACGTTTGCATCTAGTTTTCAAATCGTGATGAAGACCTACAATGTAACGAAACCCTTGCATGGGGATGTTTTTTTATAACGTTTTAATTCGTATTTAAGACGTGATGGTAATCCCAAAACAATGACGTCTTTGTTTGGTGTTCAAACTGTGTTTAAAACTATATCAAAACATTATAAATCCGCAGTGAACTCGTTTTAAAAACGTGTGCTAGTGATTCCTGAACGTGACCGAGACGTCCTTTACACAAGACGTGTGCGTCACTCCAAAAGCGTTACAAAATGAAGACGTCAAACACGTTTGCATTTAGTTTTCAAAACGTTTTTGAAATGTCATGCAGACGTCAGTTTTCCTGATAAACGTCTGAAACACGTGTCTCAGACGTCTTCGTCACCAAAACTTACAAAACACGTTTTCGTCACCAAAACGTATGGTTAACTGGGTACATGCTCAACTCAACGAAGCACGAACTTGCAACTGCTCATGAAACTAAAATACGGACAAATGAAGACGTTTCTTGCTTAAAGTCTCTAATATGTTCTATTTATCATGCTAATAAATGTTAAAATGCCAACAACATTTATGAGCAGGATAAATTTCTGAGTTTGATTTTTGACCACACCCGATGGCCAACTACAGAGTTAGCTGCCTTTGAGCATCTAATATATAGCTGTATAATGTTGTGATCAACCTAGCCCCTTTATTTTTCATTAGATCTTCATTCAAGAAGGTAATCAGGACATTCATAAAATCATGGGTAAGTTTAATTTTCGGTCAGATCCCATCATGGTCTAAGAAGGTAGCTGCCCTTGAGTATCTGAAAAATGACTTTCAAGGGCAGTTACTAATTAGAGGGAGGTTAATTTTACTTGAAATTCAAACTAATTCAAGCTTTAAAAGTTTTCTCTGTTACCTGCTAGAATGAAGACAATACAATCAAAAATAAAGGCACTAGAGTGGTCATAACATTATTCATTGGTTTCTATACGCTAAAGAGCAGCTAACTCAGTAGTCGGTAATGAGATCTTGACGAAATTCAAACTCCGCCAAGCTTTAACAGTTATCCGTGTTACCATGCAAGCATGAAGAAGATCCATCCAAAAATGGAGACACTAGAGTGGTCACAATATTTTCCCCAAAATAAGTCAATTGAGAGCTTCCTGTCACTCAATGGCAGCTAACTCCGCAGTCCAATCTGGCCGAATTTCAAACCAATTAAGATTTTATGGTTGTCCTTGTTACCTGAAAGAATGTAGAAGTGCCAATAAATGATAATGGAGCTTAAGTGGTCACAACATTATCCAATGATTTTTCATATGCTCAAGGATAGGTAACTCCCTAGTGACTGATGGTATAATGCCGAAATTCAAACTCCCCAAGCGTTTATAGCTGTCCTCGTTACCTGCAAGAACGAAGGAGATCAATCCAAAAATTTGGGGTTTTGTTAATCTGGAATTATGTAAAGAATATGCAGTGAATGATACACCTCCATGGGCGGGTCCAGAGGCGGGGGGGGGGGGGGGCAGGGGGTCCAGACCCCCTTAAAAAATCACAAAAATATAGAGTTTCATAGCATTATTGGTCCGGATCCCCAGAAAAACCAAGCCAACATTCAATGCTGGGTTTTCATCGGCCCGCCGGCAAAACGCCACTTAAACGTGGTGTTTTGCCAGCGGGTCTATGGTGGCCCATTTTTAGTGGTCATTAGATCCCCTCTCTCCCCTCATCTTTTTTATAAAAAATTGTCTGAGTTGGACCCCCTCTGACAAAACTTTCTGGATCCGCGCATGACCTCTGTGATCAGGTCGGACTTTTTAAGAAAAAAAAAATCAATTTTTGGTCTGTTCGTGAAATCATGAACACTTCGGGGCTCTGCAAAGGTGACGTAAAGGATTTATTGTAACTTTGCAAGAGACCCGAAGTTTTCATAATTCCATGAACAGACCAAACATTGAATTTATTATCTACTATGTAATGAAATACAGGAAAATATTGATTAAATATAATGCATATATTTCACAGCCGTGAAAATATAAAAACTTGTATTTTCACAGCAGTGAAAATACAAGATTTGATAATTTCATGGGAGAAAAACCGTAAGATTGGAACTACTTTTTTCTCAATATGGTCGAAGGGAAGCAACTTTTTATGGCAAATCTGTTCCTTTTCTAAGGGAAACAATTCCTATAAACAAAAAGTCAGTCGCTTAGAAGCTTAATAAAAGAAAGAGCTTTCATAAATTCGTCTGCTACAACTAGAAAATAAAAAAAAGCTAATGTAAAGTAAGATTCGCTTCTCTTTACCTTAAAAGATTATGGGAAATTTGTAGATAATAAAAAGAAAATTAAAATGTTTTTTGTTAAATATGTCTTTTATTTCACTCGTGAAGTGGACAATAATTATATTTCATTCGTGGCTTCGCCACTCATGAAATATAAATATTGTCCACTACACTCGTGAAACAAAAGACATATTGAACAAAAACATATGAATATCCTCTATTTATTACTTATATTTACATTTTTATTCTATCAGTCAAATATCAATTTTCAATATTCACCTTAAGGAGCCTTTGTTACATTTGCCTTCCGACGAGTATACGATGCCCGTCCGATGTCCAAATCACCGTTTCCGTGCGGCCTCCGCAAGGAGACCGTGCGACCATCGTACGGATTTACGGACATCGTGGCCTCTACGATTTTGTTTGACTCTGCGCAAAGTCTGGTCTAAACGGCACCCAGTATAAAGTCGTAAAATGAAGGATGGGAGTAGAAAGTGCACGTTTTCTCGGAATTGTAAATGGTGAATCGCTTTGAAACGTGTTCTGTTGCATACTTTGCATATTTAACTGCCAAACTACACCAATTTTAAAAACATTAGGGCAATTTGAAAAATTGGTGTTCTATGAAAAATATATCGCTAGAACTTCTTGGCTGGTTTTCCGGATATTTTATATTGAATCAGACAAAGCAGACGTCTCGGAATATCCATCTCAAGTTTATTGCTTCATAGTATTAGCAAAAATATCAGTACAGCAGTAACTAAGGTAAAACATGTTTTTTCTCATTTTTTAGCCAAAACATATGTTGCGGGTGCTCAAATGACACAGTTCTTTTGAGCACCCAAACTATATGCTGAAACATGCGTGGATCCATAATGTTTTGTCAAAGGGGGGTCCAATATTTTTAGCTGATGAGGGGAAAGAGGATTCAAATACCGCTGTAAATGGGCCATCATTGGCATGCCAGGGAAACGCCATTTAAATGGCGTTTCGCTGGCGGGCTGATGATGGCCCAACATTAAATGCTGGCTTGGTAGCTTTGTGATTTTTCAGAGGATCCGGACTAATATTGCAAAGGAACCCTATATTATTGTGATTTTTCAGGGGTGGGGGTCCGGACCCCCTCTCCTCCCTCTGGATCCGCCCATGTAGTTCGTTTATCTAAATATGTGGTACAGCATACAAAGAGTGGGTTAACCTACCATAAGATGCTTTAAGGATCTGTTCTTTGAAGGAAACAGGAATTCATCATGATCAATTATTCCAAAATAGGTATATCCTGACATTCTTTCGAAGGCATCAAAGATCAGTAGTTGTTTATCGCTCCTACTTTGTTCGTCTGGTGGGCCAAAGCGTCTCTTTATATTTTCTGGAAGCAGGCAAAGTAAAGATTCAGCTTTATGCATGCACGGATCCAGAGGGGGGAGGGGTCCGGGCCCCCTATCTCTGAAAAATTACAACTTTATATACAAGTTTATAGGTTTCCAAAGGAATAAGCAATCAGACCCCCTACCCTGGAAAAAAGTTAGACACCCACCCCCCTGAAAATGTTGGAGTTCCCCCAACCTGAATTCTTGGAAAATTATAATTTTCCATGAAAAAATCACTGGAACCCACTGTTATACCCCTATTCCACACAGGCCACGAATCGTGCGAAATGGCACGAATTGATTTTTTATTGATTCGGGGGGATTCGTGAGGTTTCATTAAAAAAAATTCTCCAATCGTGATGTTCTACGAGTCAGTCCTGATTCAGATACGATGTCGTTACGAATATTCGGTGGAATCGGCTCAATTCGGCTGGAATCGCGCAAGAATTCATTACGATTAGCAAAATAACATTAGAACATGCTGCACGAAAGTTAAGGAATCAATTACGAATTAGTTAAGAATATGCCGAATGCAGCATGAACTGGGCACGAATTACCAGAAATCCGCGACGATTCGCCACGATTCGCGAGATTTTCTCTCACGATAATTATTAAAAAGGCCCATAATGCTTCAGGGGCATCAGTTCCAAAATGAATTTTCCTCGTAAAGCAGCTGTAGAATTGATCCTGCGACTTGAGTGTTGAAAACAGCTATTTATATAGCTAGAAGAAAACAACTACATTAAAGTCAAGAGTCCCTGGCAATGACTCATTGACTTGGGAAAATATGGCAGTTCGCCATTGGCAAAATCACCAGCCAGGAGCTACTGACTGATCCTGAATCTGCTACAGAATCTGCCAAATCTGTTTCAACTTCTAGGACTGCTCACATGCGCGTGACGTGGTAATTAATCTTAGAGAAAATCCTTCTACTATCTCTTCCTTGGTATTATTGCTTGGCATAATCTCCCGATTCCCCACGAATGAGCTAAGAGTAGCTACGAACGCCCAAAAATGCCTCCGAATCGATTATGATTCAGTTTTGATGTCCAAGAATCAGTTACAATGTCCAAGAATGCCCTAGGAATTTGGTACGAACCCCGCACGATATTTCGAATCGGGGAATTCGTGGCCAAAGTTTTGAATAGTTCAAAACTTTTGAGCCTAATTCCGGATAGACCTACAAATTGCAAGAACTGTCTACGGACTGTGCGAATCAGTTAAGATCTTCACGAACTGAGTACGATTCAGCAACGAATCCAAATATTTGTCAATTCGTGGTAATTCGTGGGATTCGGGGCCTGTGTGGAATGGGGGTTTTAAATAAGTTGAGGAATTAAAAAGAAAAATGTCAGATTTTTTTGCTGTCAGTTGGGCCTGGACCTTTCCCCATCCCACCACTTTCCTTACCGACTAAATGACGAAAATCTTGGATCTGCGCATAATAGGTTCTCCTAAAATGTTTAGTTTCTTTCAGATTAACAACTCATAATCTGTCATAAATTTTAAGAGCCCGTAACAAAAATTTATTTTTCTTATATCTCAACCAAAACATATGTTAAAACTGATAGGTAAGAAAAAATCAATTTTCGCTGAAATGTTTTGTTTATCTAAACCTGTGTATTATATCACTGTAACTTTCAAATCAATGAGAAAATGCGGCCAACAGAACAATTTTAAACTATACCCTGGCATCCAATTTAGGTTACCTTGCATACCACAGGACAATTTTTCATGGGCGCAAAAATTGTTCATTGGGACCCCTAAATGCGAAACGAAGGTCTCCTCAAAAAATTATTTGCATGGGCTATGTAAAAATGCATGGTTTCCATGGCAACCCAAAGCGGATTTTAAAATGGGGATATGCCTACAAAAGTGCTCATTTCTCAGCTGTTACTTGTCCTAGACTACTAAACTTAATACAAATTAAAGCTTGGACATAGGCCTATGATTCCCGTGTTGCATATGCAAATCATCGAAATTGGATCACCTTAATTGCATATTCATAAATATTAATGAAAACATTAAAATGCGATTCACGAATGGGGGTATATGTACAAGATCAATAATATCTCAGCTGCTTTAGCCATAGATTACTAAAATATGTACTAAATAAATGCTAAGACATAGGTCTTTTATTCCATAGTTAAACATACAAGTTATCATATTTGCATAATTTGCGTATTCATGAATATTAATAAAGTTGCTAAAAATGAGAGATATTCATTTTCAGTTTAAATAGGCTAATTTCATCCAAATATTGTCATCCTTGCATGTTTTAATATAATCAACGGTACAATTTGACAAGTCTATTCATCTAGTGGTCCTATATGAATATTATCTCATTTGCATATTCATGAATACACATGAAAACTTTTTAAAAGATGAGGAAAAATCACGTAAAAAAACTATAAGCCTAGGGGAGGGGCTGCGGTACGATCTATTCTGCACTCTTAGGGCATTTAAAATGCATGCCAAATTGTTCAGTGGGATTCTCTGAATGCGAAACGAAGTTTACCTCAAAATATTTTGGTAAGGGCTATGTGAAAATGCATGGATTCCATGGTAACCCCTTATATGATTTTTGAGAATGGGGGTAGGCTTACAAATTCAATTATATCTAGAGTTCTACTTATTCCAGAGCACTAAAATTGGTGTCAAATTAAAGCTTCGACACGTGTCTTTCTTCATGTGAGCAGATATTTAAATCTACTGATTTACATATTAATGAATATTAATGAAAACCTTAAAAGTTAAATAAAATCATAAAAACACATAAATGAACATATTTCAGCCCAAAACATCTTCAAACCACTATTGTTGCCAGTTTTGATATAATCAGTGATACAATTTGATAAGTTCTTTCATCCAGTGGTCCTATATGAAAATTATTTCATTTGCATATCCATGAATATTTATGAAATCTCAAAAATGAGGGAAAAACATGGGTAAACTATAGTATGCAAGGGGGTAATCAGACCTAAATTTAACACATAGGACATTTTATTATGGGTGTAAATTTGTTCATTGGGACCACTTTAATGCAAAAAAAATATCGACCTCAAAAATAAATGCTCTTTGGTTATATGAAATTCCATGGTTTTTATGGCAACCCATTTTGCGACTTTAAAGAATGGGGGTATACGTACAAAAACACTCATATCTCAACAGCATCTCATCCTAAATTACTTAACATGGTACCAAACTAATTCCTGGACATAACAGTTTAATTTGGTAGTTTGATATGTAAATTATCTAATATGAATATTAATGAAAACTTTAGAAATGAGAGATAAAATCTCAGAAAAATTAAGGGTTATATGTATAAAATTACCAATATCTCAGCTGCTATGCGCCCGAGTGTATCAAACTTGGAGCCAAATCAATGGCACTATAGGATAATTAAAAACTTAGATATGAGTAATTTTGGAAGTGCACCCCCTTGATTTTTCTGCAGTTTTTCACTCATTTTAGTCTGTTTTCATTAAAATTCATGAGTGTTCATGATAAATATTTGTTATAATATATACCTTATGGTAAAGGTACAATGTCTAAGCATTGAATTGGCACTAGGATTGATACACTAGAACACATGGTATGTGAAACATAGGTTATTTTATATGCATATCCCTTATTTTTTCTAAGATATTTTCTCTCATTACTAAAGTTTTCATTAATATTCATGAATATGCAAATGAAATAAATATCATATAGGACCACTGGATGAAAGAACGTATCAAATTGTATCACTGATTATATTAAAACTCGCAACAATAGTGGTTTGAAGATGTTTTTGGGCTGAATTATGTTCATTTATGTGTTTTTATGATTTTATTTAATTTTTAAAGTTTTCATTACTTTTCACAAATATACAAACCAGGAGATTTACATAAATGACCACATGAAAAAAGGCACGTGTCTAAGCTTTAATTTGATACCAATTTTAGTGCTCTGGGATAAGTAGAACTCTAGATATGATTGAATTTGTAGGCTTATCCCCAATTCTAAAAAATCATATAAGGGTTTGCCATGGAAACCATGCATTTTCACATAGCCCATACCAATATATTTTGAGGTAAGCTTCGTTTCGCATTCAGAGGATCCCGCGGAACAATTTGGCATGCATTTTAAATGCCCTAGGAGTGCAAGATAGATCGTACCTCAGCCCCTCCCCTAGGCTTATAGTTTTTAAGTGATTTTCTGTCATTTTTTAAGCATATTCATGAATATGCAAATGAGATAATATTCAAATAGAACCACTGGATAAATGCAATTGTCAAATTGTACCATTAGTTATACTAAAACTTGCAACAGTGACAATATTTGGATGGAATCAGCCAATTATACTTTTAATGATTTCCCTTATTTTTAGCGTTTTAATTAATATTCATGAACACTCAAATTATGCAAATATGATAACTTGCATTTTTGACCATAGAATAAATGACCTATGTCTTAGCTTTCATTTAGTACAAATTTATAGTAATCTATGGCTAAAAGCAACTAAAATATTATTGATCTTGTACATATACCCCCATTCGTGAATCACATTTTAGTGTTTTCATCAATATTTATGCATATGCAAATTAGATGATTTGCATATGCAACACGGGGATAATAGGCCTATGTCTAAGCTTTAATTTGGTATTAAATTAAGTAGTCTAGAATAAGTAACAGGTGAGATATAAGTACTTTTGTAGGCATACCCCAATTATCAAATCCGCTATGGGTTGCCATGGAAACCATGCATTTTCACAAAGCTCATACCAAAATTTCTTTGAGGACACCTTCGTTTCGCATTTAAGGGGCCCCTAAGGAACAATTTGGCACCCATAAAAAATTGTCCTTGATGGGATGCAAGGTAACCTTAATTGGATGCCTTGGTACTAAAGGAGGGTCAAGATGACCCTTAATTTCACTGAACTATACAATGGACGATGTGCCAAGCACCCAGGGAATCCAAAAAAGTAAGTAATGGTGCAAAGATCAGGAATCGATACAATCAAGTACCACACCTGACCCAGGATACCAATGGGAAAGTGACAAACTCACAGAAGACACCACAAACGAGAGCCAAGAGGTCAGCCCTTTCCCAGCAGGTGACCAAACCATGCACCCAGACTCTGTGCATGCTCGGATCCAGAAAGTTTTGTCATAAGGTGTCCAACTTTGACAGCGTTTTTTTAGTATGATGACGGGAGAGAGGATCCAAATACCACTACGAGACCTGTTTCATGTTTATTTGAACAAATGTGAATTTCATTTTTCGATTTCGCATGCTAATAAAATAAATAACTTTTTTCTTTCTCTTAAATAACGGACGTGTTCCTTGTATGGCCAAATAGACAAATAGGCAATTTAAAGCATAACCATAACACGGTGTTCCAAAATACACGCCCACCCTCCTTTTACTGATTTTAAGAGCTAAAACGGGTGTATTTCTAATGAAAATGCGTATAAAAGTGTTCAAATTTATTTTATGTTTAGAGGAGCATTCAGTCTATTATCCAAATGAAAAACAGCTTCTCTACGCCTGCTTTGCTTGACAACTGGACTTTATAAGTTCTACCATACAAGTGCCCAAATAGGCATTCCATGTATAAAATGTGTCCTGGAAGAATTGTAAAACAAATTCTCAAAACTCACAGCCGACACAAGTTCTTAAATAGTTCAAGAATATATCGCCGATAAAACTGATCACCAAATATTGCATTCATGTATTTTGCTAACAATTTAGTGTTGCTTTGGAAACTGTAAAACCCAAAATTTGATGTTTAAGTTGCTCAAAAAAGTTAATATCCAACGGAAATGTTTTATTTCTTAACAGAACACACTTTAATCATTTATGCAATTTATAATAGGTTCAAAGAGAAAAACTTCACCCCTTTTAGAGAAATAGTTCGAGAACGATTTTGAACATTTCGTTTCGGACAGCAATTTCAAACGCTTAAATTTTGACTACTCATCTTCAGAAATAGGAAGTGAGTATGATCAGGAAATACCAGAATCACAAACCGCAGACAACCCCTATGGCACCGCGAGGAAGAGCCACTCAACCATCATGAGATACCAGGAAGACAAATCAAGCAAAGCAACCAGCTCTCTCTTCCCCATCAAGATGATTGCAATACTAGAATGGACATAAAGTAACGTACTTCAAAACATAGAACAATTAAAGAGACTATTTTAATCCAGCGAATTAAGCTAAGAGCTATTTTCTTGGTGACTGCTTATTCCTGGAGATCTACTTAACTAATGTAAATTATTATTACTAAATAAAATAAAACAAATAATTGAGATATGGCAATTTCAAATTTGTTCAAATAAACATGAAAAACCTCTTGTATTAGCGGGCCGATGATTGCCCAACATGGAATGCTGGCTTGGTAGCTTTGTGATTTTTCAGGGGATCCCGACCAGTATCCAAAACCCACTTTTAGTGGGCCTATGATGGCCCAACATGGAATGCTGGCTTGGTAGCTTTGTGATTTTTCAGGGGATCCCGACTAGTTCTGCTAAGGAACCCTATATTTTTGTAATTTTCCAGGGGGGGGGTCCTGACCCCTGTCCCCCCTCTGGATCCGCCCATACTGTGTACCTTATTTCTGCGCATTGATCATAAAAGTGACATTTAATCATGCATGCATTTCAGATTTCGTCCATTTACAACATTTATATGTTGTTTTGCATTTGTACTATTCATTGTATTGAAGTAAGAAAGATGGCGAAGATCTGGAAATGATAAAGTCAAGCACCACATCCGACCCAGGACACCACGAGGGAAAGTAACCAAAATACAATTAACATCACCAACAACAGCCAAGAATACTCTTCATAGTAGAGGAAATGAAGCACCACCTATATTTTGCTGTTTTTTTTTTCAAAACTCCCGTGAAAAAATTTTATGCAACATGAAAATCTTTATCTTTTGTGAAACTCAGTATAAAGATTGAAATGAAAATTTAAAAATACATGTGATATTTGGGTTTTGTTACAAAATCATGAGTTTTCGCGACTTATCAAAAGTTTTTTCTATCGCCCTGAAGTAATTAAAAAGTATAGATAATCAAAAAAAGCTTTGATGCGTGACGGTATTTACAGTATTCAAAATACGGATCTAAATAAGGGTTTCAGGCGTTTACTTAAATTTACAATAATATTTGTTCCAGCCCGAGTGGCTCATTTTATGCATTCAGCATCAACCTTTTTAAATGGAATGATCCAAAGGTCATTACTCAGAGGCTATGGTACATCTATAATCCCTAACATCTTGGAACGAATTTCGTGCATTTGTCTTACAAAATTGTCAACATTTATTCATGTACACAAGGTTGCTATGAAAATAAGTTGACCCCTATGTGCTTTTTGTTGAACTCATGATCACATACTTCGGCAAAATAGCATGATTATTTCAATAGCTAATTCCCTTTATGATACATTTACCTTTGTTATTAAGTTATTTTTACATCACATAACCGTGCTCTGAAACATCTAGCCACGAAGATAGTTGTGATTAATTTTTGACGCTGTGTATATATAATATTAAGAAATTTCGTTCCGCAATAAAATTATGTTCCTATTATTAGACGAAGTCTTGACCTAAAAAGCTGACTTGATCTCTGTGTGGATGAAAGTATATGTCATCAAATGGTAATTGTACTATTTAAAAGATTTATTTGATTTTTGCACCTTTTCATTAGTTCTAAATATGCATTTCACGTTGACGCTGAAAGAATGATAATAGCTAAATCCTGAGAAAATGTCAAGAATCATCTGCGTCGATTGTTAAAAAAAACTTTTGGCGTAAAAGATCTTCTTTATGGCTATTTATAGATCCCATTCCACTATTAAGGAAGCACAGTACTATTATTTTTTTACGCTTTTGGATGCGCAGAGACATGATATTCTTGCGTTCTGCCTTGAATTTTCGCGGGATTCCCGAAGTCACACACCCTATAAACAGCTCGTTCAGATACAGTGTAATGAAGTTCTATTAAATGTTTGGACTGCATAGATCCCCGATTAAAATCACACAAGTATAATCTTTCACAAAAAGTATGATCTGTGCTAAGCATATTTGAAATTGTTAAAATTATTTTTCGAAACAAATCATATTTCTAAGCAAAGAAGAAAAAAGGTTTGTGGCAGACCAGGATATGGGATGTGAGTACTGACAAACAGATAGACAGACAGAAACACCGACCGACCCCAAGGGATGGGAGCACTCTGATAAGTTTATAAAAAGAAACAGACTAACACCGCCCCCCCCCCCCCCCGGAGACAGAAAGGCGGGCAGACAGCCATGCACGCTTTTAGACGCACACACATAATCATGCATACAGACAGACAGCCAGAATGACCTTGCCGTTTGAGTTTACAGCCCTCGGGTGGTCCAAATTATTGGCACCTGCTTTCTTTGTATTGACCAGTTCGGGGCGTTTTGACATCGGGACGTCTCAGAACCTGGCTAGTTGTTCAACATTGACGGATTTTTACAATACAAATCTATTCGGTAAATGGTAATTTTCTGGATATAACTTTTTCTTTTGAATTCATTGGGGTTAGTTAGATCACATGATTGCTGCAAGTCAAACCGTTCTAAAATGGTATCAACTCGTTGCGAAAAAGCCTCGCATTTTCCTCAACTCGTTTAATAAATTCAATAAAACATGAGCATTCAAGTAAGATCCTCTATATAGACAGTTATAAAAACAGATCACTTAGTATTGGCTAAACCAAGGAAATGCACAAACCACACACAATCTATTATCAAGGCATTTTCATTCAAACATAGGTTTTAGGCGCGTAAAAGAAATGTCTCTTTGAAACATTTCTTTTACGCACCCAAACATATGCTATTATAGATAGTATTAATAGGTCCTAATCTCTAAATTCAATGTAACCCGAATTTATTTCGAATTTGAGAGTTTTTTTGTTTTTTTTTTAAATCTAAGTTCGAATTTTTGAGGTTTTTCTACATTTACCTTCATCCGCTGGTTCAAAATAATACAGATCCAATATTCCTGTGGAAGCGTAGTATTCTAACACCTTTCTTGCGTCTTCGTTCAAATCTTTGAGATAATATGTCACAAATTTGTCCACACCAAGATACTTGTATACCTCCATGAAATCTATAAGCAACTCCGCATTGCGGCTGCCGTAAACCAACTTTGAGCATATCGCTAACTTAACTCCAGGTTCACGCAATGTCACTTCCGGTCTTCTGTATACCACGTGCTCTTCGCTACACGTGTAGTTGTTCACTGTTAATGCAACGCCGTTGGGTACAACTCCAGGTCTGGGATTCTGACAGGTAAAATGAGGCGCCGTTAGCTGTTCATTTTTGTGACGTATATTGAAGACTGTCACAGACTGTTTTATGTAATACGGGTTATCGACGTATTTCAGACAACAAAAGTAGAAAGTCTCTTTGACGTAAATTTTGCCCATTGAGCCCCGTATTTTAATTATGTCCCAATGTGCACTTGTTGTGGAATTACCAATAGTAACCCCAAATATATACACAGGTCCAAATTTCATCTTTGTGAAATGATTGTATTTCACAAAACGGCTGCTATTGTCTCTCCCAGCCGATTCTGCTCCTACAATAATAATAGGGATCAAACATGGGTGTGCAAGCATTAATATATACACAGTGATCAGACATGGGTGTTCAAGCATTAACGTTCGCCAGGTCATGAGTGGAATGTTAAAAGCCGAGGTCGAACGTTAATGTACTTGAAAATAATAATAATAAAAATACCACACATCAACCCTTAAAACGGAAATGGACTGATGCAATTGATAAGAGTGTCAGATTCCATTAGCTTAAATAAGCTTATTTTAAAAATAAAATTATGAAACAATGTATGCAAGCAATAAATCTATCTCTAGGGCGATGAATGATTTAGCCAGCGGGAAAACGTGAGCGAGTATGAAATTGATCAAACAATACCACGATCACACTAGACTATGAAATTGAGAAAAAACAATACCACGATCACACTAGACTGGTCTCCTTATAAAAGCTTTTCAGCATATTAAACCTATCTCATCCTCATCAAGATGATTGCAAAACTAGAAAGGCATTAAGTACTTCATAACAAAAAAGGACCAGATTCCCAACCCTCGCAAACAATGAAAACATCAATAAGGCCAAATAAATATACCTGTGTTTAGCGTAACCCGATCGTACCTAAATTTACTAGTGAAACATAGCATTTTTTTTTAGTTTTTCATTGCTGAACGAGACTGGCACTAAATACTTCATAACACAAAAAAGGACCAGGCACCCAATCCTCGCAAACAATGAAAACAACAATAAGGCCAAATAAAAATACCTGTGTTTAGCGTACCCTGATCGTGCCTAAATTTACTAGTGAAGCAACACTTTTTTTAGTTTTTCATTGCTAAACTAGAATGGCACTAAGTACTTCATAACACAAAAAAGGACCAGGCACCCAATCCTCGCAAACAATGAAAACAACAATAAGGCCAGATAAAAATACCTGTGTTTAGCGTAACCCGATCGTACCTAAATTGACTGGTGAAACAAAGCATTTTTTAAGTTCTCTGGAAAAATATAATTTTATGCAAAGATCAGGAATCGATGCAATCACCTGCACCACACCTGGCGAAATGCCTTTCCAAATGCATAAAAATATACTGAACCGAAGTTATAAGTAGCCAACATACAATTTTTGCTCCCGTTCAGAAAGTAAAGATCGCTCTCACAAAATTTAAATTCTATAAACAGGTCCAAGGCTTTGTCAAGACTCTGCAAATTATGTCATTTCAAAATGACTGATAGACCTTGCACAGACGGTCCGGGTAAAGGTACCACCATTTCAAAAAGTCACACTTTTTAGTGTGATATAAACTATTCATCAAATACGTTATCCATTTATATTTTGATTAGTTTGAAGATGTTTATGACAGCTGTGATATAAGATGAAAAGAATCAAAAGTTTTTTTGACAATTGAACACTCCATTTCTCTTCTACGTTAAAGAGACTAGGTCTGCAACTATGAACATTTTTCGATTTTTTTTTATTTTCTTTTTAAATCATTTGTAAAAGTAGAATTAAGTAATGTTTTCACAATAAATCTGTTCACTATAGCTGAAAACTGCACGGAAAAGTGAATTATCTTATAAAACAGTTGTGTTTTTCTCTTGTTGGTAATTATTTGCGTCCCTCCAATAATTATAGACAGCTAATTTTAACATAAATACCGTTGTTTTAATACTGATAGGTTGTTAAGATTTACGAAATTGGTAAAATGTATACCTGAATTTTAGTTTTTTACTGTGTTCTTGAAAAATAGAAACATTAGTTCTAAAATTAAAAGATCAAAAGTTACAGACTATGCAGATTTAACATGAAGACAGCCACGGTCAACAACTAAATCAAAGGATTTTTAGCTTACCATGCAGTTTGCATACTCACTTTGCATTGCTCTGTATGCTTTATTATCTGCGGCACAGCAATGCAATTTTCAGGGGTTCTTTATTATGAATTGGCGTCACTGTTCTGCTTAAAAATTAAAAGAAATCAACAACAAATGCCATTAAAATGACTTTTAAAAATTCACGTTAAAATCAGAAGTGGATACCAAATTAGTAAACACTATCGTTAGAAAATGGGCTCTTCAATTTGCATGGTGTTTTGTCAAACGTATTAACATAAAATAAAAGACGTACAATGATTTTAGTATATGCAGCTGATGATTTCGAAAAATTTTTGAAAAGTTGGAAAATTATCAATTTTTAAAAATTCATAAAAAATCTGTCATAAGCAAAATGTCAAGTGTTTGGTGTTCTTTTTTCAAGTCGACTAGGCAGGTTTGCAATCACCTGTACTTGAATTCGATAAAAACTGCACTCAAAACGCTTAATATCTTCAAAAAGTTGATTATGCATTTTTGAACCCAAAATCGTAAAGTGATAGAATACTCTTCCAAAACACCGCTTAACTTTAGTCCATTACAACGCACATACTTGGGTCAAAATTCATTTCAATATCACTAGGGCTTAGTCAGAAAGAAAGAAATTGAAAAGTGGCTACTTAGAACTTCGGTTCAGTGTATATTTTTTCCAGAATAAAAAATAATTATAAAAAATATGTGTGCCTACCCGACCTAAAATGTTCAGACCCATTACCTGAAACACACCTATTTTTTTTATTTGGCCTAACTTATGAAACAGATTATAACCCAAGACACTGGGGGCTTGAGTGCATTTTGAAATATACCATGTGTTGTAATACATTTTAATTTTGCCAAAACTCCCTTTCTCAATCTTTGATTCATTTCTCGGACCATAAATCGATTTGACCAGGCCCTGAGGTTATAAAACTTTTTTCATACTCAACTCAGCTGAGCACGAAATTTATCCTGCTCATAAATGTTAAAATGCCAACAACTGTTGGCATTTTAAGATTTATTAGCATTATATAAATGCAACATTTGAGAGACTTGAAGCAAAACACTTCTTTATTTGTCGGTGTTTTAGTTTTTATTAGCAATTGGATTTTCGTGCTCAGTTCAGTTGTGCACGAAAAAAGTTTAGCTTAAACATATTTTATTCAAATTAATTAGTACATGGTAAATACAAATTGAAACAATAAGATGAGGATAAGAACGGAAGCATGTAGCTTATATAGTTCTTCTCCAATGCGAAGTAAGATGTAAGTGGAAGGCAGACCATATCGAATACTGTACATTATAATATAGAAAATAGTAAATGAGTATGATCAGGAAATACCACAATCACAAACTGCAGACAACCCCGTGGCACCGTGAGGAAGAGCCGCTCAACCATCACGAGACACCAGGAAGACAAATTAAGCAAAGCAATCAGCTCTCTCTTCCCCATCAAGATGATTGCAATACTAAAATGGACATAAAGTAACGTACAACAAAACATAGAACAATTACAGACTCCCACAATGGGAGTAACAATAAACAGAAAGTCAACAACAACAGAACCACCGCCTTAGAACGGACAGCAGCCTAAGCCACCGGGGGGCTTAAATGCATTTTACTGGTACCAAATCTTCGCCTTAGATTCTGCTGTTGTTGAAGTACAAAAATGTTCATCTCAACTGGAGGCCATCTAACTAATGCAATGTATCATCATGGAAAAACACTCTAATCAAATTACTACACCATGATGAAACAAAGAAAAGGGCTCTTGACTCACAGATAGTCAGAGCTAAAGAAAACCTCAAGTTGAGCCACGGTGGGTCCAGCTACAGATAAGCTTCAGGCACCAACCCACCGATTAAAGCTTTACGTCAGAGCCGTCATAGAGTCTGAGGCCCGACCCACCGTCGTGCAATTAAAGAGGAAACCATAGCTATAAACCTAGAAGTCAGTCAATGCTAACAAATATAGGTGCTTATTGAGCATGTCTCTTTCAGCATGCAGTGGTGCAAGTCCACGGGTGGAATTTATGATTAAGTGATTCAAGTCTTAAACACGACACTTGAACTATCCAATGCATTAAGCAGGACTCAGATTTAAGCATATTTGTTAGCATTGACAATATATAAGCTTTGATAATAAATGAAAAATAGGATGTGCAAATGTTGGTTGGAGAGGGAGGAGGAGAACACCGATACCAGGCCAGGCCTATATGCGATAGGCAAATTGCAATAGTGGATACCGTCACATACTACATCTTCACTCTTATTGTGTCCTGAGGCTAAGGGCAATTGAGATGGATATCTAAGTAAAACGCTTAGTATCTGATATGTACTTATGTACCATTTGAAAGATGTTAACATTGGTTTCATATGGGAGTGAACTACTTCCATATAGTAGCAAATTAAGAGAAACTGGCAGGTGCTTGGAGACCTCGTTAAAGAGCAATGTTCTGTGTTCATTGTATCGAGGGCATCTTAAGAAGAAATATTGAGTGTTTTCAACGCTACCACAACTGCATAATGGAGAGTTACACCTAGATATGTTTTTAGGAACATATCATTATTTAATGAGCTCGAGTTTGTTCGTAAACGTGTGTATAAGATTTGTGATTTCCGATTGCCTGTAAGATAGTACATGTATTTAGGAACTGGAGTAAAATCTCTGTTGATTTGTTTTTGATTCTTTTACGTCCCATCAACAATCTTTCAGTTATAAAGGGACGGGTCTTCCTGGGTTGAACCAGTACTAAGCTAGGATTAATGTTTCTTGCTCAAGGACACAACGCAGTGACGCCGGTGAGGCTCGAACCTGCGGCCCTTCGGTCTCGAGTCCAGCACTCTGCCACTGAGCCACTGCGCTCCCAAATCTCTGTTTAGGTAGTTTTTAAAGGAGAAAACACTATCTAGTTGTCTGACAACGATAGGTAGTTCATTCCAGTCCCTAATTACAGATGGCAGAAAGGAGTTATAGTAAAGATTTGTTTATGTAGCAATAGGCTGGAGATTGTGAGAATTACGTAAGTTGTAGCTACAGATTGAGGCACTTTAAAAGTTTTATAACCTCGTGGCCTGATTTCATTTCAAATACCTGAATGGTTACTGTAAATCTCTTGATCCTGTTCTCCAATCGTAATTTCATTCACCCCGGCTTCATTTCGAACACTCAAATGGTAAGTATCCATACCCTGCTTCCCTTCCCAGGCCGTCAATCGGTTTACCCTGTCAGCATTTCGAACACTTGAATGATAATCATTTATCCCCTTATTCTCTTCTCCGTCCATAAACATATTTACCCTGTCAGCATTTCGAACATTTGAATGATAATTATTATTCCCCTTATTCTCTTCTTTGTCCATAAATCCATTTATCCTTGCATCATCTCGTACCCTTGAATGGTAATTATTCAGCTCCTGGTCATCTTTTCCAGTCATAATCTTTTTTACCTTGGCAGATTTTCGAACACTTGTATGATAATTATTAATCCCCCAATTCTCTTCTCCGGCCGTCAATCTGTTTACCCTGTCAGTTTTTCGAACACTTGAACGATATCTGTTAATCCCCTGCTGATCTTCTCCGACCACAAATCCATGTACCCTGGCAGTTTTTTTAACTTTTGAATGGTAAATATTATTCACCCCAGCTGAAATGTCAATGTTAGGCATTTGCCTCTCTTCTCCGACCGCCAAGTCATCTACGATGGTTCTGTCCTGCCAGCCAAGAGTGACAGTGACTTCATATTTTTGTTTACAAAGTTATCTGGGACTTAATCGATAGATTACTTGTGTATTAATCCTACTGCAGATAGTATTAATCCTACTGCAGATAGTATTAATACACAAGTGATCTATCGATTCGCGTTAGCTCAAGTGAAGTGTACCCGTAAGCGTTTAACTTAGCAATTGTAAACAAAGTATTACGTCACTGTCACTCTTGGTTGGCACGACAGTAGCATTTTGAACACGTGACCACGTGTTGTTCTGGTGGACCCAATGTAAAAGGATGGCTGCCCCTGAAGCTATGATCAGACAGTAAAAGCACCGACGGACGTCTAAGCGAGACATCGTATCTGCAAAGCAAGATTGTGTTAGATTATTGTTTATTATTCATTTTGGTCCAAAACCCAGTCTTATAACGGGATTATCTCCCCTAAATACTTATCATCTTAGAATGTTTTAACCATTATTACGTAAACAGCATTTTTTTTTAAACTGCGTATTTTAATGATCAAATTATGTAACTTCTTAAACTTTATCTCTCTGACACTTGTAAGTTTTAACTTATTTCTATGTACAAAATGAATATATGCAAGACAATTTCTTCACCGCCTACAGCAAAGCTTAGTTATCGCTATCACCTAGTATGTAAGCCAACAAAAAAGGTTGTTGAACCGCAAATTTCACACTTCGTAAAGCTCAAACCATGTGAAGAATTGGTACCAATACGTCACTTTTGGCAAATGTAAAATTTACGTACGGTCAATTTTGGTAATTTTTTGGGTGTAAAATGTGTGCTCGAATTTCACATTTTATGTTTTTTAACGTGTGAAGAATTACATCTGTGAATAATTGGCAGCAAAACATCACATGTGAAAATTTGGTAGCAAATTATCACACAAAGAACTTAATCATCACATAAGACAAAACTGTAAAGAATTGGAATCGAATGCAAAATGCAGTAGATTGGGGAGGGGGGGTATTTTATCAATGTAAGAAATACGCATATATACTATATGAAATTTGACTTCGTGCTAAACTAAAATCACTTTATAAGGAGAGGTTTTATATTGAAGAAACATTTCCCTGAAAATGGGTAAAATCAGTTTTAATGGATGACAACGATCTCATGTGATATGATTATATCCAAGGAACACATGTTAATTGTTGCTTAAGAAACTAGTTTTAACACATATGACATTATCAGTCGAGAGTTATTTCAGGCTGAATAAGACATTGTCACACTCAGCTTTAAAATGTTCTTTAAGATATTGGATGGAAAAATAAAACGATTAAAACATGCAGTCATGAGATCTTACTCAGTGTTAGCAATCAATGCTTAAATAACTGATGGTAATTTTCACTATACAGAATGTGGCATGGCCGAATTATTACAGGAGTCTTGTAAATATAATTCTTGGTAACATAAAAATGAATAAGTAATATATACCCGACAAAAAAAGAAACGCACCACTACGATTTTCCCATTAAGATCTCCTTTTAATACGAAAATGTTAATTGTCATGACATATTCATTTCTGATCAAAATTTACTAAAACTTAAATGTGTCGTAGATGAGTATCTGTACTTTCCTTGTGTAGGCACAAAACACATCAAGGCGAAGGATAAAGGAGTTTTAGAAGCGTTAATTCAACGCTACTGTCTACATGAAATTATGAGTATGTTTTACATTAGCAAAGTATGAAAACGATATGCTGCCGTCATGTGAGACAACCAATGTGTTTATTGATCCTTTTTTGTTATTCCAAAATCCATTTTCATCTGTTAGGATCATTAAAATTGATTAAAACAATGTTGAAATATTTTAATGTTTGTAAGGTTTCTCTCCAGTGTGGAATCGTTATCCAAAGGGTAGTCACAAAACATGGGCTACCTAGTGTTCAATTATCGCGAATGCTGAATTTAAAGATAGAATTTGCAAAGATTAAGTGTCTGGGTACAATTTGGTCTACTGAGATCGATCCAATTGCTTGAACGTATCCAGCAAAAGAACATTATAAAAACGCTTATTTCCTGTGACTTTACAAATTGACCCCCACTTAGTTCATGGCCAATTTTCTTTAACACAATTTCGACTCCTGATTGCAAAAGACGTGTGACGCAGTAGTACCTGACATACCTTTGCACTGATAGAAACTAAATTGGCATATCACTTGTGATCTTCCTGAGAGCCGAACAGTTCTAAGTGGTGCGTTTCTTTTTTTGTCGGGTATATAAAATAAAAATCAACACAGCTTTTTCTAAAAAATATCTTGCTTCTTCAGACAGAAGACAAATGCATTACACATAAATAGCAAATTATATAAAAACGCGAAACATGTTGAGAGTAGTGATTTATGGAGACATACAAAGAGTCAATTGTTCTTTCAAACACTTTGTGCAGTAGTCTTTGCCATCAATGAAAGACTTAAATGCAATGCCTAGAAAAGATGCATGCAAGTATATTATGCATGTCATATTTGCAATGCTTCCTTCCAAAAGAAATCATCCTTCTATTTCTTTTAAAGGTAAGTATAAATCTTAGAGGTTGATAAAGCAGTGTCCCTATTGTTGTATATGTTATGTGATATAATATACAAGATTTTGAATAATATTTATTATCTTATCTTTGATATGATCTTTGACAGTTGCACAAGTGTGAATTTCGTTGCCATAAAATAAAAAAAACAATTGCAGATCTCTCTTTTGTAATGTATACATACTCAATTGAAGATTTGGACCACCATATGTGATTTTGAAACCTACATCACATGGGCAAATACACCGTTTAATCCTTTATGCTGATGCAGTGGAGCTAGCGTTTGTCTCCATCTACATATACAAGCTGCAAATGCTCTGATATATCTAATGACATATTTTACAGGCTCGCATAAGCCTTCATTGCTGAACTGAAATCAAATGTGCTTACTAATTTGATATTTTATTTAGGTTACTATTTATCACCAATTTAGTTTGATTTGGAACATACAAAGGATTAATGGGATGCCATTCTTGCATCAATGATTATGTCCTCATTTGACATGCTGAATATCGTAATAATTTTATATGAGCAAATTTCACGTAAAGACCAAGCCTAATTGAAAAAAAATAATGCAAAACAAAATTGCCAATAATAATTTATTTGAGTCCATTCATTTTACAACCGCTACAATATGATCTTTACAATGCAAGAGAGTTGTTCTAAGTGATAAGCCTTGACCTCTTAAATGAATAACTATAAAGAACCTTGGAAAAAATATCCTGTTTCAATGCTCTATAACATTGCAGAACAAGACAAAACGTATGATAAATGTCACCATCTCCTTAACCCTTTTAAGTCGAATGAAACTTCCGACTTTTATCAAATGGACCAGTCCATTTTCGCCTTCAGGGTTGTTGGGTGTTGTTTTTCATTCTTATTCAAATTTTAATAGAACATCGTGTAAGCAAACAGTAGAGAACCTGATCAGACATTACAGTCTGTGGCGTCTGATCTTGGCCTGTACTATTTGTCTATGTCCCACAAAAAGAACACTAGTCTATAATGGGCTAAATACTTTTGTCGTATTACTTGACTTTTCGCTTACTGTAAAGGCGGCAACTTATATATTCATATCTGGGCGTGGTTCGGCTATTTCATCTGCTAAGAAAGGGAAATCAGGTTTTATTTTTAATTTGGTTAAGAGATAATAAGCTTTTTGTGCCGAGCAAGCGTGCGTGCATTTAATAAAAATCCTAACCGTATACACACTGAACTCACATTTATTAACCCTTAAAGCGCATAACCACAAAATGTATGTTTTTGTCGTCCACTAAAATATTTCAAGCCTCATAGACAAACAGTGTGGACCCAGATCAGACTGCTCCTGTCCACAATGTTTGCCTCTTTGCTTATGTTACACAGACATTTTCAGATGCAGTTATTTTGCTGGCGTTTTAAGGACTGACTAATGACTAAGGTGGTGGCACAAGATGATTCAGTTACTTTTGAATAAAACCACGCCTCCTTTTCAGCTTTTACCTATGCCTAAGGTTGACTAGTCCTAATTACGCATTCATGAGGCGCCGCCTTTACAGTAAGTGAAAAGTCAAGTAATATATATTCTCACATCAGTTGTATTGTTTCTTCAAATGAACTGGATAATGATTGGATATAGAGCGGTTTTAATCATGTGGATAGGCATGGCGTTTGCCATATGTACGACAGAAACCGTTACGATTAGAACAGTTTTTGCTTTGGCAAGGATTAACGTTTGCTTTTACGTTTCATTTCTAGATTTCAACCAATGTTGTAAATAAAAATGGTAATTTTAGGAATTGAGTGTAAGTATTTCTCCGAATCATAGCTATCAATATAGTCATTGTAGTCAATAGCTGACAAGCTATAATCGCATGTATTTTGGTAGCTTACACAAATGGTGATATAGTGCTGTCATTGCATTAAATATTGTATTTAGCAGAAAAGTAACATATATAACTGTAATAACAGGTGTCAAAATAAGTTTAAAATCATATTGCTAATGATTATCTATTCAAATAAAAGTTAATATTGAAACCGAAACGTAAGAATATGAAATAACTGGATATTAACACTATAGGAATTCCTATTATTTTAGGGTAACGTAGTAAATTTTGCTATTGCAGGCTAAGGCCTTATCCGCTGAAAAGCTAACGCACTTCATTAAGTGGCTAATATAATTTGGTTTTAGAAATTTACAGTCGTCAAACCTCGTGTTTTGGAGGTCGTTTGGTAGATCATAATCTAATATTACTGCATTAAATAGTAATACATTTTAAAGTAAGTAACGTATATAACTGTAATATCATATTGTTTAATGGTTAAACGCATTCTGGCTGTTTGCTGCATTTCATTAACTGATATTAAGGCTATCGTCATGTCCATATATACGAATTTAGTATAAGTCACAGATACAATATATTGCAGCAGAGAATGTACACTGAAAATTGTGTAATACACCCATTCCGGAATTGTCATTTCAGGTGGTATGTTCTTTCTTTGATTTGTAACAAATGTGAAACATGACAAACCGCTATAAGATAACGTTTTAATATGATTATAAATATGCTATTTTACTTGATAAATTAAGAAATGGGGAAAATTTAATTTCTTTTTGAATTAGGATACATTATATTCAGGGGGTGGGGTAAATCACCCTTTCCGTTGGACATTTTCACGTCTAATATACCATATGTACAATTGTTTTATATTTCTTTACTGTCTTATGCCATAGCAAACATGTAATGTATAAATTTAAAGGGAAATATGCTGAATAGGAAGCAATGGTTGCACGTGAGGCGTGTTTTCATCTCAATTTACCTAAGACTCATTTAGCGCAGGGTACGTTCAAAGATGACGTCCTACAGCAAAACCGCTACCACAATTTAACTGTACGACGTACCTAGGAGTATTGCAGAAGACCCCAGGATTGCATTTCTGCAGTCAAACCTTTTCTGCCAGGTAAGTTGGGCCAAGTCAAAAACTAAGGCCTGTACAGAAATCAGCGCCTGGACTATATACCCTTCAGAGCTCCAACTTAATAAAGCTTATACCTCTGATACCGAAGCCGCATTTTTAGACTTGCATTTGTCAATTTCTAATGATATTGTTTTAACCAAAATTTATGATACGCGTGACGACTTTGATTTTGAAATTGTCAATTTCCCATTTTTAGATGGTGATGTTCCTTGCTCTACATCCTGTGGAGTATATATCTCTCAACTCATTCGTTTTGCTAGAGCATCTAGCTATGTTACCGACTTCAACACTCGCAATAAATTGTTAACTCAGAAACTTCTAAAGGCTATCGGTACCATAAACTTCACAAAACCTTTTCTAAATTTTAAAGACGATACTATGATTTGATATCAAAATTCCAAGTTGGACTTAAATCTCGCTTGCAACAAGGACTTTCTGAAACTGAATTCTATGGTGACTTGTTGTATAAATTGAAGAAGATTGTTGGCTCTAATATTTTTTCAGCGCAGTTCATTAAAATAATTTCCCTTTATAAAAAGATTGGCTATAACATTTAAGAGACTAAGTCTGCAACTATGAACATTTTTCGAAAAATTATATTTTCTTTTTAAATCATTTGTAAAAGCAGAATTAAGTTAAGTTTTCATAATAATTTGTCACTATAGCTGAAAACTGCATGGAAAAGAGAATTTTCTTATAAAAAACAGGTGTTTTTTTTTCTTGTTGGTAATTATTTGCGTCCCTCCAATAATTATAGACAGTCAAATTTTAACATAAATGCTGTTGTTTTGATACTGATGATTTGTAAAGATTTACGAAATTGGTAAAATGTATACCTGAATTTTAGTTTTTTTACTGTGTTCTTTAAAAATAGAAACAATATTTAAAAAAATTAAAAGATCAAAAGTTACAGACTATGCAGCTTTAATGCATTGCAACAGAATGCATGCTTGGTGGTCAACCCAATCACGGTTGGCAACTTTGCTTTCCTCTTTTATTGCACGCCGGTGGGTCAGACTTCAGACTCTATGACGGTTCCGACTTAAAGACTTATCTATTGATGGTAGGGGCCTGATGCTTTGGCTGTTTGTCGGGCCCACCGGGGTTTACCTGTTGGATTTCTTTTGCTCCGGTATTCAGTTTTATTTACTGTTGAGTCCTTATCTTTGCTTTATCTCCTTGTTGTATCTTGATTTATATGTTCTAGGAGATGATGCATTGATAAGTTAGGAGTCTTTTATGCAAAGCAAATATCTACGTGTCTTGATCCACATCTGAATTAAGGGTGAGGTTGGCGCGCCGTCAAACCGGTTTAAGCCCTCCAGTAAAATATTTTACTGACCGTTCCAAGGCGGTACTTCTTTTGTGGACTTTTTATGTTTTGTTTCTGTCTTGCGTTTGCTATGCCTTTGTGCGCGTCTGTTTATATGTGCACATTAAACGCTGTGAGTAGCTTTTCAATCGCATTTACCGTTTGGGAGAAACTTGCAAACTTATGGTGATGCTTTTTCACAGTCCTCTAGTATATATTACTTCTTAAGGATTAGCGAATTAAAAATTAACCCCTAACTAGGAAATCACAACAAAAGCCCTCCGCTTTTGTCGGCTTAAGGTGTTCACCAAGAATGGTCTGCTTTCGTAGGAGCAGTCTGAGCTGGGTCCACACTATTTGCTCTATACTTACATTAGTCAATAAAACCAAACGAAAAAAAAAACAACAACGAATTTTTGAAAGGCTCGAGAGCTAGACTATAATATCTACAGTGAGTGGAGTATGTTGTCATTTTAAAGGGTATATTATAAGGCTATTGGGTCAATGTACTGGCGGCACCTCATGAATGCGTTATTTGGACTGGTCTACCTTAGACATGGGTAAAACCTGAAAATGAGGCGTGGTTTTATTTGAAAGTAACTGTATCGTCTTGCGCCATAACACCTCAGTAAAGACACCAAACATATGATTTAACCCTTAAAACGCCAGCACAATAACTACATCCGAAATTGTGTTTAATGGTTAACATAAGTATAGAGGCAAACAGTGTGGACCCAGATCAGACTGCTCCTACAGGAGCAGTCTGATCTGGATCTACACTAGTTGTCGAAGAGGCTTAAAATATTTCAGCAGACCACAAAAGCATATGACTTATTTATGATCATCAGTTACAAGCTAAAGTATGTGCACGTAGTAGTTCTGGTCAAGCTCGCCCAGGAAAATGTGTGGATAGCGAACTGACCGTACCGACATGACCATAGCTGTTGACTGAGACGTAATCAAACAAATCAAACAAAAAAAAAGCATTTAGTCTGGTAGGTGCGTTTTCAAAGTCCTTGAGTAGAGTAAAGTCAGGTAACTTCGGACAGTTGTAAATTCGGACATACATTTGCAAACAGTGAAAAATTCAAATGAGCCGTCTCATCAGGATTTTTACCGTTTGCTTAGTTATTTTATTTTATTATTCCAATAATTGAAATAGGAAAGAAAGTCGCACTTCGAATTTAGCCGAGTGTCCGAATTTACCCAACTTTACCCTATACGTAGGTGAATACGATAGGTAAATTCGAAAACAAAATGCAAAATATGACAAACACGGCAAAATTGCACAGGTGTACACAGTTTATACACGCTGGATATTTTTTACTTTTTTTTACGCAAGAACTAACTAATGCATGTTGATGCATCTACGGATAAGAAAAACGAAACGAAAACTACGTACCTAATTGGAAAAGCTTTTACCGAGTCGATGAACAAATAATTAAGAAAAAAAATGTATCGTAGCAAGCTGTTGACATAGAACATGCAAGCTGTTGATAGTAAGAATCAAGCACTCTACCACCGAGCCACTGTGCTCCCTCTACGACCCTGCCAGATAATCCTTCATAACCACTCAGTTTGCTCATTCTTTACTGTCCGTATTGGGACCATGTCGACCGATAGAGCGCCTAGCGATAACCTAATTCTGACTGTCAGGGACGTACCTACTTGTACACACATACGCATGTGCTTACAACTCGGCGCTTCAAGTTGAGGGTTTTCAGCCATTTAAATTGATTTTTGGAAGAAAAAATCAACTAACAGTGTGAAGCAAAGGGGCCCGTTTACTCACTAAAACTAAAACAAATATGATACAGGTTCCTAAATTAAAAGAAAAACTATATGATACAGGCATCTACCTTGGTCCCTAAAACTTAGGCCAGAATTTTTATTATTAGTTGATTTACGAACCCTCCTACTGTAATTTTCCGGAAAGTAGGAAAAAAAAAATATTTTCTAATTTTTTTTTTTATTTTATCCGTCGACTCTAAATATTATTTGTTTGGTTAAAAAAATGATATTTTTTGAGGTTCTGTCCGTGTATTGTATTTTTGAGAGAGACACTGTTAAAAGTGATTGTCCTGTAAAGATTTTTAGGAAAATGATGAAATATATAAAGATTAAATAAAGACTGTTGATTTACCTCACTAGTTTTACTGTTTTTTTTTCTGAAGATATTAAAAAAAGCTCTTAAAAAAAGCTCTAAAAATGACCAGTTAACTGGTCATTTTCAGAGCTTTTTTTAAATTTTTTTTCGTCACCGCGACCCTTAATCTGAAAAAAAATTCCCGTAAATCAACAAATAAAAAAGATTTGAAAAATGCGATAGAGAGCCCTGTGCTGTGTAGTTGCGTGTCTTGAGAGCTCATTTTAGCCCTGTGAAATGCTCTAAAACCAATTTCCGCCACAGGGCTTCACATCCATATAGGTTTACTAATCCCAGACCCCTAAATACTGCGTACTCTATAAAATGCTTAAGGTATGGGCCTGACTGTGCAAATGAGCAGGCTGATCTGAGTCTTCGCTTTGCGCGCATACCTCGATGTACCTTTTGCTGGGCCTCAGATCATTAAATGAGCCGTGGCATGTGATATCAAGCAATGTGGCATTTTGACATGTGTAGACTCAGACGAGTCTGTAGCTTAGAAACTCCAAATGGTGTTCAGTCAGTAGAATACTCAAGCGACTAGCAAAGGCTCTGATCAGACTGCGCTTATGCGCAGGCTGATCTGAGGCTTTGCTGGTCGCACATACCACATTGTTGCAAATCCCATGTCACGGCTCAAATTAATTTTAGCCGCGACATGCGATTTCCAACAATGTTGCATTTTGACAAGTGTAGACTCAGGCGAGCTAGTTAGATTATTAAAATTTTGAAGGGACAAACCCTGCCAACAGTGAATAACGAATGGACTGATGCATGCGCAGACTAGTCAGCCTGCGCATTTGTTGTTTGCAACCAATTAATTCTGGTTTTCTCGCACCTCGTACCTACTTTTCAGCATATAGTTACGCAGAATTTTTCCCAATCTGTTTCCTTAAAGTCGATCATTGCATAACAAAGGAATAAAATCGTTTAGTTGGGGAACAATTAAGAAACTCAATCTAAGAAAATGTGTCGCCGGGCAAAACAAAAGTCAAACAAAGCAAATTGATCAACTGTATATCCCAAAACGAAGGATTATTTCAGAGAAACGTATAAATCACACAACATATACTCAGCGTCAATTAAAAGTTACCAGCATCGAAATTTCAATATTTTGGAAAATATATAATACAGCTCTTTGTCTACTGTTACGATCATGTTTCTGGTCAAAGTCAAACTGGTTTGGAAAGATAAAACAGTTCCACGAGCCCTGGAACTATGGCGCGCGCCATGCACGTGCGTTTTATGTTTTTCGCAGTTTTAAAGAATTTGAAATCATCGTTTTCAGAAGACAACGTGCCAGGACATACCCTAGACATTTTCATCGAAAACGCCACCAAAACGGTTTGGGTTATCCCATTAAACACCAAAATTGAGATCAAATTTTAAGGTAGCACAAACTTCGCATTTTCCGATACAATACAATGGGAACTGTAGGGGTCCGTCAAGGAATGAGTATAATGCATTCGGGTGTGATGGATACCGCGTTCCATAGCTCTGATGCATGGAACTCTATGCCATAAAATTGAGTGTTGAAGTATCCGTAGTTCTTCGTTCAGAATGAACTAAATATTGTCCTATGTTAAGTGTATGTGATTTACTGGTTACTTTTCACTGACCTTGAGTATAAATCACATTTCTCCAGCTCCTACGTCCAATTTGGGTATCATACAGATCATAATTAAAAGCCTGTCAACTATATTTAGTGCTTAGTTCAATTGAAATATACACTCTTTTGTATACTTTCAATATCTGCCCTTTTAACCCAACCCAGTGGTCAGGGATGTGTAAGGCCAAAGTTTTTGCTTCTATGTTGGTCTATACATCTTTCCATTTAATTTGATATGCAACATGGCCACATTCAGAAAATTCAGAAAAAAGTTTTGACCTTTTGACACGAACCAGCGGGTCGAAAGTGTATGTAAGGACAGAGTATGTGCTTGCATGGTACTCTACGTTCCATTACCTTTAATTTGATATGCAATATGGTTACTTTCAGAACAAAATATGTTTTGACCTTTTGACCCCACCCAAGGGCCCGAGGTTGTGTGAAAGGGCAGAATATGTGTTAGTATTACGCTATATGCTCCGTTCCCTTTAATTTGATATGCAAAATGGCTACTGTCAGAATAAAAAATGTTTTGACCATATGACCCCACCCCAGAGGCTGAGGAGTGTGTAAGTACAGAATAGGTGCTTGCATTGTGCTCTATGCTCCATTCTCTTTAATTTGACCTTTAGAAAGAAAATGTTTTGACCTTTCGATCCCACCCCTGGGGTAGAGGGTGTGTCTACGAGCAAAATATTCGCTACCATGTTGCTGCATGCGTCATTCCCTATTTATTTGATATGTAACTAACCATATTCCGAGTAAGATTATATATATTTATTTTGGCCCTAATCCCAGGGGCCAAGGGTGTGTATATGGACAATTATGTTTGCGTTCATTGTGCTCTACGCTCCATTTTCTTTAATTTAATATGCAACATAACTACTTTCAGAAATGAGAAATGTAACACAATGTGACAAATGCTCAAATAATATAGGAGATATAGTCCGTACACTATTTTTCTAGAACGGAGGCCAGGGGTTAAGGTCACAGTGACTCGAAAATAGTATGCGACACTTCGCGTCCCCATGGTCAAGGGGGACAATCACGTGTGGTAATCTCACACGTTTTGTTTAGCTTTTGCGCTTCATTGGTGGTGTGTTTGACAATTATTTTCTTAGTTTTTGGTGGAGTGCAGTGATGACACCTAGTGCAGAGTACCCAGACTAGGATGTTCTTCCTTATGACGCTGTTCTTCTAGACTAGGGTGGTATAGTTCTCTTGAAATTCGTCGCAAGGTTGTGCCACTTGAGTTGGTAGGAATCACACTTAAATTTTCAATCAAAATAGATAGGCCTCACACTTGTAAAGTGTTAAATGAATTGAGTCGGTAGGAATCACACGTAAATTTTCAATCAAAATGGATAGGCCTCACACTTGTAAAGTGTTAAATGAAAATCACATGGATTGATACTACACAGCTGCTGTTCATGGAGATGATCGAAGAGTAAGCCATCAAGCTAACAACCTCTGTCAATGGAAAAGCATGTTCACCCACCAAGGGTGATTTATTAATTGGGCCTCGACGTGAGAAAACCTGTCTTCGGTGGTTTGCGAACAACACAGGCGCAGACCAGCCTGCGCATCCGCGCAGTCTGATCAGCGCCTTTGTTATTCGCTTTTTGGAAAGTACCATATGTACACTTGCTACAGGAGAAATTTCGATTTTCTAGCTAGTCTCTGTAGCTGAGGAGACTGGTTGGAAACTCACTTAGTCGGAAACCCCGAAGACAGGCTTTCTCGCGACGTGGTTCAATTATAAATTGCACCTTTATTCCTATATCGTATTGTAAGGTTTGAAGTCCATATTATACATTAAAATGTTTTATACAAGTGTCACTACAGTATATGGTCACATTACCTTCCCATCAAATAAGTATTGACCCGCCACTTGACCTTGTAAACACATGTGTAAGGTAACTCTGGCCTGGCAGCATACAGTATTCAAGGCAGGCTTCCACCAAAGTCATCTAGCCAAAAAACTTCATCATTAACAACATACTTACCCGTTGGGAATGTCTTATTACTTAAATGGGCTACCCTATACTTGATCCACATACATGTAGTAAGGTTTGTAGTTTCCATATTACATATAAAAAGTTACAAAACCCTATTATACTGTACACATGACACCACAATATAATAAGCTGGAAGCTAGTATGTATCTTGTTTCAATTTAGAACTAACACTGAACACTGACAAACCAGAGCTAAAATTAGAATAAAAAATAGTGAGTATGATCAGGCAATACCACAATCACAAAACCGCAGACAAACCCATGGCACCACAAGCAAGTGCCACACAACAATCACAAGATACCAGGAAGACAAACCAAGCAAAGAAACCAGCTTTCTCTTCCCTATCAAGACGATTGCAAAACTAGAATGGACATAAAGTAACGTACAACAGACCATAGAACAATTACAGACTCCCACAATGAACGAAAGTCAAAAATATAAATATAAACAAAAGTCAAAAACAGAACCACCGTCTTAGAACGGACAGCAGCCTAAGCCAACGGTGGGCTTAAATGCATTTTACTGGTACAAAATCTTCGCCCCAGATTCTGCTGTTATTGAAGTACAAGAAAAGTTCAGCTTGCATGGAAGCCTTCTAACTAATGCAATGTATCATCATGGAGAACACTCTAATCAAATTAACACACTATGATGAAACAAAGAAAAAGGGCTCATGACTCACAGATATTCAGAGCTTAAGAAAACCTCAAGTTGAGCCACGGTGGGTCCAGCTACAGATAAACCTCAATCCTTATTTTGCACAAATGGTAAGTCAGATATATCCCACTGAACTTCAGTTGAATAAGGCGAATCTTCCAGATACTAAAGCCCCTTTATTAAGCTTAGACTTGTCCATTACAAATGGCATAGTTTCAACCAAAGTTTATGATTAACAGGACGACTTTAATTTTGAAATAGTTAGTTTTCCATATCTTGATGGAGATGTTCCTCGCTCCCCTTCCTATGGTGTATAATGTATATACATTTCGCAACTTATTTATTTTGCAAAAGTATGTTCTCATGCTGACGACTTCAACAATAAAAACAAATTTTTGACCTCTTGGGTCTTGTTGGTGATGTCTATTCTAGTTTTGCTACTTTCCCATGTGGTTTCCTGTGTCAGGTGTGGTACTTGATTGTATCGTTTTCTGATCTTTGCCATCTTTCTTACTTTCCAAGTTACTAATTACAATGATATCGATACCATAAACTCCGTAAAGCTTTTTCTAAAAGTTATTACCGACACTCAGAGTTGATTGTTAAATACACTATTTTCTTAAAGACTTCTGCAACAAGGCATATCAGAATCTGTATTTCATGGCGATAAATTTTATAAATTTAAAAGAATTGTTGGAAAACCTAATTTAAATGATCAATTTAAAAGATTATTAAATGTTATAAAAGACTGGGATATAACATGGATATCAGCAGGGACAGTCTACATGTCTGGTTGTAAACCCAATCACAGTTGATAGCTTTGGTTTCCTCTTTAATTGCACGACGGTGGCGTAGACTGCTGTCCGTTCTAAGGCGGTGGATCTGTTGTTGTTGATCTATTGTTTAATGTACTTCCCATTGTTTGTGGGAGTTCTGTGTTTGTCTTTGTTTTGTAATACTTTACTTAGTGTCCATTCTATTTTTGCAATCATCATGAAGAGGAAAATAAAGCTGGTTGCTTTGCTATTGTCTTACAGATGTTTTGTTACTTCTAATGTTCCGTGGCTCTTTCTCATGGTGACGTGGGTTGGTCTGCAGTGTGTGATTGTGGTATTTCCTGATCATACTCACTCACTTTTTTAATGTATGTTATTACGCTTACATAAGTATGATTGTGTCATACAGTACAACAAGACAATAAAAGCAAAGCAAATGGGAAATACGAGGGTCAGTCAAAAATAACTGAGCCCTACCTCATAACATTTGAATTAAGTAAAATGGACATATATTTGGATGAAATTTCATTGAATTTATATAATATATCTATTTAATCACCTAATTTATTTCTGTTTGTAGGTTTTTGTAACGGTTGCTAGGCAACAGAATATGACCTGTCAAAGGGGGGCGTTCACGCTGTGGTACATCTAAATCTAAGCGTTGCTATGGAAACAGTAATGTTAAAGCAAGGTTTTATTCACTGTCGTCTGATACTTTGAACATGTACCTTTTCAGTGTTACAGAACAGAAACCAACTGAACCCAAATTATAGATAATGTAGTAGTTTGATTTCAGAATTTATCAAATTTTAACATGCCTGAAGTCCTATTATTTACCTCACCCACATTCATATTTACACAATTTTAATAGAAAACATAAAACATTAGCATAATAATGCTTTAACAGTACTGCATACACAAACCAATTCTCAGACATATTAAGTTCCTTGATTTAAATGCGCAATTTGGTTTCCATGGCAACACAATCCTCGTGTATTTGAAAATTTGTGGAATTTTGGAGTTTTTTGTTCCTAGGCAACGCATACACTCAATGTTCACCTAAACATTAAGGAACTTAGTGTAATGAAAAGACAATATGATATAGGTTATTCAATTAAGCGTCAAATATACCTTTCACAAAAACTATCAAGCACACAAGCTTTTTAAAGACATGCTCTAAATTCCTGGTGGCTGAAATCGTGAACGCATCGAACAGACTGACAATCTTCAGTTGCCTAGCAACCATAATAGAAGCTTCACTAGGGTATTTTTTTAGGGTTAAAATATCTATGACATATTATACTTATAGAACATGATCACATTGATTGTCTACAATACCAAACTAAAATGTTATGAGGTAGGGCTCAGTTATTTTTGACTAATCCTCGTACATTAAACAATATATTAACAACAACAGAACCACCGCCCCAGAACAGACAGCAGCCCAAGCCACTGGGGGCAAAAATGCATTTTACTGGTGCCAAATCCTCGCCCTAGATTCTGATGTTGTTAAAACACAAAATTGATTTGCTCGCATGGAGGCTTCATAACACAGATGAAAATACATGTATTTACATGTTGTCTAGAGCATACGTGCATGAAAATCTGGATGAACAACTTGAAAAGGAAATACAGTGCCACGTATATTTAGTTATTTTAGAACTTGTTCAGATGAGAAACATTAATATACGGAGGGAGTTTAGAAACGCACCATTTTACATTCACTGTCTCTCCCACGTTCTGGTATGAGACTGTTTCCCTTATCATTTTCTATCCCCTTACACGATGGAACTTGATTTGCCATAATTTCGATTTGATCATGCCGATCATTCTGACATAACACCGATGTTAGTGCTTTTCAATAATTGTCGTCTGACAGATGTGAGGTTATTGCAATTTGAAAATAAACACTTTGAGCTAGTATCCAGATGTCTTAACCAATGGAAAAACACAAAAGGTTTCGGAAATAACCATTTAATTACACTCCCAGGTGCCATGGGTTTGTCTGCGGTTTGTGCTTGTGGTATTTCCAGATCATATTTACTTACTATTTATCAATATTAAGCAAGTCATCTAGATATCTTGAGGCAGAATTAAATGCTTCAACAACATCTGCTTGATTATTGTCAGAAATAGACAACATGAAGACTCTCTCATAACAAAATAAAAACAAATCTGCAACAATAGGAGCATAATTAGTACCCATATGAATACCTACAATTTGTCTATACCATTTTGAGCCAAGCCTTATAAATATATATTCCCCAATAGATAATGGAGAGCGTCACAATTTTTTTGACATGACCATAATTTAAATCTTTTAAGTGCACGTTTCTCATTGCACGCCAAATAAAGGGAGCCATCTCTGTTAAAAGTTTGTTTAGTTACCTCAGTTAGTTTTTTTATATGATGATGAGTTAATGTAGCATAGAGAGTATAGAAATTATATGCAGACACGCTAGATGCAAGAAAACCTTTAGATTTGAAATTGTCAAGTATCTTACCTGAGTTTTAACACACCAAAATAGATTTTCACCATCTCTCAAAAACAGTTTCATAATATTTTATAACATGTTTTAAATCGCAGTAAGTTAAGAAGTCAAAATTTTCGACAACTCAGTAGTAGTATATGAGCCAGAGTTAGCAATAAAACGCGTAAAGGGTCTGTTTTTGAAAATTCAGTAACGTAGGGAGCTGGCTATGATCCCCATCAACAAAAACACCAAACTTAGCAGCCATATGACATCGATGTCTATCAACGACATACCTCTCGTCCTGGTGGCGCATTGGCTTATGTTTTCTTTACAATCGTCTCCAGTGGTTTGTGATCAGGGTCAACCATTACCTGCACTGCACGAAAAACACGTTTAATTTGCTTTCATATCTATTTATAACGTTACTATGTTTCAAATTGAATTGATTTTTACTGACTTTTACGTCACAGTTATATTTCAAATAAACTTTCCGTTTACTTCAAGTTTTGTATAACGTTAATAGTTTACTGTGTTTATGTATAAACTAAACTCAAACAAAACTTGTAAATCAAAGAACGAATTTATGACATGCTGATACTGGTAAACTTGAATTATTGTTTGCTTAAACTTACATAAAACTCGGGATTTAATAACGTTTAAATGCAAATAATATTTGACAATGATACATACAAAAAATAGTGCACATTTAACCTACCTTATACATCAAGAAAACTTGGAATTATTTTCAATGTAAACGACAATAATATGTCATGTTGACATATACAAAATATAATGGGCATTTTATACTTACTTACACTTGCAGAAAACTTGAAATTTACTATACTGTAAATACCTTAATCGTGAAGTCTACTGTTTGTTTATATTTGCATCAACTTGGAATTTACTTACATTTACGAACAATTTATTGCATTATACTTTCAAATACTGAAAGTTGGGATTTACGAAATAATAAGTTTGTCAAAGTCAAGAAATTTGATAAAACACTTTAATATACGAATCAAATAAAAGATATATCATAGTCGCTGTGTAATCTATATTACAGTCAATGTGCCTTCATTTGGTGGTAATTGTGAGCCCAGGATTGTTAAATTGCTAATAACATCAAATTTATGTTTAGTTTAAGATTTTCCAAAAAAATCAAGTTTTCTTTTGTTTTATTTAGAATTAAACCTTTATTTTTAAACTATTGGAATAAAATAATACTTGTTCATATTTGAAGAAAAAATGAATTTATACAGCGCATAAGTTTTAGCAACAACTTTAAATTTTCTTATTCCTAAATCCCTCTGGCTCTTGATGCTGATGTTAATTGTGTTTTTGTTACTTTCCCATGTGGTATCCTGGGTCAGGTGTGGTACTTGATTGTATCGTTTCCTGATCTTTGCCGTCTTTCTTACTTGGATTAAACACTGAATTGTTGGAAATATTGAGTACCCTTATACCCGATTCATACATAGAGTTTATACAGAGTAAAACAACTTCAAATTTTCTTCTTCCTAAATTTGAATTAAACCTGGCACTCCATATAGGCCAGTCATTTTAGCCAATATTTGGGTCAAACCTACCACTAATGGCTACAGAACTGAAAAGTGCATTTTTTAAATATAAAATCCTATATGCATCTCAGAAAAAAAGTCCTCAAATGTTGCATGATGGGAAATATAAAAAATTTTGATATGAGTCAGGCACCTAAAAACCGCAAAAAAATGTGTGTTACTATTGGTAAATAAACATAGTTGGAATATACAAGACACTACAGTATCTAGCAATATGCAGTTAATGAACAACAGAATACAAGAACTTTAAGAAGGCTTAGTTTATGTGGTGTATCATATCTTCTATAAAAGTGGCTAGCCAAATATCAGCGGGTGGGTAGGATTACCCCACCCACTCATTTCAATGGTACTGTAATCAACCAACTTCAGATTTGTATGATTGGAAACTCTAGGTATTTACAATAAAGAATAAATTTATATATAACATTACTGCTACGGATATGAAGCCACAATCATTTTGAAAAAAGAAACTTCATCAATCTTAATGAGCCAGACAAACATTACGCAAACATGTCCGTGCGATATACTGCAATATTTTACGGCTGTAAAAATGATAATTTTCAGATAGTTTTCTTATTTTTGCTCAAAACATAGATTGTGGGTACACTCTGAGGCGGTTCTAATATGTACCCACAATCTATGTTTTAGGGCAAAAATCAGAGAAACGGTATACCCGTGTAAACCCCATTATACTATATGAGCCGTGACATGAGAAAACCGGATTCTCGCATATGCGAAAACAAAGCCACAGATCAGTTGTGCAGTAACTGGGTCAGTTTATGTCCAGTCTACCAACAGTAATACTCCCCCGTTGAAAAGAACCAAAACTATGCCAAATTTCCATCTAATTACAGAAAAATACAGCAAAAACACCTGGTGGAAAATTTTGTCAAAAAATGCTGTCCGCATATCGAAAAGTTCAAGAGAAAATAACGTGAACAGGTGTACTTAAAGTCGATTTTCCGTGTTTCTTATTTATGTGGCAGTACTTTAACAAGAACCGTCGATATTATTAAAAAAAAACATTTTTGACGAACTACTACTGTGTTCGTTGGCCAAGCCAATTCCTAATTGTAGGGCTTACGTTGATTTTGTCTTATTTCTATCAATTATCATTCTAGTGAGCAAACAGTGAAATCCTGATCAGGACCCAAGCGATGGAGAGCTCTCCAGCGTCTGATCAAACTCTGCACTGTTTGGTTATGTCCTTAAATATGACGCTATAGGTTATGTGCGTAGCTATAGAGATGGGGACAGGATCTTCCAAAATAGCCTAGTGTTTATTATTTTCTGTTATTCATTTGATAAAAGATTTATTCTTTCATTTTTAGGAAATCATTATTCTCTGACATTTCAATTTTGGCTCTTTATTAATGGTAATCAACATCAAACCCCAATATGTCGTTCGCAAAATTTATTGTGATCCGTTTTCCCATGTAATGGATCAAATTCAGTATACACGACAGTTGCAGCAACAGCGAATTAGTTTTAATACATGAAGCATGCACAATAGCCTTTACTAAGCTGGGCGGAGCAAATATGATTGCGCATGTGCAGTGGCCGCTATGTCTACCTTTTCCACACGTCCAACTTTTCTACGTTACACCAGCCCTCATTCGTGGGCACCTCCGATCCCAGTTCTCAGTTTCCTCCGCCATGGTAATGTAGTATCATCCGGTGCGTTTTGGTATGGTAGCGTAATCTGTTAATATGTTTAACAAGTCATAGCTTTACAAAAAATGGCTAGCTGAAGATTAGGCCTATATTATCGTATGTTTTCTTGCACACTGTATTTTTTTGTTGTTGTTTTTTATTGTATTTCTTTCTGTCCTCTCAGTGTTGTCTAGGTTCATTTGTCATAATTTCTGGTAATTAACATCTGAAGTGTGATTACATCATAATCTTTTCTCGATTTTTTGCACAACCAAGTGCCAGTAGGTACAGTGGTAGCAAACTATAAAGACTTCCCCCTGTCTTGAGCAAACCGAAGAAAATTGTATACAGGGCACTAGTGTCCAACATTCCCGATATTAAAAACTTTGGTACTAATTGTGCTCCTCTTGTTGCAGATTTGTTTTTGTTTTGTTATGAGAGAGACTTTATGTTGTCTGTGTCAGACAATAATCAAACTGATATTATTGAAGCTTTTAAGTCTACCTCCAGATATTTAGATGACATACTTAATATTGATAATCCTTACTTTGAACAAATGTTAGGTCAGATATATCCTACTGAACTTCAGTTAAATAAGGCTAATTCTTCTGATACTGAAGCTCCGTTTTTGGACTTGAACTTGTCAATAACAAATGGCATAGCTTCTTCTAAAATTTATGATAAACGGGATGATTTTAATTTTGAAATAGTAAATTTCCCATTTCTTGATGGAGATGTTCCTCGCTACACTTCCTATGGTATATATTTCTCTGCTTATTTGTTTTGCTAGAGTGTGTTCTAATGTTGATGACTTCAACAACAGAAACTTATTTTTAACTGCTTAGTTATTAAAACAAGGTTATAGATATCATAAAATTCGAAAAGCATTTTCTAAATTCTAACACAGACACTCAGAGTTAATTGTTAAATACAACATTGGGTTAAAAACTCTTCTGCAACAAGGCATATCAGAACCTATTTTTATGGTGATTTAGTTTATAAATTCAAACGAATTGTTCAAAAATCTAATTTTAGTGATCAATTCTAAAAGATTGTAAAACGTTATATAAGGGTTGGATATAACTTGATTATCATGCGACAGTCTGCATGCCTGGTTTTAAACCCGATCACAGTTTATAGCTATGGTTTCCTCTTTAATTGCACGACGGTGGGTCAGGCCTCAGACTCTATGACGGCTCTGACGTAAAGCTTTAATCGGTGGGTTAGTGCCTGATGCTTATCTGTAGCTGGACCCACCGTGGCTCAACTTGAAGATTTCTTTAGCTCTGACTATCTGTGAGTCATGAGCCTTTTTCATTGTTTCATCATGGTGTGTTAATTTGTGTTTTTCCATGATGATACATTGCATGGGTTAGAAGGCCTCCATGCGAGCTGAACATTTCTTGTACTTCAACAGCAGCAGAATCTAGGGCGAAGATTTGATACCAGTAAAATGCATTTAAGCCCTCCGTTGGCTTAGACTGATGTCTGTTCTAAGGCGGTGGTTCTGCTGTTGTTGACTTTTTGTTTATTGCTACTCCCATTGTGGGAGTCTGTAATTGTTCTATGTTTTGTTGTACATTACTTTAGGTCCATTCTAGTATTGCAATCATCTTGCTGGGGAAGGGAGAGCTGGTTGCTTTGCTTAATTTGCGTTCCTGGTGTCTCGTGATGATTGAGTGGCTCTTCCTTGCGGTGCCATGGGGTTGTCTGTGGTTTGTGATTGTTGTATTTCCTGATCATACTTACTATTTTTGTATAGGGAAGTATTGACCACTCTTCCCACGACGGAGGTAGCTTTATACAGAGCAGTAATGACCACTGTTCCCACCACAGAGGCAGTTTTATACAGAGCAGTAATGGACACTGTTCCCACCATGAAGGTAGCTTTATACAGGGCAGTAATGGTCACTGTTCCCTACAGGGAGGTAGTTTTATACACGGCAGTACTGACCACTGTTCCCCAGAGGGAGGTAGCTTTATACAAAGCAGTAATGGCCACTGTTCCCACCACGGAGGTAGTTTTATTTAGAGCAGTAATGCTGTCTAATTACTTATAAGAGACATCTAACAAATGATTCTTTCTATTTTCAAGATGAAAAACGAATATTTTTTTTAATTAAAAACCTTCTTCAGAAGTGAGATCAAGCTGTAAACTTGATCCTTGCCATGTTTTTCGTAGAAATGCTTCGAAAATTGCCCAAAAACGCTTTGTACAAGTATATTCAATTTCATGATGACACTAATGTGCTTCCGTACTTTTAAAATTCGAGCGTAACATATTTTACTAATATGAATAACAAAAAAAAAATATTCCTGCAATTTAATATATATTTCATATTTTCTTTCTGATTGCTATGAGTCGTGACGATTTCTATGTGATAAAAATAAAATAATTAAAGTAGTGCGAGAATTATAGCCACGAAAATATGTGACACCAGGGAATATTGAGCTTAGTTTTCTTTTACAAACGCATTGGAGCGTCAGTTGCCTTGGGGCGATGACCAAAAATACATCGATCGGCAAAAAAAACTACTCAAGTAATAGTTATACCATGGGTTGTCCTCCTGTACGTGGAGATAATCCACGAGCTTTAGCGAGTGGATTATCTTACGTACAGGTGGACAAACATGGTATAACTATTTTATACCACCTACATCAGTGTAGACCTTGCATATCAAGTGATATTTCATGCTAAAGTTGGTAAAGGTGGTATAAAGATAAATACCTGTGTGTAACGGTCAGAGGAATACTGCGACAAAGATTTTATTCGAGTCGTCTATACAACCGGAAGCGTTTCCTAGGGAGAGAAAGTACAATCTACGGTGGACTTACAGGGCCGCCGCAGAAAGTGTTATATGAGGACTAGATTCAGGTATAATAATATCGTTTCCTTTCAGATATTTTGTGAGGACTTTTAGTATGTTGTAGATGACATAAGACACTTTCGCTCAGGCACAATAAAGTTTCTGTAGCAATTAGTGGTACCCCAAAAGCTATTATGACTGGCCTAATATTGTTTGGAATATAGTGTACTCTTATATTTGATTAAACATGGCGTTTAAGTTGAAATATAATGGTTCCAATAAGTGAGTTTCTTCAGATTAAATTTGAATTAAATGTTATAGTTGAAGTTTTATGGAATTTAGCATTCTTTTAAATTTACTTAAATGCGTTATTTCATGCAGTGCTGCTTCCAAAAAGTATACTGATTAAATACTTCCAGTGCAAAGACTGCACTTGATGATACCCTTTCAATTTGTGCATATCTAGTCTCTGTGTCTATCAGCGATGACTCTTCATCGCAGTGCCATGGGGTGGTCTGCAGTGTGTGATTGTTGTATTTCCTTATCATACTCACTTACTTTTTGGTTGGTTATCCTGGAGTAAAGCAGCTTCTACACCTGATTTGCTTGCATCGCACTGTACCGTTTCTGGCTTGCCAACATCAAAATACTTCAAAACAGGATTACTTATCAGTATTTCCTTGGTTTGATTGAACGTAGTTTCTTGTTCATAGTTCCATTGAAACTCTATACCCTGTCTTAGTAGCAGTCTGATTGGCTCAGTAACGTGTGGAATGTTAGGTATGAACTTAAGATACACAATTCGCAGGTACTGTACCTAATAATTTCATGACTCCTTTTCTATCAGTCGGAGCTGGCATCTCTGTAATAGCTTTTAATTTCATTTTGTCCCATTTAATTCCTTCTGAGCTAAGTTTATGTCCAATAAAAGTCAGAGAACTTTTTATGGCACATTAGTCCTTGTTAAATCTACTAGTCCAATTTGCTCACAGCAATTTAGAGCGTTCGTCAAACGTATGTCATGTTCTACTTTTGATCTGCCCCACACTAAATATCATAATATCAGTTTCTGCACCTTCAAGGTCTTCAAACAATTGTGATATTCACTTTTGGTATACCTCTTGTATGCTATTAATTCAAAATGGTGCTCTTTGGTAACAGTATCGACCAAAAGATGTATTAAACGTAGTTAACTGCTCACACTCTGAATCTTACTTCAGCTACCAGTAACTTTGATTTGCATCTAATTTCAAAAATACTTTGGCTTCAGACATTCTACTAGCGATTTCTTCGATTGTTTAAATGTTCTCGTTTAACAGCCCTGTTCAAATTTCTTGGCTCAAGACATACTCTCAATGTTTTGTTGATCATGGAACCAACCCAGTCTGTTGGTTTATCAACATTTTTATGACTCCACTGTTTTCTATGTCAATCAACGCCTTTTCACTCTTTTGTGTAATGCCGTAGGTATTTTCGTAGGTGTATTAATGACTGGTGTGACTGAGTCAAATTATCTATCTTCATTTCGTACGGTTTATCAAGAGATCCCAATCCTGAGAATAGTTTTGGATGATCTCTTATCCAATTCACATGTATTTTAGCTGTTTACAGTTAAAACAACTTAAACGAGTCCGAGATCCTGTGATGCTTTAAATCCCAACAACAACAGTTGTCTAGAATTGGTAACGTAGAAATCCAAATAATGACCCATACACGCTAATTTGGTTTTCCCAAGAACTTTGAGTCAATCTCCTGTGTAGCGTGTAAGACGCAAATTTGATTTTACTAGAACTGAATTTGGGGACTTAACCTTTTTGAACACTTTATTTGTAATTACATTGGCCTGTGAACCTGTATCGATTTTGAATTTCACTTGTATTCTATTTACATCCATTGAAACAAAACACTCATTTCCACTTATTATTTTTTGTGCAAATCACTAATAGATCCAACATATAGATTTTCGTCATCACTTTCTGAGTATTTTCATCTACATTATTAACACCTATTTTTATTTTCAATTTGCAAATCGTAGCAACATGGTGAGGTAATTTGCATTCATGACATATTTTTCCATATGCAGGACACTTTCATCTTTCATGAATAATCCAGATTTATTACGCAGAAATTTATATTCCCTTTTTCTTTTGGTCGCGCACCTCCTGTGAATCCTCTTTATTAGGTGTTCTTTTTGGCAACATGTACTACATTTCCGTGTTCCCCTCATTCATCTTCTGCATTGCCTCTTTGATTCCTCATCTGCGCTTCAGACTCTTTTCTCTACAATATTTCATTCACTCACACTAAAATAGTACAACAGACTATCCTGTCTCTGATAAGATCATCTCTGATCCAAATTCACAATTATCACAATGTTTTAAGATCTGTAACAAATTGATCAATTAGTTCTGTACTGCCTTATACTAATGTGTTTAATTTGTGTCCTTCCATAGTCACAGTTTTCTTTGGAATGCAGTAGTTTTCAAATTTGGTTGAGGTTGAGGTTTCCTTTAGCTCTGACTGTCTGTGAGTCATGAGCCCTTTTCTTTGTTACATCATAGTGTGTTAATTTGATTTGATTGTTTCTCTGTGATTATACACTGTATTAGTTAGGAAGCCTCCATGAGAGCTAAACAATTTTGTGTTTTTTCCCAACAATAGAATCTAGGGGGAAGATTTGGTACCAGTAAAATGCATTTAAGCCCCAAGTGACTTAGGCTGCTGTCCGTTCTAAGGTGGTGGTTATGTTGTTGATCATCTGTTGTTTGGTGTGCTTCCCATTTGTTGTGAGGGTTCTGTGTTTGTCTTTGTTTTGTTGTGCATTACTTTGAGTCCTTTCTAGTTTTGCAATCATCTTGAAAAGGAAGAGAGAGCTCGTTGCTTTGCTTTTATTGTCTAAGGGATGTCTTGTTACGGTATATGTTCTGTGACTCTTCCTCACGGTGCATTGGGTTGGTCTGTGATTGTGGTATTTCCTGATCATTCTCACTTATTTTTTGGCTAACAAAGGTTTGAATTTGTCATTTTCTTCCTCTAAAAAAATAAAAGTCTATTTCTGATGGCTGATTTAATTTTAAGTTTCTCTATTTTTTCAATTGTTAATATAAGCTAGTATCTCACTGGGATGCGAGCAATTTGCGACTATTTTGAGACTAATTTGAGACACGTTTTGGCGACAGAAATACGACATTGCAACCATAATCACATTGCGGTCACACCGAATGGGTGATTATTAAGATATATTTGCGACAGTCGCATGAATGTCGTACGATTGTCGCACGAATCATTGGCGAATGGCACACGACATTCGCGAGACATCCGTGTGACATTCGCGAGACACTCGCACGATGAAACAGCGAACATTTATTACCATCGACCACCGCTCACGACGTTCTCACGAACGTCGTGCGTCTGTCGTACGACTGTCGCGCGAAGGTCGTGCAACTGTCGCACGATGGTTTTGCGAGAAATGATAAACCATGAAAAATAAACATAGTAGCAAGCATTGAAACTTCAGACTGGGAAGGTACTACGCTGTTGGAAGGAACTAGAGAGCTGGACGGAGCTAGATTGTTGGAAGGTCTCACGCTTCTGGGTGGTGTTGGACTGTTGAATGGTAGCAAATATTGAGTTAGAAAAAAAGCTAATTCGTTTAAACTGCACAGTTATGATGGCCCATCAAGCAGCATAAAAAAGTCAGTCGAGGATTGTCCATACGTGTGGCATGATGATCCCAATCAAATCAAAATTGCAATGAGTTCGGATGAGCCTCGTCCTGGGAAAATCTATTTTATAAGTTATTCACACGGCAAAGGCACGGATGCGCAACATAATCAGAATCTTAGTTGTTGGCTGCAGTGATTATTTGTTTATAGGGTTTTGTATGCCAAATTCAAACCTTAAAAGGGCTGCTGCTGCTGTAGTCTAACCAAGACACAATGATAATACCTTTATACTGTAAAAGAAATAATAAACATTTAAGTAGGCCTTATAAAACATATTTTAACAAAATATCCTCTCAGAATGCAGAACCATTTTTAATAACTGAAATTACTCCAAACAATATACATGTAAGTAAGCTTAATAAATACACCATACTTATGTGAAACCATCCTCTCAGATAGCAAGAATACTTGACAATTGGAATTAGTCAAACTGACTGTATAAAGTATGTATAACCAAGATCTTGTACTAAGAAGGAACTATCATCTCAGATAGGAGGAACGCTTTTAACGAACCTTTGGCGACACAATTGCGAGTAATTTAAGACACTCACCCGATAGTCGTGAGACGTTCGTGCGACTGTCTCACGACGTTCGCCAGAACATCGCTAAGTTTAATTTACTCGCAATGTTGTCGTGAAGTGTCTCATTTATGTCGCAATTGTTTCACAATTCAGTCTTATTTATCTCGCAAATATGTCGTGTTCCAAAATGATTGCGATTAAATTGCGAGGGGTTGGCGACAAGTTCGCGACGGGTTCGAGACACCCGCGATGACTTTGCTACCATATTGCGAGGAATTTTGTCGCATAAAATTTTTGAACATGTTCAAAATTTTCGCGACTACTTTGCGCCACTTGGCGACATATGCAAGAAAATTACGAATCACTGGCGACTGTTTCAAGACTGCTTTGCGACCCACGCTCGATGTCTGCCACCAGTTGTCGCAAAACAGTCGCAGTCCAGTGAGATAGGGGCTTTACTTCTTTAATGGTAAATATCACACGAAAATGTTTAGCTTAGTTATCTGCTAAGTCACTGGTTTTAAGTTCTGACACCATGTTTTACCATTTATGGTAATCAGTTAGTTCTTCATTAAATGAGAATAACTCTTATACTAAATATATTTTTTACAAACTATAAGAAACGAGCTGTAACACTGGTGTTAAAAGTACAACTGATCTCTTAGAAGGGCGTCTGGACGTTCTCTTATAAATTTAGGTAGATTAAGATAAAACAAGCATACACTAATTAAGCCATCTGGTTTGCAAGAACAAATCTTTTAAAGATGTTGTGTGTCATGGTAATTCTTATAATCTGTTTTAATACGATTTTGGTGTTTACTTGTGCTCAATGTTAATATCTCTGTCAAAAGTCTCAAATTTGTGCCAAAATGTCCACTTCCATATTTTCATCCCTTTTCGATTGCCATTTTTGCTGCTTTAGCATTGGTAAAAGTCAAAGAGTCAAATAAATCAATAAAAACAATTGTGAAAATAACTTTTATTTCTCTCAGTGGTCGGACGTAATTGAGTATCTTGTCCTCAAACTAAAATAATCTTTTTCATTATCTATCTTAAAGATACAGATTGTGGATAATTCAGTATAAGGAAAATTAAAAAAAATATATCTGAAGTTAGGGTTACCCGCCCCTGCATATACTGGTGAAACCTGGATTTTTTTCAGGTTTTCTGGAAAAAAATGTATACATTTATGCATTTTGAAAGACATTTTGGGAAAAAGATATAATTCTATGCATTTTGAAATAATTAAAAAAAAATGCGTGCCTACCCAACCTAAAATTTTCAGACCCGTTACCCGAAACACACTTATTTTTTATTAGGCTTTATTTTTTTTTCAGTGGTCAGACTAAATTCAGTATCTTGTTCTCGACTAAAAGAATCTTTTTCATTATCTATCTTAAAGAAACTACGGCAGCACTGAGGGGACATGTGAAATTTTTTTTATCTCGTTCCCACGACATAGGATCTCGTTCCCACGACATTATTATCTCGTTCCCACAAGATAAGATCTCATTACCACGACATAGGTCTCGTGCCCACGACATAAGATCTCGTGCCCACGACATAATTATCTCGTTCCCACGACATAATATCTCGTTCCCACGACATAATATCTCGTTCCCACGACATAATATCTCGTTCCCACAACATAATCATCTCGTTCCCACGACATAATCCACCAATCAGGCCTTATGATGGACGCATTCTGTGTCTGTGGCTTATTGGATTGCTAAATAAAAAAAGGGTTACGTTGCAGAGGCAATACAGCATGTATTGAAACAAGAACATTAGATTCGTTTATGTTTAAGACATTAAATAAGGTGTTAACTGTGTATACGCAGCTGTTAATTTTGTACAAGGACAGCTTTCTGGATTAGGACGACTTAATTGCTATCGTATGATGTAGTCACGTTGTAAGGAATATGGAATCAAAATGAAAGATGCTAACTTGATACACACTATTTGGATCCAGTCAGGGTAGTTTCAGGCGAATGAGAAGCCAGGGTTACCATGCTTTGACCAAAGTTCATATGGTATACAGACGGATATTATATTGGGCTGTGTATAAATGTGTGCATATGTGAACTTTCTCTCAAAATTATATGGGTAAATGTTTATCAGACCATCAATTACCCAAAACTCATTGGTGGCTACTTTTTTGAAGCTGCAGTTACAGCCAATAGTGGATGCCCCTCGAAAAATAAGGACAGACTACGGAACATGAAACGGAGATGTATGCTATAGCAGCATTTCAAACATTTCTAAGACGCAACGATCCTGATGATGACAGACAATACATGTATGGCACAAGTACAAGAAATCAAAGGACTGAGAGCTGATGGGGTATTATACAATTTTGGACTGAATTGTTCAAGCACCTATTAAACAAGACAGTGGGAGTTTCACTGGAGAATTTCCGAACAGGAATCTTGTATGGTTCTGTTTCATATCAATAATTTAGTTAAGGTTTACATATATATAGAGGTTTTTTTACTGTTTAAGATGAATGCCAGATATATCACGTGAATTGCAGTGAAAAATCAGTATTTTTCACGAGTGCGTAGCACGAGTGTATCTGTTGATATTTTCACAACACGATATATATTTGGTTAAAGAAAAGTAAATTTTCTGGTCGTTTTTGTCTGATTTGGAAGTTTCAGTGTGTTTATAGATAATAATGTTGGGTTTCCTCATAGTTTACACCTGGAAAATGGCTTAGAAGAAAAATTTAACTAGTGAAACTAAAGACGCCAGCGATTTAGTGCGCAGGCCAAAGGATTGGCGTAATGTGCAAACTAACGATAGCCAAGCCAAAAACGTCATTTGGTTTGAAATTGACGTCATAACGCTGGTATTGTTATATCATAAAGAATCTTTTTGAAAAAAATCCAGTCCAAGAACTATTAAAGAAAAAAAAACTTGTTTGGCTGAAGTGAAAAGATATGTAGATGAGATTCTTGTATGCAATTTTAAAGCTTAGCATAATTTTGCACGTTTGACGTCATACATGATCTATATGATGTCATATTTATAATGACGTTTCATAATGTGTCTATCTTCCAAAAGTCAACCACATGAGTTGGAGTCTCTACAGATCCACCACAGACTTCACATTGACTTGCAGCCACCTGTGAAGTTTCATGACGTAGTTCCAATATTTCAAAAACCGACACATTTTTTTTATAACAGATACATTGTCTATATATACGATGTACCAGCCTGTGAAGTTGCATGCCATACTTACAAATGGTACCTGAGATATGATTAAAAATTGTCACAGACCAAGGTAAATAAACCGCTGACATTTTGCAATAAATGGACAAGCCAAAACAATGGTTTTCATTCTTCACACTTCACAGTCTGAAATAAAAACGTTATTCAATGAATGAAAGAAAACGGAAAGGGACAATTCACAGTTCATACTTAATGGTCTTACTTAACTTCATACTTCTAAGTTTACACTTTACAGTTCACCCTTCAAATTGTATTCGTTAGACGGCTTACTTCAGACTGCAAGCTTCACCCTTCATAGTTCACATTTCATACTTCACAGTTCAGGATTCGCACTCCACGCTTCAAACCTCAGTGACTGTCTCCAATCTTTAAACACGTGACTGTGACCTATAACTGATTAAAACGGCGAGTGTTTCTGTTTTGGTACGTTTTATAAAGTGTGAAGTATAAACTATTAAGTGTAAAGTATGAAGTGTGAAGTCAGAACTATAAAGTGTGAAGTATAAAATGTGAACGTTGAGTAAGAAGTGTGTACTGTAAAGTCTGAACTATGAAGTATGAACTGTGAACTTTGAAATGTCTCTTTCTGTTGTCTTTCATACATTATTTAACGTTTTTAAAGAAAACTATGAAGTGAGAAGTATGAATTGTGATCTTTGAATGACGTGTCACTATCTGTCTGTCTGTCTGTCTGTCTGCCTGTATGTCACACACCCACACGTGTACACACACACACACACACACACACACACACACACACACACACACACACACACACACACACACACACACGTGTTTTAGAAAACTATGAAGTGTAAAGTATCAAGTCTTAACTGTGAAGAATGAAGTCACCACCGGTTTTTCGTAGTTTTCATATTAAATGCGTCGAATGATTCCATTTTTTCAGATAGTATCATGTGTGCGCCTCAACGCAATGCACACTGTATTCAGTCTATGGAACAGTGAAAATCAGCTTCGTCAAGCTTCATCAGAGGCCATACAATTGTGTGCAGAAGAAGCAGAATTCCGCCCTACCATTCGATATAACGACGATGTCTTCCATCATGAAAGATAAAAAATCAGGTGCCAGCATCTGATGCCCAAGAAGCAACAGACATATTATCAGCTTAAATTATTAAGGAAACACATCTTGATTTCAACTGCATTTATATAGAAAGGCAAATCTTCCAGTGAAATGGGGACTGGTCAGCGATTTTTAACATTGAATATTTATTGAATATCAATTTTTATGGGAACTGCAGTTTGAGTCTTTTCAGGTTTTTTTCATTCTTTTACTGAAAATGATAGGTTTAAAACCAAATCACCCTTCTTATGTTGAAGTAAATGGGCTTACTTTAGATGTCGATTAATGGAAGTAAACGTTTAGATGAATGTGACGAATGTCAAAAAATGGCAATGCTTAATATACGATTAAATTTTTTCAATACATTATGAAAAGAAAGGATACAACCTAAAGGAAACAACATTCTACAACCCACAGCAGTAAAACCGACCTCTTGTGACTGGGGCTTTGGATTATGGGCGGTAGTACTGATATAAGTGACAATTACTGGGACTCAGAGTTGTAGTACAGATCTCAAGTGACAGGCACTGGGACTCAGGATAGTAGAACTGACCTTAAGTAACAGGTACTGAGATTCATAGCAGATTACCGATCTCTAGTGACAGGTACTGGGGATCTGGGTAGTGCACTGATCTCTAGTAACAAGTACTGAAAGTCAGCTTAGTAGTCTACTATCAGATACTACGACTCCTAGTATTAGTACTGACATATTGTGACAGTAACTGTAACTCAGTGTATTAATACTGACCTCTAGTGACAGGTACTGGGGATCAGGGTAGTGCACTGATCTCTAGTAACAAGTACTGAAAGTCAGCTTAGTAGTCTACTATCAGATACTACGACTCCTAGTATTAGTACTGACATATTGTGACAGTAACTGTAACTCAGTGTATCAATACTGACCTCTAGTGACAGGTACTGGGGATCAGGGTAGTGCACTGATCTCTAGTAACAAGTACTGAAAGTCAGCTTAGTAGTCTACTATCAGATACTACGACTCCTAGTATTATTACTGACATATTGTGACAGTTACTGTAACTCAGTGTATTAATACTGATCTCTAGTAACAAGTACTGAAAGTCAGCTTAGTAGTCTACTATCAGATACTACGACTCCTAGTATTAGTACTGACATATTGTGACAGTTACTGTAACTCAGTGTATTAATACCGACCTCTAGTGACAGGTACTGGGGATCAGGGTAGTGCACTGATCTCTAGTGACAAGTACTGAAAGTCAGCTTAGTAGTCTACTATCAGATACTACGACTCCTAGTATTATTACTGACATATTGTGACAGTTACTGTAACTCAGTGTATTAATACTGACCTCTAGTGACAGGTACTGGGGATCAGGGTAGTGCACTGATCTCTAGTGACAAGTACTGAAAGTCAGCTTAGTAGTCTACTATCAGATACTACGACTCCTAGTATTAGTACTGACATATTGTGACAGTAACTGTAACTCAGTGTATTAATACTGACCTCTAGTGACAAGTACTGGGGCTCTGGGTAGCAGTAATGACCTCTAGTGATAGTTACTGAACTTAAGGTAGTAGAATTAACCCCTAGTGACAGGAGCTGGAACTTAGGACAGTAGTTCTGGCATCTTATAACAGTTACTGTGACTCTAGCAGAAGTGAAGTTTAATGACCATCACTGGGATTCAGGGTATTATACTTTCTCTAGTGACAGGTTTTTGGTATTTTCTACTGACCATTCCAAGGCGATGCTTCTTTTGTGGATCTTTTTTGTTATTTATGTTTTGTGTTTATCATGTTTTCATGTCTGTTCATTGTAGCCTTGTGGTCACCAGCTGGGAAAGGACTGGCCTCTAACCTCTCTTGTATGTGATGTTTTATTGTGTTTTGTCACTATCCCATATTGTATCCTGTGTTAGGTGTGGTGCTTGATTGTATCCATTCCTGGTCTTTGCCTTCTTTCTTACTTTTAGTACAAATCACTAGGAATCGGGGTAGTACTAATAGTTTCGACCTCTAGTGAAATGTACTATGCTAGCAGTGCATGCCTCTAGTGACAGTTTCAGGAACTATGAGCAGAAGTACTGACCTCTAAAGACAGATATAACTACCAGGGCTATTAGCACTGTGACAAGTAATCAGACTTTGGGTAGTTTACTTACCTTTAGTGGCAGTTACATGTACCAAAACTTCTGGGAGGTAGTTTTGAACTATGAGGACAGATACTGGTACTCAATTTATCAGTAATGATCAATACTGGCAGGTACTGGCACTCAGGGTAGTGTATTGACCTCCAGTGACAGTAACTGGGAATCTGGACAGCAATATTGACCGCTAGTGACTGGTACAGGTACGCAGGCTACAAGTACTTACCACTTGTGACAGGTATTGACATCAAGGTTAGTGTAATGACATCTAGTGACAGGTACAGAATCTCAGGGTAGTGTACATTAAATACCTGAATTTTTATACTCTAAAAGTGGTACCACTCACTAGGGGCTATAGACAGCAGATCAAAGGTCAATCTTAATGAGGTGATTATAAAAGGAGATCCAATAGAGGATCTATGCTCTTTGTCTCTTCTTCATGGTGTCGTGGCTTGGCCTGTAGTGTGTGATTGTGGCATTTCCTGGTCCAGAGACTGATACTGAGATTAAGGGCAGTGTACTTGCATCTAGTGACAGGTACTGAGACTCAGACGCTTATGGTAGCTACTGGAAGTCTGGACAGTAGTGCTGACCACTTGTGACAGGTACGTGTTCTGGCATCTAGTGACATGCATTGACTTTGAGGGTAGTGTGCTGACACCTAGGTACTGGAGCTCTAAACTGTAGTTGTGCTCTAATGGTAATCAGGGTATTAATACAGACCAGTACATTGTCTCTTGTCTCAGGGTAGTGTACTGACATCTAGTGACATGTACCTGGACTTATAGTAGTAGTATGAACCACCTAGTAACAACGAAGGAAACTCTGAGTAGTAGTACTGACCGCTAGTGTCATGTGCTGGTACTCATGGTATTACTGTTGACCTAGACTAGCTACTAGTCTGAGAAATAATAGTTTGATTTTTTTTCTGTAAAAGTTAGGAACTGTTTGTCCTATTTGGATAGCAAGTCCACGTTTAACACCTTGGCTTATATTTATATTAATTTTGAGACGAACGAGTGGACTAGCCACATGGTGTTCATCTTAGATTTTGTAGATTTTACACTTTTGTAGATATTTTCATTTTAACGCCTATAGTCCAGGCTAGTGCTGGCCGCTTGCGACAAGTACTGAACTGATATCTAGTGGCATGTACTGAAAATATGGTGACCTCAAGTGAAAGGTACTTTGACTCAGATGACTAGTGAGGCCCTCACGTGACAGTAACTGAAACTCTGGGCAGTAGTATATACCGCTTATGACAGGTACTGGTACTCAGGTTATTTGTATTAACCTGTAGTGACAGTAACTAGAACTCTATGCAAAAATAGTGACCTCTAGTGACAGATATTGGTACTCAAGATATTGATACTGACCACTTTTGACAGGTGACTGGACTCTCAGAATAGTGTTCTGTCATTTAGTAGCAGGTATTTTGACCCAGGCTAGTGAACTGACCCGTAGTGACATTACTGGAACTGTGGGCAGTAGTACTGACAACTGGTCACAAACAGACTGTAAGTACTGACCACATGTGACAGGTTCTTGAACTAAGGGAAGTATACTGACATCTAGTGACAGTAACTGTAAATTTGAGCAGACACATTGATTGCTAGTGACATATACTGGTACTCAGGATGTTAATACTCGCGACTTGTGACAGTTAGTGAGATTCAGCTGTGATGTCATCTTGTGACAGATACTGACGCTCTGAGTATATCTCTAACGGTAACTACTGGATGTCTAGGCACTCGAACAGACCTCTAGAGACATGCACAGACACTCAGGTTATTAGTTCTGACCACTTGAAATAGGTACTGGACCTTTGTACAATAATGCAGTTTCAGATACAAAACCAGTAAACTATGATTTTAATCATATATACTTGATAGGCTTTAAATATCAATGAAAGAGAAGAAATTGCTTCCCTTTTTTCGTGTTCTTATGACCAAGGAACTAGTTGTGAGCACAAATCTAAATTATCAAGAGCGTTAAATTACAAAGTTTCAGTACCATATTTAGTGTCATCAGCTACAAGCATTAAGAATGACCCCCTGATTGTATTTCATGTCTTGTATTTAAAACTGTTACACAATGGAAAAAAATGACTCTACAGCATAAATTTAATGTAAATCATTTGCATTATTTTCTGCCAGATTCAACATAGTTGCAATAAAGCATATATATATTGTTGATGTTAAATGACTATTTGGGAGAACATAAAACTTATCTTTATTGTAAAAATCATCTCAGATAATGGCTATAGATGTACCAGGACCTCTAAGTAATAACCTTTGAATCATTCTTTTTCAAAAAGTTGATACGTAACGCATAAAATGAGCCAGTCAGGCTAGAACATCTATGTGTGTAAAATTATGATAGTAAATGAAAGTAAGTAAGAGTGCAAAGATCAGGAATCGATACAATCAAGTACCACACCTGACCCAGGTGACCACAAAGCACATACAAACAGATGCGCACAAAGACATAGCAAACACAAGACAGAACAAAAACATTAAAGATCCACAAAAGAAATACCACCTTCAAACGGTCAGTAAAATATTTTACTGGAGGGCTTAAACCGGTTTAACGGCGCCAACCTCATCCTTAATTCAGATGTGGATCAAGACACATAGATATTTGGTTTGCATGAAAGACCCCTAACTTATCAATGCATCATCTCCTAAAACATATAAATCAAGATATAACAAGGAGATAAAGCAAAGATAAGGACTCAACAGTAAATAAAAATGAATAACGGAGCAAAATATATCCAACAGGTAAACCCCGGTGGGCCGGACAAACAGCCAAAGCATCAGGCCCCTACCATCTCATCCATAGATAAGTCTTTACTTCGGAACCATCATAGAGTCTGAAGTCCGACCCACAAGCGTGCAATTAAAGAGTAAAGCAAAATTGCCAACCGTGATTGGGTTGACTACCAAGCATGCGGTCTGTTGCAATACATCCAATCTTTTTATAATGGGAAATTATTTTAATAAACTGCGCTGAAAAATTATTAGAGCCAACAATCTTCTTCAACTTATACACCGAGTCACCATAGAAATCAGGATCCGAAAGTCCTTGGCGCAAGAGAGATTTAAGTCCAACTTGGAATTTAGAAATCAAATCATAGTATTGTCTATAAAATTTTGAAAATGTTTTGCGAAGTTTATGATACCGATAGCCTTGTTTAAGAAGTTTTTGAGTTAACAATTTATTGCGAGTGTTGAAGTCAGCAACATAGCTAGATGCTCTAGCAAAACGAATGAGTTGAGAGATATAGACTCCATAGGATGTAGAACGAGGAACATCACCATCAAAAAATGGGAAATTGACAATTTCAAAATCAAAGTCGTCACGTTTATCATAAATTTTGGTAGAAACAATACCATTAGAAATTGACAAATGCAAGTCTAAAAATGCGGCTTGGGTATCAGAGGCATTGGCTTTATTCAGTTGGAGCTCTGAAGGGTATATTTGACTAACCATATTGTCAAAATAAACATTATTAATATTTAAAATATCGTCCAAATATCTGGAAGTAGTGTTAAACGCATCAATGACATCAGCCTGCTTGCCATCAGAAAGAGACATCATAAATTCCCTCTCATAACAAAACAGGAATAAATCTGCAACCAGGGGAGCACAATTAGTACCCATATGAATCCCAACTACTTGTCTATAGAGTTTGTTGCCAAATTGAATAAAAATGTTGTCCAACAAAAAGGTCAGCGCATCACATACATTTTGACACGACCATGCATGATATTTTTTTAGGTTTTTCTGAAGTAAAAAATGCATTTCTGTCATTACGTGCAAGGTTAGGAGAGCCTTCTCTCTTGAAGGTTCTTTCAATAAGATCAATAAGTTTATCTTTAATTAAATTATGAGGTAAAGTAGTGTAAAGATTTGAAAAATCATAAGTAGACAAACTGGTCGCATTGAAATCTCTAGCTTTAAGTTTATCTAAAATTTCACCTGAATTTTTAATAGACCAAAATAGGTTTTTACCGGATCTCTCCTATACCTTTTCACAATTTTTGATAACATGTTTTTAACAGCTGGAAGACACGAGGTTAACAATTTAGAAAGTTCTGAGGTCGTACAAGAACTAGAATTAGCAATAAATCTTGCTTTATAGGGTTTTTTTATGGAGTTTAGGTAACCAGTCCAACATAGGAACTTTGTCTTGATTTTCTTTAGCTTTGACACCAAAATGTAGGGCTGTATGACAATCATACCCATCAACAATCACCCTCTCACTTAAAGAAGGCTGCAGTTTATAGGCATTAGTGTCAACAAGCTCACACTTAAGAGTATTAATATAATACAATCGTCAAACAACTACAACATTGTTAGCAGCTTTATCTCCTGGAACCAAAACATAGTTCATATGAAAATCCTGGATACCTCGTTTAAGATTACGAAAAGAAGATTTAGGTTTAGGGGGCAAAAGATGTGTATTACAAGAGTAAAATGAAATACGAGTATCAATAATTTTAAAAATGTTAATCTTCCATTCTTTCAAGGCATCAGGTTCAACATTTTCCCATTTGCACCAACGATTACTTGAGTCATTTAAAGAAGCAGCGATCTCTCTACGACATTTAGAGAAATCAATATTAGAGGGAAATCTATATTTAGGACCTTTAGAAATGATTTTGCAATATCTAGCGTCAGGAATGACATTAAGATTACTTGTAATAACATGCCCTGCAGAGGGATATAAATAATTAGAATTTTTACAATCTCAGGAGGCAGGAGTATTGGAATCTATATCTAAATCATTTACAATTTTATTAAAGTTAAATTTAGTAGACCAAATTGGTTTGTTATATTTATAACAAATGATAGGAGTTTCAGAGTTATTAAAGTAATTTGGAATAGATGAAATCACTTAATTATCCTTGTAGATACTATGTAAATCAATAAACTCAATACCTTTGTTAATGAATGGAATTTTGATAAAATGTTGTTTATGGTTGACCTCAAAATGGATATAAGGACTAAGGAAATGTTGAACATAACACCTTGCAAGGAGTGCTGCTTTATATAATTTGTTAGCTCTATCGTAAAGTTTATCAGCCTCGAACTCTAAACTGCGTAAAACTGAAATAGGCAAGGAACTTAAAAATGAAAATAAGCCATGCTGACCATGATTAGTAAAAGCCAAAGAAAGATCCTTTAGAGAAGTATTTAAGCGTTTTTCAGTACAAATTTGCGCTTAATGTTTCCATTTTTACGTTTACCATGAGATCTACTTTTACGTTTTTACATTCCAAAACAGAAAAAAACATCAAAATCTGGCATTTTAGAAATGTTGCCTTCATGGTATATATTATTATTAAAGCCTAAGGAAAAGGTGATTGCAAAAATTTAATCCATTTAAGTTCAGCTTCATGTCTGTTTATATTTTTTAATCTAGTTGATGAATTTGGATCATATATAATTTTTTCAACCGGCTGAATTACAATTTTACTCGTTGAATGACCATTACTTTTGAAATGGCGATAAAGAAATGTATCAAATTTTTTAGGCTTTTTCATTTACGAAACCCTTATATATATATCCGTATTTTCAATATTGTAAATACAGTCACGCCTGCCCTGTTTATCTACTGTTCAGAATGTTATAATTTGCCTCTCGTCGATAAATATTCAGTGTAATTTAAAAGTCTTTAAGCACTATGTTCGTTTGGGTGCAGATACTCACTCTGTTAGGGTATTTCTGCCAATTTAAACAAAATGAATTAATAGTTTCTCATAGTTCAAATACCATGATAATCTTAAAAATCGCCCTAAACAACAATAATAATCGAAAGTAAGCTGCACAACATTTATTGGTGACATTGATTTATGCATTTGTAAAAAAAAGCACAACAGAAATTATCAGCGAAGAGATTCATTCCTTAAAAAAGTCATAATCACTCAAGACAGGAACAGTTAATATATTGGCACATGCATTGGTATAAGGCATGTAAGGTAAACCGCTATATCCATCCACTGCTTTCGGATGATGAAATCTAAGCCTTGGACTTGGGTCAAACCCAAGATAGGGTATGGTATCTAATCCTGTCACAAATCCTAATAAATTCTGCAATCCAGTTGGTTCATCTGAAAGAAGAATAAAAACGAAATGATCAACTGATGATTTGACTTATTAAAATATTGAACATTGATATATGAATAGCGTATTGGGTTCTGGCAGAAAGCAGAAATCGATTTAATCTGATGCAAGGGGGCGTGAGAGTTGACACCTTATATACTAATTATCACAAACAGACTTGATGAAAACGAGCCTGTCATGTACCAATTTGATAGGTTCTCTTTATTTCTAAAGTGTCCATTTTTCTAGATTATTCGTTGTGCCATTTCGAGTTGGTAGAATTTTTAAAACTTCTTTTTGTAATAATGGCATTCTTTCATATTCTGGTCGTTAAAGAACGTTGCAGAAAGCAGAATAAGTCAGTGCTAGGGAGCGTGATGGTTGTGTTATTACCCATTTACTCTCCTGAATAGAATAGACTCAATGAAACTGAGTCTGTTGTTTTCACAATTTTAAAGGTTCTCTTAATTTTTAACGATCCATATTTTCCATATTATTTTGAAGTTATTGAAAAGTATGTCAATATTAGAGACCAATGCCGTGTCAAAATATTGCACATCTCAAATATGGAATCCTTGTGCCAGGCTATTAAAATATTACGCCCAAGGCATTGCTGTTTTTATTTTGACAGTCAGACAGAGGAAAAAGCGAAAGTCTGATAATAAGAATTTAGGACAACTGACCAAATTTAATTGTCAGAAAGTGTTATGATTCTATGCATCTCTTCCGGTGATAAATTCTACATTGAGGACACAGGAGCTTGTCACAACACCTTAGAATAGAAAAAGTAGGGCTTTGTTTACTTTTATTTTTTACAGATACACGCCTACTTATTCTAAAAAAGTATGACTAGTTCTTGTGATTGAGGTTTATTCCAGCTTGGCGATGTAGTGTCTCAAATAAGACATCCATGAAACCTGGCCATGCAAACTTTGCACATTGAGTAGCCTAGTATGAGTTGAAATAACTCATGGAAATTTTCAATTGCAAGCGCTATCTTGTTTTTCTTAAACTTTGGAAATGTTATCAGGATATTATATCTTACATGGCTTTGAAATCTGTAATAAAACAGGTATTAGGTTGCCCCTTTGTGTAGCCAGTTTATATGTTTTAAGCAATCCATAAAAAGTACCCATCACACATGCGTACAAGTCAGTCGTCTTTTTGCTTGTAGTCCAGTCAAACTAGCGATAGTTTTAGCCAAACCCAAAACAAAATGCAACACAAAGGACAACTATTCCTATGTATCATATAAAAAATAGGGCAAAATCTGAAGATATGAAATTGGCCTTTTCGCATGGTTTCAAGACATAAAGTCTGTCTGCCTGTTCAAATATACTGGTTGTATGCTCTATTTTGATTACAGAAAAGTTTACTTACTGGTCAAGAATTGCGTTCAAACATATTTAGTATTAATTAAGGAGATATATCTTTCAAACGCTCATACGTGCATGAAATTTTTCCTGTATAAACAAAAATGCTTTATTATCAAGGAGACGGATACCTTTGGCCACATTGTTGATGAACACTTTATACATCTTACATAGATCACTTTACGCCCCACCATACAGCTTTTGAGCAATCCACAACATGCTTATCAGTCTTTCTAGAGTCACTTCCTGGTTTGATACCGTTTACAATTTTGTGACACGCTGGGTGAACTTTAGAGAAAACCATTTGCATGAACATAAACTACAATTATCTGACAACAATATTTAGAAGTATTTTGACCCAAATATAATGTATTTCTGTTATTATTTACATTTTTTCATTTTGACCTTGAAAAGTTCAAGACCAAAAATTGTAAATATATATTTTTCTATCAGAAATTTGTACATTTTGGGCGAAAATACTTCTAAATACGAGGGTCATCCAATAAAGAATGAGACTTTCTTCATAGTATAAAAACCTGTGCGTGCATTTAGTTAAAATTCACCAGAAATAATAGTATGACATCTTAGCAGTTCAGTAATATAAACAATATGTTTGTAATTGATCAGTTGCCATAGTAACGGGATGTTTTGTGGAAGGACTTGAAGACGCATGGCCACGTTTATATTATTTTTTGAATACCCAGGGTTATTGAAAGTCTTTTATTTTCACTCATAGATAGAATATAACCTCTTGATATAATTTCTTCTACTAAACTATCTTAGTGTTACATAAAATGCAATAAAAGATGAGCCAAATATGCATATCCTTTATTTTGGTTGCCTAGCAACCGATTTACTTGAATTTTTATAAACAAACTACTTTGTGTTGCTATGGTAACTATGTAGGTGAAGGATATCCAAAAAATGTTTCGTTATCAGCAGCTTATTGTTATTAAGCATACATGAACAGAAATATGTTCACTTTAATTGCTTTCGACTGTTTGATATTAACTTTTAAAGTCAAGAGGTCTGGGAAAATACCAGATATTTTTTGAAAAATTGAATTTTTAAGCTTTGTTTCCATGGTAACGGCTCAAGAATCTGAAACATTACTTTCCCCTATTGGCTATAGACAGATTGCATGAGCATATATAAGTACTAGTAGAAAAATAAACTATACATCTTAATCTGTTGCTATGGTAACCACCTATAGTGAGCCGTCCACGCATGTTTGCCCAGTCTTCTAATGTTGCCTAGCAACAAAAGTTGGAACCATGTAAAACGTCGAATGTTGTATATGTAGACAGCCAAAAAGAAGAGCTAGCTTTGAAAGAAATTTCATAAGCCTAGCATGTAAATTCACTGCGCTATAAAAAAAGTCTTATTCTTTATTGGATGACCCTCGTATTGCAGTCGGATAATTGTAGTTCATATTCACGCAACTGTTGCTGTATGTTGGGGCGTAAAGTGATCTATGTGAGATGTATAAAGTATTCATACAACAACGTGGCCAAAGGTATCCGTCTCCTTGATAAAAAGCATTTTTGTTTATACAGGAAAAAATCATGCAAGTAAGAGCTTTTGAAAGATATATCCCCTTAAATGCTTCTTGGGTGATTTTATAATATTGTATTAGTTTAAAACGGTATCGAAAAACACACCCACTAGGTTCTGCTTTTTTACAATTATTTTATTGTAGAATTATGATTCTAGTGATGAGTTTTGCAGTATAAATAAAACATTGTTTGTAAAACCAGATAAGATTTACTTTTAATAAGAAAATAAACACTATCACTAATATCTCCTCTGACCACAGCAGTAGATTACCGAAAATGTATAGCAATAAAAACTTCAAATGAGCAGCATAGAAAAAATACTGAGCAACAAAATAGTGCAGTTGATTTGCCCCGTTATAGGTTGAAAGAAAATTATACCTTATAAGTAATAGCTGAATAAAGGTACATTCTTATGGTCTATCAAAAATTTGCTAAAGTAACATATATAGCCATATAAAATATGTCATGAGGTCCAATGTTTTTCAAACTGTTGTCTTAGACAGTTTATCATATGACGTTACTGTTATTCAGTGAATAACGTCATGTCATAAATAATGTTATGACAACAAGTTATATGACACTTTCGGCAGGATCAAGTAAAGTCATAACAAAGTCCGTTACAACAATGCAAATTTTCATTAAATAAACAAACTTTGAAGGCGATAAAATTGCATTTGAAAGTTCATATAATGTTTATCAGAATCTTACACTCGTGGTCATTTCATTTTGAATTAATTAAACTCGCCAAGGGCTCATTTAATATATTTCATATGAAATGATCATTTGTGTAAGATCCTCTATATAAAATTGAGCCCAAGGTGCTAAGTTATGGTGAATTTTAACTTTTGTAAGAAATAAAATTAACCCATACAGTTATTTAAAATCGATCAACTATTTTGCGTACCCAGTTAACTGTTAACATAGTCAGCAATACCATAAAGGCTAGTGCTATTTGTATATTTAGGTGCAATGTTTAGAAAGTATGGGAAAGTTTAGTGTATACCTAATTTTCTACGTGTCATTTTTTCAATAATTTCCAAAAGAAATCATATTTCTGTCACATTGAAACCAATATAAATCTCTGACTGTCTCTATTGTCATTTGTATTATATGTGTGTATCATATAGTATACTAAATGTTGTCTTATCTGACAGCTAGTAGCAAAAGTCCAAATTTCATTGACATTAGATAAAATATATGTTGAGCTCTTTTATTGTAATTTATAAATTCTTAAATGAAGATTTGACCAGCTATTGAGAGTTTGGTACATATCAGCAAATGCGTCTTTTAATTGATCATGCTCACGCAGTGGGCTAGCTTCTAAAGTCTGGTCTGAGCCTTCCTCTCCATCCACACTTTGTGTATGCGAGTAGCAAAGGCTCTGGGCAGTCAACAAATTTGCACATAAACGACTGAGACTTCATGACCTGTTATTGCTATAAGTACCAAGGTCAAATGCTTTGGTTTATTTGATTTATTTTTTGCGTTACTAGTTATAATCTTTTCATTTATTTGAAATCTGTACAGAATTAATAAGATGTAATATATGTATCAATGATATTAAATGTTCTTATTTGGCATGTTTAATATAATATTTCATATAAAACAATGTTTCATTGTTAGACTAGGTCTAAATGACTGAAATAATGCAGAAATAATACACTTTAACAAAACTGCCAATACATTATTAAAGTACGAGGGTCAGTCAAAAATGATCAAGAGGTGGTTAATATATTTTGACTGGGTTTGGCACTTCTAACAGACACTTAATACATATATACACCTAAGGAATCTTCTAACGCATACACTTTTGTTTTGGCATTTTCTTAAAAACGTGAATTTTGAATTTAAAAATATTTTGGAATACATTAGAACAATGGTTTCCGGTAATACATGATTATTTTCAGAGACATCTGACTTAGAACTTTTAAAATATGGAAGTTTGAGTTGAAAACTTCAAAAAACGAAAGTCGCAAATTTACCATTTTTCAAACAAATCGATACGTAAAAATAGAATAGCAACTTGTCACATATTCCATTTTTATGAGATATGATTTTGAATTATTTTCAACGTTAGTCAGTTTGCATTCTATTATTCATAAAATAAAAAAACCCTTCCAATTTCTATCTTCTTTATCTGTGAAATTTTACAGACAATACGCAGATAATTCCTTACAATCGCATCGCATATGTGCTCGATTTTGGGTTTCGATCAGAGTAGCAGGATGGCCATGGTAAAACATTTATCCTGCTAGCGAACATCAGAGACGTGCGAATGGTGCTTTCAGTGGGGATTTTTAAAATTGAACTGAGCAAATCACATGAAAAAGTAAATAAGTATGACTAGGAAACGCCACAAGCACACAATGTAGACCAACCTACAGAACCGTGAGAAAGAGACACTGAACACTAACTGTCAAATGACATTAAAAGGCAATTATCGTAAAGCAACCAGCTAACTTTCTTTCCCACGAGATGATTGCAAAACTAGGAACAAAGTAGTGCAAAACAAAATAACGACCAACCATACCCCCCCCAATACACACACACACACACACACACACACACACACACACACACACACACACACACACACATCCAACGATGGAAGTGATATGCCATGGTCATCATGGAGTCTGAAGTCTGCCCCATCGTTAATTGCCTGCATTTCTTATTCCGTACGACGTCTACTAGTATTGTTCTGTATTAAAAAAAGAAATTAATATTACCTCACTGAAACACAGACTTGAGCCTAAATTCCATGTTTTGTGACTTTCGATTTTGAACCCTTCAAGTATTTTGCACAATACCCAAGATATTGCTCTGAAATTTTCACAAATGATGTGAATAATATTGAATTTGTGTTTAACAACAGAATATTGAAATTGCTAAACATAATTAAGCTTTGGTAGTGAATTGATTACTGTATGCGTTAGAAGATTCCTTAAGTATAGAATGAACCTGCATGCTTCATTGCATATAAAACTTGTTGTCTTTTCAACTTCAATATGTTGTTGCTAGGCAACCGAATTGTTCTATGTTTTGTTGTACGTTACTTTATGTCCATTCTAGTATTGCAATCATCTTGGTGGGGAAGAGAGCTGGTTGTTTTGCTTAATTTGTCTTTCTGGTGTTTCGTGATGGTTGAGTGGCTATTCCTCGCGGTGCCATGGGGTTGTCTGCGGTAAGTGATTGTGGTATTTCCTTATCATACTCACTTACTATTTTTAATACTCACCAATGAATAAACGCCTAAGATTTAGGCACCAGAGGCTAGATACTTATAGGAAACCTGTGAAATATATTCATTTTTTCCAGAAATGTCATCTCTTACATCAAGTTAATGTTCTTGCCCATTTATTATGCCATGCAACATATGTTACGGCCTTTAACAAGTTTCTTCGATGGTGTTCTTAAACCTGCAAAATATATAGAATTCTTTATTATATAAGCAAGACAATCCCAAATATGTAAGATACCCAGCAGCAGGAATGTTTATATAAATTTATTTACATAACACCTACCAGATTTGGCTCCTTAAAACTGGGTGTATGGGTTGTTTAATTGCTCATATAATACAATACATTTAAAGTAGAAATGCAAACTTTGGTTTTTCACTAGGCCAAATGTGTATGTAAGTACAAAATAATCAAATTATTTTGAAAAAAGCACAGATCAGCTATAAAAGTAAATGTTATTGGTCACAATTTACAATTTTAAAGGGTAATCTAGTTAAAGTAATACTCATAACACAGTAGGTAGCTGTAATTTTGCTCCAAAAGCTTTTATATTTAGCTAAAGTAACCAGCATGCAGAATATATGAGTAATTCAAATAATTAGACAGTTTAAAGCCTTCTTTCTCTAGCTTAAACTTTTAAGTTTCTTTTTTTCTTAATTTAATAGGCCTATGGTAACATATGTAACAGGCTCTCAGAGACTAATACCCAGGCGTACAGAATGCAAAATTTCTTAAAAGACACAGCCTGAAATTCCCTTTAAGATAGGATAAGTTTGCGAAATTCCCTAGTGAGGAGCAAAAACATTAGCAGCCATCAGTCTAGAGGTGGGCCCCGAGAAATTTAAACTTTTGAAAATATTTATGGAGGTTGGGTCGTGACCCCAACACCTTAAGATCTACGCATATGATACAAACAGGGAAATAAACATGCATCAATGCAGAATAAAATTCGTTGTGAAAAGAATTGAATCATACTAGTATTGTCTTGATATAAATGATCACGAATCAATGTATTGTTCGTTCTGTTGATAGCGCAAATACCAACAGTTGGACAGTTTAGCTGCATATTTGATGATAATTATGAGATATTTTATTATTATTTCTCAATTAGGCGATTCTAATGAACAACATAAGCATAAGTTTTACGAGAACAGACCAATTATGTGTTTTGGTTATCATAAATACACACACCTTTTCTGGTCTACTGATAAGCTGGGTATTTATCATGTTAATGTTAAATATACGGTATTTTGCATGCAATGAAATACATGTAATTTATTATCAAAGTCACATAAAACATTGACTTAACCACCATGTGATTAAAATACATGATAATGTGTTAAAAAATAATTTGTGTTGGTTTAATACGACTTTAGCAATACAAACTATAGCTTTAATGAACAATTTCTGTTTAAGGTCGCCATATTCATAACTAGCCTCAGACGCGGATTTGAGATGGGTGACCACCTTCAAATTAAAGGTGACCCCATTGAAGACTTTGGTATAGGTCACCATAAATCGGCACACAATTTGCACGGGACCTATTTTCTGTCCATAAGGGTCCTGACTATAACTTAGAAGTCAAAAACTGGTTTCTGTTGTTGAAGTCATCAACATATGAACATACTCTTGCAAAACGAATATGTTGTAAAATGATTACACCATAGGAAGAGAAGCGATGAACATCTCCGTCAAAAAAAATACAAAATTAAAATCGCCCCCTTTACAGGTTTTGGTATTAACGTTTAAAATGACGCGTGTAACAGTTTTGCGTAGGCGGAGCAGAACCCATTGTTCCCTTAGCCAAACTTTCTACGGCTGGTCCGGGTCGGGTCGGATTGATAATCTGGCTTTAAAGATTGGGAAATACCACAATCATACATTGCAGACCACTGAACCCACAGCATAATGAGGAAGAGCCACAGAACATTCACAGTAACAAGACATCCACAAGACAAATCAGAAAAGAAAAGCAAACAGCTCTCTCTTCTTCTTCAAGATGATTGCAAAATTAGAAAGGACACCAAGTAGTGCACAACAAAACATAACGTAAAGCTTTAATCGTCTGGTTAGTCGCGGCCTGGTGCTTATCTGTAGCAGGGCCCACCATGTCTCAACTTGGTTTTCTGTAACTCTGACTATCTGTGAGTCGTGAGGCCTTTTTTGTTTCATCATAGTATGTTAATTTAATTTGATTGTTTCTCCATGATGATACAAAAAAAGCAATAGTTAGGAAACCTCCATGCGAGCTTAACATGTTTTGTGCTTTGGTACCAGTAAAATGCCTTTAAGCCCCCGGTGGCTTAGGCTGTTGTCCGTTCTAAGACGGCGGTTCTGTTGTTGCTGATCTATTGTAATAATGTACTTCCCATTGTTTGTGGTGGTTATGTCTTTGTTTTTGTGTCCATTCTAATTTTGCAATCATCAGAGCTGGTTGCTTTGCTTTTATTGTCTTGCAGATGTCTTGCTAATGTAAATGTTCTGTGGCTCTCCCTCATGGTGCCGTGGGATGGTATTCAGTGTCTGATCGTGGTATTTCCTGATTATACTCGCTTGCTTTTTGCAACTTAGTAG